>OZ026602.1:2049260-2071760 GCA_964020085.1 Micromussa lordhowensis
TGTAGTCCCACCAGGCATTTGGCCGGTTCTTATCCAGAATCGCCGAGGTTTTTCGTGCCATCGTCATAATTTTGGTTTTAATTCTGAGGAATATATAATTACCCATTATAAAAGATTGCCTGGACCTGTAAAAGTATGAGGCAGCCAGCGACCGCCATGGATGGCCATCAATTTGACTACGACTACATCGGCCATTTTGGTTCTACCGCAAAAGTCTGCAGCCAACACAACTCTCCGGATTCAAACGTTTTCGGATTCAAAGTTCCCACTTTAAATTCCGAATTCAAAATCTCCGGAGACATAACCAAACCGGGGAGCTTTTATATCCGATCCGTCCATTTGTGTGTAAACGGCAAAGCCAATCCGGTTCTAAAACATCCCGGATTCGTCATGAATCCGGAACAATTTCCTGTAGTGTAAACCTAGTCTAAATACGCTTATTAATGCCCCTGTGAAAGGCAGCCTTAAGATTCACAAGCATTATTTTGTTCAGGCATGTTTGCTACATCTGTATTTTCCAAAGGACCGCTCACAAGAAACCTGAAAAATACATTAGAACCAAGATTTTTTAATGACAATTGCAAGTCCTAAGGCTTTTTCATGTAAGAAAAGTACTGTATGTCAGGCTAAGTGGAATGAAGAGACCTTCTGCTGGGTTTGCCGCTACCAAAATGCGTTCGACAATTACAATTTATAGCTGCTATTACACTTATCAGCAGTCGTTACATACAAACAAGGTGCAAGGGTCAATTCTGCTTTTTTTTAGCCTTTTTTGTCTTGTTTGTATGCCTCTTTAAAACAAAGGAATATTTGATTTTAGACTCAACCGCAATAACAATTAAATTACTGTACCCTTGCTGTAGCTTACTGTGGACAATGTTCTGGTTTTCAGCAAGTTAAAACACTTTCATGCAATTCTTGACTCTATAAACTTGAAAACGAGGGAAAGGCTTTCCTACAATTTTTGTCATTATTGGCTTATATTGAGTTGATTTAAAATTTGCCAATTTTTTTTTTTTTGGCAAAAAGCTACTTGAAGCCGTTCATAAGGGAAGCATCAATCCTTGAATTTTATTGTACATCAATCCTTGAAGTTTCCCTTCTGTATGTTGTCCTTAGATTTGGGGTGCTTATGCCAACAATCCTGGAAAGCAGCTGCACAGAGTTGATGTTGAAGAATTCAGGTAATTGCATTAACAGAAAAGTTGTGTAAGAAAGAGCGTAAAGGACTTTTTACAAACAAGCAAACTTGCATTTCTGAGCTTTGAGATACTTGGTATAGTAAATGTAGTCATCTTCTGGCAAAAATCACCATCTAGTTCTGTATTTCATGTCGATGGCCTGCAACAACTCCAAATGTACTTGACTATTTGTCTGATTCCTAAGAAAAGGATGGTTGCCACCTCCAATAATAACGCTGCCTACACTGTACTGAAAATATTTGTGACAACCAGGGTGGACTAATTTGTTTATAATTAATTTCGACTTAGCTGTACCAAGTTATAAGTATGCTGTTATTGTACATGTACAGCAGATCATTCCTAAGGTTCATGAACATGTGTACATTTATGTGAACCTATGATTAATTGATATTAATTTCTTATTTTTACATTATAGGGATGGAAGTGTATATGCTATTGTGGAACTTGCATTTGGACCATCAGTCAGTGACCCTTTGAAACCACTGAGGGATGAAATGAATGATGGAAAACTTGGTTCATTCACAGTTGACCGTCAACTGGATGTAAATCCAACTACTGAACCTATTACACTCCCACCATCAACAACGGATTGTAAGTGTGTCAAGTTCGTTGATCAATTTTAAAATATTTATGATAATAGTTAAAGAAAAGTTACAACTTAGTGGAACGTTTCCTAAGATTTTCCTCAGGGATTTGTCAAATGACGAGCACATCGCACCTAAGTCGTTATGCAAACAAGCTGCGTGCAGATTGAATCTGACAAGTGCAATGCGATTTTCATAAGAATGAGTCGACTAAAACAATAACAATAGCGACAGTTTAATTGGCGAAGGATGCGAACACGCGAAGGTCACCAGACAAATATCGAATATTCATGTGTCAATTTCGTAAAAAAACGTCCTCACGTTTACATCGTACAGTAGGAATCCTTTTCAAATCTTCGCGGCTGTCACCAAGAAAACACGTGGCTCTTCTTCCCCATTTACGCACGATTACTCTACTGTATGAAACATCATATCCTGCGTGGTTTGAAGAGAAATCGGTTGAGTGAGATCCTGGTTCTGGTCACCGGGTCACCGACATGAAAAAAAATGACAAAAATACCAGCTGTGATTTTCTTTCCATATGTACCATTCTCTCGTAACAAATTTCTCTCTTGAAAACCAGACATACGTATATTCCAAGTTTCTTTCTCGTGATAAAAGCATTTTTGTCTGGCATCTAAAAAAGTGTTATAAACTCGCTGATTGGTCAAACTAACTAGAGGCGTAGCGTACAGGATGTCCCGGCATCCTCTGAATCTATGTTAGAGGTATACGGCCAGTTACCAGATGGTGCGGTAAAATCAGTACCATCTGTTCCACGTTTGATGCAGTATTTGATCACATTATTTTTATTAACTCAGTTACTTGTCTTTCCAACTTGTCCTTTTCTCTGGAATGACTCAAAATTAGGGTAAAGTT
Organism: Micromussa lordhowensis; assembly: GCA_964020085.1. Classification (NCBI taxonomy): domain Eukaryota; kingdom Metazoa; phylum Cnidaria; class Anthozoa; order Scleractinia; family Lobophylliidae; genus Micromussa; species Micromussa lordhowensis. The sequence continues at coordinate 2,051,926 of OZ026602.1, forward strand.
AAAATCTTTATTTAGACACGGTATTTCCATCAGGACTTAAAAATTGAATTATATTAGTCTAACTACCTAACTAATAAATCACTTATTACTGCTCCAATAAAAGAGAAGAAAAAAAAAACCTGCTTTACAAGGAAGCCTTGTATAAAAGCAAAATAAACTTACGTACGACTACTGTCAAAATCATAATTCTTAGATTTAAAAAACTTAGATTTAAATTCATTAAGAGAGGGCGACTGTCGAATATCCAAAGGTAGACTGTTCCACGGTACAGCTCCGTTGTATAACAGACTTGGCTGCAGTCTACACACGAATTCTCTCCAAATCAAAAGTAATACAATTTTATCAACATAACTACCAGCAAACTAATACTAGTATCATCAGCGTACATCCTCGGATGGGAACGCTGCAGACAATTAGGCAGATCGTTTATATATTAAACAATTATTGGATGAGGTTGAGCATGATATCATGAATTATCAAAACCGAGGTCTGTGTTATCTGCCGAAGCCGAAGGCTGAGGCAGATAACACAGACACGAGGTTTTGATAATTCATGATATCATGCGAAAACCGAATTCAATAATTGTTTTATTATATACATTTTTCATAAATTCATACTCAGAAACAGAAGCGAAGCGTTCAGCCATTTTGTTTCTGAGGAGAACACTCCAAAGGGCTTAGTAACCAGGTAGACGTTGAACTTGACATGATAAATGCATTATCTGCAGCAGATAATACATTTATCATTTCAAGTTCACAAGCTATTGTGAATTTATTGAATACTCTCGACCAATCAGATTTTTCATAGTGAGGTCGAGATTCAGGGGTTAATATTAACTGAAGGGGGATTGAATTCCCCTTCAGCTAATTTGCATAACATTCCAATTGGTCGAGGGAACAAAAGAACTCCCATATGACACGAGTTGCTAGTTTTGAGTGTTACATCTCCACCAGGCATCTCCAAAAGCGTAAGCATGGCCACAGCTTACTTACATTGCGATGAATGTGATAAAATCTTAAAAACATTTCAAGCACTTTTAAAACACTTCGCTCAACGACATGCAAACAAACAGTTCCCAGAGCGGGCAGTGTTTATGGATGGAAATCGAGAGATCAAGCAGATTGCCACTCAGGGAATACGATCGACTGCGGTAAAAGCCGAATATAAGGCATGGCTGGTTGGTCTGACTGAAAGGATCAATGGAATTCACCATCAAAGGCATAAAAGTAAGTTCACAATAAGTACACAGGGGTAATTACTTTCCCTAGGTATAACAACATTGGAAACAAGCCATATGCTAGGACAGAAAATTGACTCGCGGGTGTACATTCAAAAGGGACGAGTTTTCTCCCGCAGTACGCGCGCGTGCGCTCAGGAAAAATTCTACTGAACCACTTGTAGTGTTTAAAAGTACGTTCAACTAAAACCGTGGTGTAGCATGCAATTCGTAAGCCACAAATAAATAGTAAAATGGATATTATATAGATACAAGTGTTTTACTGGAAAATAGACCACTCATGAAATCAAAACGAAACCCTAGTGGGTATTTTCCATATCTTCCATATATTTACAAGTGAGGATATAGATGCCGTCACTTCCAGCTTTTGCACGGGGGCTTGAAGATATGAGTTTTATTTTCTCGCGTTAAGATTCGAAAATAAAATTCATATCTTCGCGCCGCCATGTAATATCCTCTTCTATACGAGACATAAACAAATTCCTTTACGTTACTCCCGCAACCTATTACCATATTGGCCTCTCATGTCATAAAACAGTGGCCGCATTACTTTTAGTATTTGTTGTTTAGGTTTCTTTATTAATCCCATGTTTCTTGTTTCCCAACTGCTCCCCCCCCCCTTCCCCCTTCCCACAGCCCTCAAATGAAATGTGCTGTACTTGTTTAATTGGGACGGCAGCCACGATAAACATCAAATTTGTACCTGTTCGATCTAGAATGGAAAGATGAACCTAGATGAAAACGAGTAAATGAACATAAAATCAACATTGAGGTTAATTTAGTACATCGGGAAGCTCGTGCCTCTTTCTCGAATGGTATCAGACATTGAAATTATGAAAGCTCTAGCCATATATCAAGTACAACAGACAAACACCTTTAAACATTTTTTTTTGTAATTTTCACCTTAAGTCAATGCTCATCTACGTGTAGTTCTTTTAGGTCCTGGGCATGAATCGGACATTTCTTTTATTAATATTGTTTCCAACAATTCTGCCTAAAAATACAGCGACCTTTCTGCACTTAACCTTTCATGTCTTTCATCCGTAAAACTCTAAAAGCACTGGTTTTCAAAATCTTAACATAAAATTTGATAAGTCATCTTCTTTTATAGGAAATTGGCAAACGGTAGAACTCAACATGGTCCCATCTAAGTTTTTCCAACAACTGCTTAAAGACTTAGGTGATCCACAGCCACATTCAGAAATTCTAAAGTCTTCTGCAAGAAAAATTACATATCGTCTATTTGACTTAAAGATATTCAGAGATGCACTAAACAAACAAAACACTTTGGCTGTTAAAGATCAAGTACTTTGGAGCGGTGATTTGAAAGTTTCTGCAAATTCAATGACAGTCGACCCTAGAGAGGCTCTCGCTGCTGCAAAGAGCAGAGCCCACGGACAAGGCCCAAGAGACAGAATTACCTGCCAAAGTAATTTTGTTGTCGGGCTTGGAGAAGGTCGAGCTACTCGTGAGCTAGATGTCATCTGGTGGCCTAACCTTTACAACACTGTTGCATTGGGGAAATTAGGGATCAGATTATATGTTAATCGGGTTGAGCTAATATAACTTTATCTCAAAAAAGGGACTGTTAAGTTATAGTGACATGTACGTGATAAAAATGTCCAGTGATATAAATTCATCCAGGAATCTAGAGTTTTGTTTTTAATCACATTGAACATGGAATCTTCGATATTTGAGGGAAAATTAGACATTTAGCAGCAGATTTTAACTTTTGAACTATATTTGTTGAAAATAAACATAATTGAGTGTAATATTTGTTGTTCATTCAGTGCTAATGTCGGAATAAGGCAGATGAATGTGAGCAAAATCAACTGTACAACTGGGTATATTCTACTCATAAGAGCACAGGGCTGGTTAATGTGACAACAAAAATAACAGTACACTTGGGTATATTCTACCCAAAAGAGCACAGAGCAAGTTAATGTGACAGCAAAATTATTCTGTACACTGGGTATATTCTACTCAAAAGAGCACAGAGCAAGTTAATGTGACAGCAAAATTATTCTGTACACTTGGGTATATTCTACTCAAAAGAGCACAGAGCAAGTTAATGTGACAGCAAAATTATTCTGTACACTTGGGTATATTCTACCCAAAAGAGCACAGAGCAAGTTAATGTGACAGCAAAATTATTCTGTACACTTGGGTATATTCTACTCAAAAGAGCACAGAGTGAGTTAATGTGACAGCAAAATTATTCTGTACACTTGGGTATATTCTACCCAAAAGAGCACAGAGCAAGTTAATGTGACAGCAAAATTATTCTGTACACTTGGGTATATTCTACTCAAAAGAGCACAGAGTGAGTTAATGTGACAGCAAAATTATTCTGTACACTTGGGTATATTCTACTCAAAAGAGCACAGAGCAAGTTAATGTGGCAGCAAAATTATTCTGTACACTTGGGTATATTCTACTCAAAAGAGCACAGAGCAAGTTAATGTGACAGCAAAATTATTCTGTACACTTGGGTATATTCTACCCAAAAGAGCACAGAGCAAGTTAATGTGACAGCAAAATTATTCTGTACACTTGGGTATATTCTACCCAAAAGAGCACAGAGCAAGTTAATGTGACAGCAAAATTATTCTGTACACTTGGGTATATTCTACTCAAAAGAGCACAGAGCAAGTTAATGTGGCAGCAAAATTATTCTGTACACTTGGGTATATTCTACTCAAAAGAGCACAGAGCAAGTTAATGTGACAGCAAAAATATTCTGTACACTTGGGTATATTCTACCCAAAAGAGCACAGAGCAAGTTAATGTGGCAGCAAAATTATTCTGTACACTTGGGTATATTCTACCCAAAAGAGCACAGAGTGAGTTAATGTGACAGCAAAATTATTCTGTACACTTGGGTATATTCTACCCAAAAGAGCACAGGGCAAGGTATTTTGAAAGTAAAATTTACTGTACTCTTGGGTATATTCTGCTAATAAGAGCACAGCCCCTGACATATTAATGCCATTGAAAATTGTATTTTCCCCTTGGGGTGACATTAAATGTTATGCTCTCAATCAAATCTATATGTGATGCCCAGCCCATTTTAGAATCTGCAACATCAGTTCTTTTCTGTGTTGATCCATGTTGCAGTAGCTCCATGGGATATTATTCACACATGCAGGGCCATTTCTAATAAAGTCTCTGCCAGCCATAATGACTCCTATTCCACAACTACCACTTCCAATCATCTCTCTATCAATGGGCACCTGCGATGGCATTCCAAAGCGGTTCAGGCTTTTACATGAGTAGTGCCAAAACTTTGTTTGAAGGGACAGGTGATGTGGTTGTGGTTCAAGAAGAAAGTCCAATGCCTCTTTCAAACAAGGAAGTGTCATTTTGGGCACAAAAGAAGCTAGCCCATCATCAAAATACAACTGCTGATTGGTGAGGTCAGTGTAGACAAGGCCCCAATGGTTTACCATGTAGACTGGTACAAGTATTTGCTTAAGGTCTTCAAACCTTGCGAATTGAGAAGCTTTACCGGCCAACTGTCTAACTTTGAATGCCTTGTTATCACTTTCCATCCACTGAAAAAATTCAGTTGGCAAGTACAATGTATCGTACTTCCCTTGAGTGCAAGCCTCCTCAATATACTTGCCAATACATGTGTCAATCACAAAGCTGTCGATGTATCTTTCTTCACAAAGATCACTGAAGGAAATTACATCAATGGCTTTCTTGTCAGAGCGCAGCACTGGGTTGGACATTGGCCTGTTCCATAGGACCTCTTGAAGAACTGCTTGCTCTCCTGGTGTGGATGTTACTTGTGAAAGCCATTGAGCTTCTGAGGTTACCTTTTGTCTTGTCTCTGATATGAAAGAAAACTTTTTCAGAACTGACAAGCCTTGTTCAGAGAAGTGGCCCACGCCTCTGATCGTAACACCTGTTGGATGATGCCCCTTTTTCCTTTCACCACTTAAGAGCTTTTCTGCTTGTTCGAGAGTGGCTTCACATGGACGCTGGTCAAGACAGTATGGATCAGAGTACACCAGACAATTCCATGTGACTTCTGCACGTGAGGAAAGGACAGAACTAGTGACAGTTGTCTCCACTTGTGGAATTAACGTGGCCAGTGCAGCTAGTTCAGCTCTGGTTTTAGCAGTAGACATAGCAGACAACAGCTGTGAGCCCTGTTGCGAGTTGCTATCACTTTGACTGCTAGTCTGCATTTGGTCCCCACGACATTTTTCAACTTCGATTACCTCTGTGGAAGTTACAGGGCCAGGGGACACAATGCTACTGGTAGGCTTACATGTACTTGGGATGACTTTGGGTGTTCTAATTGTAGATTTGTTATCACGAAAAGCAAGCTTTTTAGCAGTATGATGCTTTACAGGTGGAGTACATGTTGCTGCATCCCTTTGTTGCTGGGGAACGACCTCTTCCACCACATTTCTTGTCATATCCTGATAATTCCTCTCCCACTGTTCATGATTATAATCCAGTAGTTCTGAGGTGGTGTTTGCATCAACAACTGTACCTGTATCTTTATCATACAGGTATGATAAAAAGTCATTTCCAAATAGGTCACAGAATAATTGGTCAATGGTCAAAATCCAATCTTTTTTCTCCTTTGACCACACACTGGTATCAACTGCTTTCCAGCCACACCCACGAAATGAAAACTTTTTCTTTCCTATTGAATAGGTTTCAGATACTGTAGGTGATATATACCTCCGCAGCAGAGAACTGAATGATGGTCACCCAAGGGAAACTATAATGGAAATGGACAGTGGAGAGGGAACAGGAAAAGATGGGTAGAATTAAGATCTTGGGCACTGCACAGGACAGGTATGCTTACAGTATATTCATCCACATAAATTGAGAAATGTCTTAATTTGCATCAAAACACATCCAATAAACAATAATGTAACATTTTGCCATCATGAATAGTGATGAATATAGTACTTACCAAAGACAACACAGTCCCTAGCTTGACGAAAAGCGTATCTCAAGGCAAGTAGCATTGTTGCGAACCAATGGGTAAGAATTTGATCCACTGCAATTGTTGCAAATAAACAAAATTTAATATACTTGAATATTTTATAAAAGATAAGATAAGATAAAATAAAGGGATACCTGCAATAAGACAACTGATCCATATACCAAGTTGCTTTTACCTGTGAGACTAATACTGACGTCTGGCAGGCAATAGTAGTGTGCACTACTGATTCTCGAAAAAACTGTAATAAGTCACCTTAACATAAATCCACCAAAGTTCTGGTCAGGAGTAACCTCCAGACTATAACTGTGTTTTGTATTATTACTAATTCAGTAGTTTGTGTCAATTAGTTTATATGAACGTACATGACTGCCCTGGTTCAGAAGAATCGTAGTTGGTTGCTTTAGAGTAAAGCTGACGATGCAGTTTGTGTGATGCCTCAAAGCCTTGCCCTGAATACTTGTACAGCGAACGAAACTGGCGAAGCAGCATGGCACTATGGTCAATAACAAGATGACCATAATCTCCTGTGCCAAGGTGTATGCCAAATAACTTCTTCAGAAGAAATCCCCACTCTTTGCACTAAAATTCCAAAAAAGTAACACTGGCTTTAAATTCTGTGTAGGAAAAATGAGAAAATACTAGATTGCCATCTTGCCTGTTGGACATCTAGACAAATTTCATTATCTTTATTATAATTATTTACTTAATTTGTGAATAGGTTTTGAGGCATTGTCAAATACCTTGCAAGTGTACTGGAGGTAAGGGCCACACACAAAAAGGATTAAAACACTAATCACTCTCATTTCAACTATTGTAAACAAATTGTACATCTCCTAACCTGAACATCATGTATATCAATAAGGTGCTCTTCATCATCCCCAAACACTTTGTCACGTAGGGTCAGTGCAATGTTTCTCCAGCCACTGCAAACCTTAACAGGGATAAAAAAAAATTGACCATACATTTATCATTATTTTTGGATTATGCAATAATTCATTTATTAAGTGACAGTTTGCAGACACTAGTTGAATTGACTTCTTGAGGAGAATAAAATTGTCAACATAAACATGTACAGGTTACTATTTTACATACAAGTACATTTCAACAGGAGTGAAGGCCATTGTTAAATCACTGAAATATTACACTAGGTATATTAGTTACAGTGACCTGTGTAACTTGCTCATTCCAAGGAAGACAAAATCTGAGCTATTCAAGTTCTTGGATTAAAATGCACCTGTCTAGTAGTGGTATCTTTGATCATAAAGTTGTACCTTTTTGAAAAACTCGACTTGAAGTTCAGCTGCACAGCTTGCAAAGGGGTCTTGTGGTTGTGGAGGTTGCTCCACTGACCTCGAGTTTCTCTTTCTTTTCTTTTTTTTGGGCTGCTCAGTTATTGTCACTAGCTGATCTGACATGGCACTCAATTCCAGAAATTTTGAATCAACCATGTTCTGCTTAGCTTCCCAATCTTTTTTGAGGTTGGAAAGAAAAGTTTTAAAATCTGAAAAGTTAAATGTAGATGTATTATTGTTTATTAATTACAAAAAAAAACCAGAATCTTAACTATCATATTATTACCAATTATCTGTTGGTAGGTAATGAGACACACACAGGTCACAAAGACAATGAAAACAATCAGTAATGCTGGACCACTGTGCCTTTGTCATATTTCATTGTCTGGATTTTAATGACATTGAAGATGGAACATCTATATAGAAATTGAGACCTAGCCCAGGAGCAAAGGGTAACTTGAAAATTCAATCTATTCATCACATTCAAAACCATTAAAATCAGGCCACTGTAGGGAAAATGTGTCTCTGTGTTTTGGTAAAAGAAATGTCCATATTAGATTGAGTTAACCAAAACATGAACTTCCTAACAAAACAAGGTGTCCATATAAGTGGGTGACAACATCAGGCCATGTTCAGTTAAGTTCTATAAGGTATAGTTACATGCATTCACCACCTCCTTCAATCTTAGTAGTTTCTTGTCGAGTTCCATAATCCCTTGTTAATTCCCCACGCTCCAGCATGTCAGAAATGTACTAAATTGAAAGAAAACATCACAGCAAAGCACTCTTGTTTAGGTATGTACTCACAACTGAACAGAACAAATTATAACTTTTATAATGACCTTTCAAAACTCAAGAAGGAAGTAACAAGTTACATAATAATATTCTGTGGGTCTACAGATGACATTAATTAAAAAAGTAAAGCCGTGTTCACACTAAATGTTGATTATATTCAACTGAATTACGATTCAATCTATCATACTCCATTCGATTTTATTCAATTATGGTTCTATTCACATCTGCGAAAAGTCAAATAAACTAGGCAGGGTAACCTCGCAATCTAAAGTTGAAAACAAAATGGCGCCCTATCGAACAGCTGCCATGATATTCACCGCAATACTTGATTTGGAGGCCAGAAGAAAGGCAAAGGAAGCTTCGAAGGCTAAAAGAAGAAAAATATGCCGTCTGAAACAGCAACAACGGATGAGACAAACCACCACGTGTCCGCCATTTTGTTCAATCACGCACTGTAATTACTTCAAACAACCCCAAGGGGGTTGTTTGAAGTAATTGTAATCCAATTGTAATCAGGGACTGTAATTAGTTGATGTGAACCCATTTCATATTTTAATTGATTATAATTCAATCATAATCGAGGCCTACTGTGAACACGGCTTAAGTCATGCTTACACACTTTTTGATGGTTATCGTTATGGGAAGTCCCTAAATTATAAAAACAGGACAAGGAATAATTTATAAGTAAGACACTTTTATAATTATATACTAGGTTTTACATTTGGAGCTGTATATAAAAATCTTTTGTCAGCTAGCTGGCCCCAAATTTTTGTTACTGCTTACAGAGATTGAAATATCATGGTATTAGAAATAACAGGCCCACATGTACACTAACCATTTTTCTCTCTTCAAAAAATGTTACATAGTCCAAGATCACTTGTTTTGCCACCTCTGGACACTGCTTATAGTAATTTGTGACTTTTTCTAGTGGCAGAGATTCCTCGAAAATGCTGTCAAAATGTCTTAGAACCTCCCTCTCAAATGATCCTGTAGTATAACACAATATGATTTTCAGATTAACAATAAGTTAAATTTATACTACCATTAAGTTTAAGTATACCTAAATACAGGGTGAGATGAAATTCAAAAACTCTGCTTCTCGAGTATCATTAGGGATGGTTCCTATTTTTAACTCTGTGTGACTTAGGCAAGGAAGAGGTAGGTACAGGTATCACTTTCTCCCTATACAAGCAATCAATGAAAGCAATATTTATCAAACCATAAAAAGATGCCACTTTTATGTTGTTCCTCTCTATTGCTGTCTGCTGTCCAGGTTTCTGTTTCACAGTAACACGTGGAAAGCCTCTACAACTTTCTGGCCCATACATACATACATACCTGTATGGTTCAGCTCCTCGAGAGAACCAACACGATGGGCAAATAAGCCCATGAAAAACAAGATGGCGGTCAAAAGAATATTTCTTAGTTAGATATCCTAGTGAAAATTTTCTGTCGAAAACACTTCAATTCAGTTTGGAAAAGGTATGTTTAGCATTAAGTTCAATAAGGCCCAAACAAGTCACCGACACGCCACCGACGCACCACCGACGCACCACCGACGCACCACCGACGCATGTTGTACGTTATAAGTTCAAAGAGTGGTCAACGTGTCGGCCGACAGTCGGTCGACAGTCGACCGACAGTCGGCCGACTGTCGGTCGACTGTCGACCGACTGTCAGTCGACTGTCGACCGACGCGTTGGCCGACGTGTTGGTCGACGCGTCGGTGGGATCGGATTCTTTACCTTTACCGAATATAGTTACATGTCAATAATGAGAAGTGACAAGTGAGATTAACTATGTTCAAGAATAGAAATAGATTCAAATATAAACATCAATTGCATCTTTAAAAGTTAAGGCAGAATGTTCCCTTTTGTTCACCCAAGAAAACACATTTGGCTTGGGTCAGGGTCAAAATAACAGATTGATAACAGCTGCATATAATTCAGTACCTGTATTTTAAAGAATGGTCAGAGGCATTGACCATATAATTTAGAACTCATAACTGAGTTTAGTCCAGGTGTAAAGAATAAAACTTTGGTTAAGCTGGTAAAACAGAAAAGTTTAGCCCTACAATGTAAATACATTGATCCAGGCAATTATTCATACTCAGCCAAACAGCCCCTTATTACTTTAACAATATAACAACTTGTAAAATATGTATTAAATGTAAATGTTAGTCTTAAACAAGGTGAGATAAAAATTTACTTACCCTAATGGCATCACAAAATGCACAGAATTCAGTATCATACCCCTTGCCACCAAGAACAAAGTCTTCATCATCCCATTTTTGTAGCAAAAGCAGCAGTGCTTTATAATCAAGAGTAACTGCAAAGGAAACAATGAAACAGAAATTGTTAACACAAACAGTTACTGAAGTAGCTTGGCACTATAATAATGTTAGTGCCACAGTACTTCGGCTTGAGCAGTTTTCATATCGAGTGTTGAAAGTAAATTAATTAATCTTTCAGAAACTTTCCTTCATTCTGCTTTACTGGATATTAAACTTAAATTAAATTAATGTGTCCTGTAACTGTTTGGGAAAAAATACATATTTTGTACCACTTTTTCAATCTACTGGAAGAAAATTTACAAACCAGTCACATCGTGATTTGGCCAGCATATGGATTTCCCCATGCTTGATGTCACTTACTTGCAATAATTGCTTCAAGCTACTTCCGTAACATGTAAAGTGCTCACTTTATTAATATGGACTGTTTTTTTCACTGGTGGCTGAATTTTAATGTTCTTCCACAGATTTTAATACCTGTAAATTTAATCTGGTACTTTATGCCATCTACAATGATACCATTTTTCTTTATTTTCCTTTTCTGGTCATTCAAATTTGAGATCAGCTGGATGAGTTGTTCTCTGAAAAAAAAAACTTATGAATAACCTGAAGAACAAAAGATATATAAATACCCTGAAATATTCAAAGTAAAGCATATAATTATAACTAAACAAACACTGATAATTACATTTGAATAGTGATAGCTCACATTAATAATTACATGTATTATAATTATTTTGTGACTGCAAATGAATATATGAAAGATCATAATATCCACAGGTATATTATGAACTAACAAATGTGACCAGCTCCTATTTGGCTTGATACATGTAGCTCAGTTGGTAGAGCACTGCAGCAGTATCGCAGAGGTCATGGGTTCGAATCCCATTCAGGCCTGAATTTTTTTTTCAGGCTTTAATTTCACAGGTGTTTAAGTTGTGTGTATAACTGCGATGATCATCTATGTCTTCATATTTTGTGACTGTCATGATTCACTCATCATCTAGTGAAGAAAATCCAACCAAAAAATGAGGCCACAACATAAAAAAACCTACCTGAAATGTAAAAATTCATACTGCAAAAAAGGATCTAGGACATGATTTTGTTTACCATTTTCTGGCTATACGCAAATCACCAGCAAATCCTGGCTGACGAAAAATGTCTGAAAACTTGGATGCCAGTTATACAGTATTTCAGGAAGTAAGATTTACTCTCTGAACTCATGTTGTGAGTAAATTTCCTTCACTGTTGTCAGATATTCATGGTCAAATCATGACAGACAAACCATGACTGATGACTCTTGGATCTATACATACACTACCAGGGTGAACTTGGACATAATCTTTCCTAATGTTTAAAATACCTGAAAAATGATACTTGGTGTACATGCCTTCTGAGTGCAGTAAAAAAAATACCTTCAGGGACAAATTATTACTGCCTCTAATTCAGAGTATTAATTTTACTACATTATCATTCATGAACACTACTGAATATAACAACTGACTTACCTTTTTTCTTTACAATTTGCAATGGCAACAGGATACACAGAGAGGGCACTTTCTGAACTTTGGTTGGCAAAGTTGATTGGAACAAGTCTGACAGCCACTTGATTTCTACCTAACTATTAAAATGGCCAAAAAGGCAATTAATTCAGACATTTACACTGTTACTAACATCTCCCTCAAAATAAATTTATAATAAAGTTTATGCACTGAATACATTGAAGCCTGTGTGCAATATTTACTAACTGCAACTGACATAAAGACAGACAGGGATCAACAGTATGTTCAGCAGTCCTAAATTATTGTGAATTCAAGAACTGTTCAAGAATTATGATCAATGTGTTAACTTTACCAGTAAACTTGTCTACATTTTCAGTAGTCTGTAATGATTACAGCTTTGTTAAAATACCTCCTAGAGGCCTTCCATCTAGTTTGATGTTGAATTCCATGGTGTCTGTATCAGATGAGTAGAGACGCTGCTCTCTGATTGCCCACACTAACACAGATGACAGGTCCACACCACACGAATGGAAATCTGTCTTCATCTTTTGAATTGACATTGTTTTCCTTACAACTTTAAAAACAAGCTTCTTTACTGCCCTTATCTCATTTTTTGTCAACAGGACAGCAGTACTGCTGGAATGCTGTAGCCATGCAAACACATTATTAAATTTTAGTAGATGGTGCTCAAATAGACAAGCACTGGTTATAATTTAAGTAGTAGTTATTAAAACTATCAGTACAGGATTGCCAGTTTGGCTTGCTTGAGGTAATTACCTCAATTAAAAATTACGTCATAATTTAACGGCCACTATTCATCCTATTGATTATATTGCTTACAAAGAAACCAAAAAACCTGTAAAAACTAAAGCAAACTCAGCCCTTGGAATACCTTTAATAAAATTGTAGGTGGCAGTAGCATGTCACGCTGGTGGTATTGTTCCCATTTTGTCACTTAGACACACAACTTAAGTAGTCTTAAACCACAATCTTGCTTCTCAAAAAGTTGTGAGTAGTCCCATACTGTATCACAGAATTGTACTGGATATTCAATGTACACATGATATTAGTTGTTGTCTGCAGAGCATGAACTGCTATTGAATAGTGAATGAACAAATGCTGTAAACTGTACAACAACCTCTCTCAAACAATAATATGAAGTATAATTCATTTGAAGGTATTGCATTCAGTTGCCAAATGCATCTAGTATGATAAATTTTCACATTGTGGAATGACGCTAGCAAGTGAAAAACCCAACAGCGGCACCAAAAACTAATACGCGACTATACATCGCTGGCTTTACATAAGTTTGAAAATGGCATTTTATAGAGGAGATAGAAAATTGATTTGCTCTGACACTACCAGAACCCATTCACTATGAGAGGCAACTGCTCTGTCATGGAAACGTGACAGTTTTAATAAGAGGCCATACACCATGCCTTTTTTATTCTCACTATTTAAACATTTGTTCTTTGGGAGGGGCATTCACCATCAAATCTGGCACTTGGGTAGGGTATTTGAACAGTTGAGGAGTTGAAGCTTCGAATTGATTGATACATAAGTAACATGGTTTTTCTTTCTCTCTTGATTGTTTTTGTGACAGCAATTCATACTTAAACTTACACAATGTACAAAATGTAACCTTAGCTTACATACCCTACTTTTTCCAAGCTGTGTAAGATTCAGCAAGGTTTGCCAGGCATCATCAGGAAGTCTCGCTTTGAGCTTGAAGTAGAGCAGGACCCAGTCTGGTACTCGCATACTGTCTAAAATTTTTTGGTATGTATCCGGTAAGAGCAGCTCTGTCAACCCCTTCCTCGATCCTTTGGCTTCAAGGACTAAATTTACAATTTCAGATATCGTTTCTGATACCTTTTCTCAAGTTCTCCTCTTCGCCACCATAAATAAAACTGTTACCCAAAACACAGGCCAAGGTCTCATGATACTTCTCGCACACGCCGTCCAGATCTGCAGTGACTTCTTTGCAATGCTTTGCAACTGCCCTTTTCCTGTTAATAGGCCCTAAGGCGCTGTTCAAGGTCTCCTCAATAAAACTGCTGCTGCTGCCCGCACTGCTACTGCTGCTGTTACTGGATGACTGTGATGGCGAAGATGTCGCTAAAGGCGGGGAAGTCGGCAGAAAAGAATTCAGGTTTTTATTATTCTTTTCCAGTTCCTTGATCTCCGACTCAAGTTCGCAAATTTTGGACTTCAACATTTCCATTTCTTTAGCGCCATGATCCGAAGGAAAACTTTTCCCGCCAAAACTTGACGACGAGTCACAGTCCAGATCAATTCCATTTAGCGAGTCCACAACAGAGGCAAATTTCTCAGAACGTACGAAGCAATCCGGAGCAAACTTTCGCTGTCGAAGTAATCCAGCACAAAGACCAAACGAAGATACGACGTACAGATGGGGCGGCTGTCTGTTGAAGTCACAACCTCGCGCGGCGGGCTTGAGATCTTTTGGTGCTACAGACTGTATTTCGTCTTGATAATGACGAAAAATTTCGCTTGCAGCAAACTCTTTTGGTCTTAAACCACAAAGGCTTTTGGTAAGCACATACCAGTGCTTTCCAGGGTCTAGCGTAGGACCAGTCACTCTTGAAAGCGACCACGGCGGATACTCCGAGGATGGAGATCGATCGATGGCCATTTCCATGGTGATCGCCGAATGACACACAAAACCAAATTCATTGTGAAATTCCCGCTCAAGTAAAACATTACTAATTCTGTAACCTATATGATAACCTTTTAACTTATTAGTTTGCAATAAGCTGTGGTTTTTACGGAGAAATGTAAAAGTTGTACATTGCGGGAAGTAAACAATGATTATGACCAGAGGGTCTGGACGCTACAAGGCATACGTCATCCAACGGACATCGAACAAAAGAACAAAGGCGTCATTTTATTGCCACGCGCGCTCGCAACACGTATGGTCGGCTTCAACAAAGCCTAAAAATGTATCGTAGAGTTCCTTGACCTTCATCCGAATTAAAAGTTAAAATTAACTTGCCTCTTTTGTCGCGCAGTCGAACCCGCTTCTTTGTTGTTATTATCTCCAGCCATTATATTATATTGTATCAGATTATCTACCAAGCGCACAGTTTTCGTCTGAAATTGTGTTATAGTCGTTCAAGCACATACTGCATTTTAAATAATTTGGAAAGCTTCAGTGAAACCAACGAAAAATTTCAAACCGTCGCTGCTACAGAAATAAGGAGATGTAAACCTATAGTTTTCAAATCAGTTTTTCCTCAGCGTTTATTTAATTAATGGAATATCACGAGCAGTTTGCCGACAGCATAAAAACAGTCACCGTTTATGTGTAATTAACATTTTGCAGTAACATGTCATTTCATTAACACCTTGATGGGAACGATCTAACCGCAAGAGCAGCAAGTGATCGACAGAAATAAACACCTTAACTGAATGCATGCTGCGAATTCCTGAGTTCCTTTAAGCTCCTCATGCTTCACTCTTTTTTAGGTTGACATATTGCAGTCGACTTTCTCCGGAAAGTGCAATGCTGGTTTAATAAAAAGGAAAACAGTTCCATCAGATTAAGCTCAGAAGAAATACCCTTCGGAATAGCTTCTGATAACGATAATAAACTCAAAAAAACTAAATTTCTGCCTCCTCTACGCCAAATTCCACCTTCATTTCTAGAAAATCAACCTACGTGAATGTAATTGGGATGCTTTCGTCCGGATATTAAATTTTATGTTCAAAATAGAATGTTTCGCTTAGCTTAAATTATTTTATTTTGTAATTACCACAAGTATTGTAAGTAGTGCAACCATTATTATTACCGTAAGTATTGTAGGTAGGGTCTGCATTGTAAGTATTAAGTAAATAAAACTAAAAACTAAAATAAAGCTGAAAAAAAAAGGAAATAAAGTAAAAGACAGCACCAAAGGTATTTTAGGCAGGACAATGTTTTTTGCACACTAGCTCAGTTAAAGCTGGTTAGTTACTCGGATCTTTGCGTACTTTACAGGGTCGACTTCCAGTGAAGTGGACTGCTTACGAAGGTTTACTTTACGGGAAATACACTACACAGAGTGACGTGTAAGTTTTATCATGCAGTACACGCTCTTTGCGTAAGCAGACAGATTTTACCTGCATCATCTTAGTGAAAGTATCTTTGAAAAACTGCTTTTAACTTTTCGTAGTAATTACAGCATAAGATATAATGTCGTTAAAAAAAAAGATATAATGTCGTAAAATGCAGTTTAAAGGGGTTGTCACACCGCCTGTGTTGGATATCGGTAGCTGCGTATCTGCAAGGATTTCATGAGGTCTCGGGTCTGCTGTGTTTTGTGGCGTAGTTAGTAGTCGGTGGTTGTTTGTGGTTTAGGGTTTGTAAGCCTCCACATTGAAGCCCTTCCCTTCAGTCAGGATGTGCCAGTAATGCGAGTGGAGTCCATCTTGCAGCTGGCCTGCTGGCTATGAATGAATGAATGAATGAACTTTATTTAAGTGTCTGAGTATTTAGCTCAATGTGAACTAATTGTGGACACTAAAATAACATTCGGACTACAAAGTAAAATTAAAATAGGAAAATCTCGAGTGTTAAAAAGTTAATTTAAAGTTTACAATCTTTTGTTAAGAAGTTTCATAAAAAGATTATAAGTGAAACTTCATGGATGACTCAGATACCCAACCATCACTTGCGATGAAGTTCTTGATTTTCTTATGAAGTCCTTCACGAAAGTAGTATAGCTGCAGTACTTGCAAGGCTGCAAAGGTTTTTGTCATTTAAGTACTTTTATTTTAACATAATCCGAACGCCATGGACAATTTATTAATCGTTGGTGTTAATTTTCAGGTGGAGTTTCGGTGTTGTTTTGTACGAAATATTTACTGTGGGTATGATGTTTTTTCCATTAAATTAGAATACTTTTATCAGTTAGGCCTCTCGTTATCTACTTGGTGAAAATGTCTTGTTTATTTGCGATATTCATAGGTGGTTCTCCGTATCCAGGGATTAACGGCCGTCAAATTGCAGACAAGCTTCAGCAGGGATACCGCATGCCAAAACCTAAACACGTTGATCATCAGCTGTAAGTGTTGTTACTGTTATCTACCTTGAACGTCAAACTTGCCTTTTTATCATACCTCTAAAACAATAATCCACAACTGAGGAGCCTTGTGTGTTTTTAAAGCTGGTCTTTAATTTAATTATTGTAATTTAAGTCGCATCAGTTGACAAATTAGCGCTATCGGAATTTGCCAGTTCAATTTTTGGTGCCAATACCTTTTGAGTCACAGATTCGGCATTTCTGGTTCGTCAGCGCAATCTCCACCTAACTTCTATTCTCGACATAAAGTCGAGGTATGTCATGTTCAAGGATTTTTACCAACATACCTTGATTCTTTGCTGTCCTGAGAAAGATGCCATTAACATACATGTTAAGTTAACCAGGTAGTTTATATTTAAGCCATCAGGGTCCATAACATGTAACGGACTCCTGACGTTATAAAGTGAAATAATTCCGAAACGTAACGCTGCTGATGTTGGCCATTTCTGTTTAGTTACCAGATTATGTTGCAGTGCTGGCAAGAGAATCCAGACGACCGACCGACATTCTCCTCGCTTAAAGACACCATCACTAAAATGACGCAAAATAATAATGTATGCTTCATTTCTTATTTCGTATTATCTTTCTTTTTACCTTAACGTTCAGGTTAATTTGGAAAAAGTATGAAGGAGTTGTTATTCATAAATACTGATTAAGAGGTAAATCCTGAACTTATCACCGGTACTGAGGTGAATAATTGTTTCAATAAGCAAAATAGCCGGCCTCAATTTCACAGTTTTCTTTTATGACCCAAAGTATACCTTTCACATAGAGTGCGCGTCATCGAGAAACATGAAAGAAAAGTCACATGACAACATCGGATGATCGACGAGAAATAGTACAGTTGGCATTGGTTACGCTAATTGGGTATAGTTTGTTAAAATTTTATCTGGAAAAAATAGCAAAACCACACGCTGAACAATTACATGCTGACTTTTTGAGTTTCTAATCCAAGAAAAATAAGTCCTCTTTTTCCTTTATGGTTAGTTATTGCAATCAAGAGCTCCGTTTTGGGCTTGGCTATATATTAATGTTTCAAATAGCCCAAGTTCGATATATCAAAATTCTTACATGACACCGAGGCTTTCTGCACAAGAAGGTTGGGTGGCTGTGACCAGAATATTTTAGAACTGGATCAATAACGTAACATGATACTGTTGGCGATTGCGTTACGGTTTAAGCCGTTTATAAGACAATGTATTGAAGAATGTTTCGAAAGTTGGTCTAAATGCTACTGTAGAAAAGAAGTTAAATAAAAGTGGCTTGCGTTATGTTTGTATTGCGTTAATTTGATTTCGTGTACAATACTAATAATTTACTCGACACAATATTAAACCTTTATAATAAATTCACCAACTAGCATTTCTCCAAACCGAATGACTTGAACAAGTAAACAAAACGAGCAGGTTAAGAGGAAAGGCCCTCTATACCCTTTTCAGTCTCAGAAAACACACAAATCTCAATAAATTACCTCCCATCACCTAGGGAATAACATTTTCGATGCAATTATCTCCCATATTTTGACATGTTTTTGAGAAGTCTGCGGTTCATATGTGTTAAATCTGATCTCAAGTCTTGGGGCATTTCCCAGATAGAAAAAACACATCTCCAATGCTGTAAACATTATTTAGTAGTTAAGGTTACTATGCACCTTCAGGGGTGTCTCACGTGCAAGCGATGTAGCGCGTCCAGTTTAAACTGTAGATATCTAAACCCCTATATCAAATTAAAGCTTATAGGACTGGCTATCAGACTGTACCAAAAATTTTGAAAAAAAATGAATTCTCGAATTTTTCACGACTCCTAAATGCGAGCGCCCAAATCACCTTTTGAGCGCTCCCTGTCAAAGCGAATTTTGTTTTTCGCTTATTTAATGTGTTCCTCCGCTTCCGGGGCCAAAGCGCTAAAAAAAAACGTGTCTCCGATTTGCCATATTCAATTTCAGTGAAAAGTTACAGAACATTTTTGAAATAGGATAAAGAAAATGTGGATTGATCGTACAAAAATCGCTCTCGAAAAAAAAGTATTTTGAAATAAAAAATTCGGAGACACGTTTTTGTTGTTTATATGTAAAACTAGCTACTGTCAAAATTTGAGAGCAATCGAACAGATTCCCTTTGACTTGTAGCTCTTTAAAGTGTCCCCTTTTGGTGAAAAAATTGTTTCGAGAAAACAAAGTTTTCCTGCTTCGCAAACAAACTCCGCCCACAAACACAGTCAACTGGGTTCTCAGATAACTGAGCCAATCAGCGCTTGGAAAGTTTACTGCCGTTGGCTTCCTGGTGAAATTTTCCCGCGTAATCTTCAATCAACCCTTAGTGTTTAGTGTCACGGTTGACTGCATATACGTCAACAGGTTTCCTACAGCCTGTCAATCAGACACGAAAGTTTTACTTCCGGTAAAAACGAAAAACCGTATTTTCTCCGCCATCATTTAATATTTTTGAGAATTTTTTTTTGGATGAAAGTTCATGCATAGACCTATACATTAACCTAAAAATCAAAATTTCGAAAAAATGGTCGGTCTGAACGTGCATAGTAACCTCAAGCAATAGAGCACTTTTTCCGTGTTTATATAGCCTCATCTAAACACAAGGAGGGCTGGGAGAATTCGAGACAGTTATGCAAACGCGAGACGTAGTCGAGGGTTTGCATAACTTTCGA
>OZ026602.1:2076134-2078634 GCA_964020085.1 Micromussa lordhowensis
ACAGGTTTACCCTATGTAAAGCTAGAAAATGTACTGCAAAGGTTGGTCAAGACAACGTGAAAATAGGCGTTGTTACAATATTTCGGCTGGCCAACACCAGCCTTCTTCAGGTTTATTGAATGGATAAATGCTTGTTACAAGATCTTTATATTTACCGGAAATGACATAAAAGGCTACGTGATGTGTAACATTAATAAAAAAAGAAAATGCATAAAAGATAATAATACATGATAACAAGGTAAAGTAAACAAAATTAAATTAAAAGGTAGCTAAATTAAATTACATTTCATCTCTTCTGTTAAGGCGGGGGTAAAGGTGAATTTAAGTGAAATTTTGGTAAGTTTAAAGAGAGGTTGAAAGGGAAAAAAAGGGTTATGGAACACCACCAGACAGTTGCCCGACCGCACAATGGCACCCCTGGTTGTTGGGCAACTGTTTGGAGTGTATGTACCAATTTTTAATTTCAAACTCTAATTTTAAAACAACAACAAATCTTCAAAATTTCCTATTTCCATCAATTTTACCAATCCTTTGAGAAAAACTATTTCTCTCCAAATATACCTAAAAATCACCAAAAAATTACAAAACAACCCAAAACATAGCTATGTGAGATGAGCATAGAGATTCTCGATTGCTTGAAACGTAAACGAGATATTTGCATTAAAAACATAATAATCAGAGAACGTTTTGAAAAACATTTGATAATAAAAACTAACGGTAAAAAACTACGACGTTT
The DNA here is from genome assembly GCA_964020085.1 of Micromussa lordhowensis. NCBI lineage: Eukaryota > Metazoa > Cnidaria > Anthozoa > Scleractinia > Lobophylliidae > Micromussa > Micromussa lordhowensis. The sequence goes on from OZ026602.1 coordinate 2,076,871, forward strand.
CGAAGTCTCCATGACTTCATTATCAAGTAGAATGTTAAAACTGATGTAAAATTGTAGCTCAGAAAATATATACAAATAAAATGTGATAAAACTCATAGAATAATGAGCGTTCATTGTTGTTGGTGTTTAAACGTGTCAGTTCGTGCAGTATATGTTTAAATAAATACTTTTGCACGTATTGAGTCAGACTGCGTGTTTAACTTTGGTTTTCGTTCGCGAATGAATAACATTTCGTGAATTAGGCAGTCCATTTTCCCGCAACATTTCTTGAGAACAGAGAACATTTCCTCTAGGCTAGTGGACGCTGCGCCGTGGGCTTCTTTCAGATGCTTGCCAATGACAGAGGCTTTATGTTCTTCTATGCGTTGATGAAGATGACGTGTGGTATAACCGATATAATCCGCATCGCACGAATCACATTTGAAAATGTAAACAACGCATTGGTGGTTAATCAACGCGGGCTTCTCTTCTTGTATCTTGAGCTTTTCCTCGATCTTACGACTCGTGAAAACTGGTTGTAGGTCAGTTCCGATTTTCCGGCCAAGATCTTTCAGCTGATGTCTTACTGTGTCGGCCGATTTTTGGTCTTTAAATGGCAAAGTTATTCTGACTGGTTTTGGTGTAATCGTGTCAGTTTCAGTTGGAATTTTATGACGGCTTTGGATCGTAAGACTCGTGTGTCTGGCGATAGCTGAGTTGACGAGTTTCACTGGGTACTTAAGCTTGGTAAACATCTGTTTGAGATGTTGGCATTCCCTCGTAAAAGATTCTTCCGTTGATGACAGGCGGTAAGCTCGGTTCAGCATTGTATTCAGCAGAGATCTTTTGTACCGCTGATCGACATGGCTCTGGTAATGTAAGAGCAGTCCTGTATCAGTTGGTTTACGATATACGCTTGTTGTCAGGTAGCAACCGCTTTTCTCGATCATCATACCGAGGAATGGAAGCTTGTTGTTTACAGCAATTTCCATCATCGACTGAGACCTACAACTTCGCCCTAGCCAAGTGGCTTGAAGAGAAACTTAAGCCCCTTTCTCTAAATCAACACACTATTTGCGACATCTTCTCCTTTGCCGAAGAGATAAGAGAAACATCATTCAACCCCAATGACATTCTTGTGTCCTATGACGTCTGTGCTTTATTTACCAACGTGCCACTCGACGAGACTATTGAGATCGTCGCCGAGAAAGCCTTTAAAAACAACTGGTTTAATGAAACGCATGATCTCAACCTCACAAAGACAGGCCTTACCGAACTTTTAAGAATAGCAACCAAAGATCAGCTATTTCAGTTCGATGGTCAACTTTATGAGCAGGTGGACGGTGTGGCCATGGGCTCGCCCCTGGGACCCCTTATGGCAAACGTTTTCCTGTGCTCCATTGAAGAAAAACTGGATCGCAACAACAAGTTACCAAGTTTCTATAAAAGGTACGTCGACGACACATTAGCCACGATGCCGAATATTCAAGCCGCAACAGCCTTCCTTGCAACACTGAATGAATGCCATCCTGCTATACAGTTCACAATGGAAATTGCTGAAAACAACAAGCTTCCATTCCTCGGTATGATGATCGAGAAAAGCGGTTGCTACCTGACAACAAGCGTTTATCGTAAACCAACTGATACAGGACTGCTCTTACATTACCAGAGCCATGTCGATCAGCGGTACAAAAGATCTCTGCTGAATACAATGCTGAACCGAGCTTACCGCCTGTCATCAACGGAAGAATCTTTTACGAGGGAATGCCAACATCTCAAACAGAT
>OZ026602.1:2083634-2086134 GCA_964020085.1 Micromussa lordhowensis
CCAATTTTCAAACAAGGCTCTCGTTTTACATGTAGTAATTATAGACCTATATCAGTTCTTTCTTCTATAAGTAAAGTATTCGAGAAATGTATTTTTAATCAGCTGATGTGTTATTTTATGAACGAAAACATGATTTCCTCAAAATAATATGGATTCAGGCCAGGGTTTACAACCTTTGATTGTCTAATTGATCTTATTGAAGAAATAACTTCCTCTCTTGATCAAGGACGCTATTTGGTTTCTTTATTCTTAGATTTAAGTAAAGCATTCGATACAGTGAATCACCAAATATTATTAAACAAACTTAAGTACTATGGAGTACAACTAAGTGAGTACAATTGGTTTCAATCTTACTTAAGTAACAGAAAACAGCAGGTGCATGCAAATGGTGTTGCTTCTGATACACGTTTTATCTCCACTGGTGTGCCTCAAGGATCGATACTAGGACCTTTACTGTTCATTATTTTCATTAATGACTTTCCGAAGTCTTCCGCCTTTTTTTCCACTAGATTATACGCAGGTGACACATCTTTAACAGCTTCTGGAAGTGATCTTGACAGCTTACTGCGTGAAATTAACAGTCATTTACCAGCTGTCTACGAATGGTTGTGCAGTAATTAATTAACCTTAAATTTGACAAAAACTAAGTTTCTTATTTTCATGCCTCGTCAAAAGGAAAGCTGCAATCTTTATCCACCACTAACTGTAGCAAATGTTCATTTAGAGAAATTTTTTTCTGTAAAATATCTTGGTGTGTACATTGACTGTCATCTTACTTGGCATGACCATATTTATTCTATATGTGGCAAAATAAGCAAAAATATAAGTATAATGGTTAAGCTGAAGCATTATGTATCAAAAGCAACACTCATTAGCGTGTATTATTCACTCATTTATCGTTACCTTACTTATGCTTGTACGCTATGGGGAAATTAATTATAATGCTCCATTGTCTCAAGTCGTAAAATTACAAAACAAAGCGGTTCGTGTTATAAATGATGTTCCCCTAATCAATAACTCCACACTACACATCCTTAGGACTTCTGAAATTTCCTGATATTGTTAAACTGAATACATGTATGCTTTTTTATGATTATTTCCACCATGAAAAGTTTCCTAATATACCTGTTTCATTAGTATCTGAGCTACACAACTACAGTACCCGTAGTGCATCATCCAATCAAGTGGCAATACCCTCATTTCGAACTAATCTTCGGAGATTTTGCCCCAGTATTATTGGAAGTTTCTTTTTGAACGATATTCCACAACTTATAAGAGACAAACCATCGAAAAAAATGTTCAGAAAAGCACTTCCACGCTGGTACCTTGCTCAATACTCATGTTACCGTATCTGTTTTATAACTTACTAAGCCGCTATTTTGGCATTTTTTTCTCTTCACTTTTTATTTAAAAATCTCAAGTTCTTGTTCATACTTAAACATTAAGGGGCACAATATTAGTTTACCTAGACGTGCCCTCTCCTCTCCTTCCAATATTCTGTGTAATGTAATTTATGTGTTATAATGCTACCGTTTTTGTAAAGCTATACTTAATTATTTATTGTATCAGCTCGGGATTGGAGGAATAAATAAATGAAATGAAAAAAAAATTAAATACAGCGACGTATTCCAAGGAATCGGCTGCTTTCGGGAAAAAAACACAGGCAAGAAGATTGAAGTCAAGCTAGAAATGGAAACTGATGCAAAACCTGTGGCTCAGAAACCATGCCCTGTACCATACCACCTACAGAAGCCACTCAAACATTGGCTAGACCAGGGAGTGAAGTAGGAGATATTTGAGAAAGTTCCAGATGGAGAGGCGATTACCTGGTGCTCACCACTAGTAGTTCAACCCAAACCAAAATTCACAGAGATGAAGAGTGAAGAGTTAGAGTCTCACATGATTAGAGCAAGCATTGACATGAGAATTCCAAACCAGTCTATGAAGCGAAGCCGTTGCGTCCAATCACCAAGATTAGAAGACTTCACGACTGCAAGATCTTCACGAAGCTGGATCTCAGACAAGGTTACCACCAGTTAGCTCTAGACCCCTCCACAAGACAAGTAGCAACATTCAGCACACCTTGGGGGAATTACAGACCCCAAAGGCTGGTGTTCGGAGCAAAATCATGAAGCCATGTTCAGAATCTTTGGTGACATACACCACCGCTTAAACCAAAGAGACGACATACTCCTGGGAGGAAGAGACCAGACAGAACATAGAGAAGTACTGGAGACCGTCCTAAAGCGAGCGAGAGATCACGGAATCACCTTTAACAGATAAAACTGCCAGTTTGGAGTGGAACAAATTGAGCTCTTTGGACATGTTTTCACCAAGGATGGACTGAAGCCATCACCTGACAAAGTAAGAGCAGTCAAGGAGTGTGGAGTACCTGAGAACAAAGAGGCAGTAAGAAGTTTCCTGGGAATGGCAGGCTACCTGGACAACTTATGCAGCCATAGCAGCACCACTGTATCAGCTAACCAGGAAAGAAACCAAA
>OZ026602.1:2096134-2146134 GCA_964020085.1 Micromussa lordhowensis
GCTTTCAGGATAAATTTTTACTGCTTGTCTCTCATATTCCATAACAAATATTACAAGCGTTACATCTTTCCGTCACGATATTTGGCAGTTGTTCCTATGGTTATCGAAAACTTCTTGTTAAAAGTTATCACGCCACAGTATTCTTTTCAATTATTTCTCATCTGCCCCCTGGGCATCCCATAATTTCCTCGGAATTCAATATGGCCGCCGTATCGGTAGAGTCGTTCAAAACTTAATCTAAATCCTCTTCTCAACACTTCGACAACGCCAAGAAACGGCCGTCATTTTGTTAACAAGTGCACACTGTTACGCTACTCACTATCTATCACAGAATACATAGTGAGTAGCGTAGCCAATCAGAGAACGGCCTTCGTGATAGAACGCTAGTAGATTTATACTAAAACTTCATAGAAACACAGAACTAGCGCGAGCTGTTGACTTAATGATGGCGCGAACAAAGAGAATTTACATTTTGATGATCAAAGTAAACAAGTTAGTTTTCTTTTTCTTCGTCGCGATATTTTCTAAAAGAAATAGAAAACATGTTCTCCGTGTTCCTATCGAGTTATAGAAACACTCGTGAAAGTTTGGGAGAACTCGAAAAATTTGTGGAAACACTCGCCTGCGGCTCGTGTTCCCATAGCATTTCTCATTCTCCCAAACTTTCACTCGTGTTTCTATAACTCGATAGAAACTCGGCACATGTTTTCGATTTCTTAAATGCTGTACACTCTTTCTTTTTATAAGAATATATTTTATAAGAATATCCAGGCTGAAATATGCGAAATTTTAAGAATTAATTTTTAGGAATAAACCTGAGGCTGAAAGTGTAAAAAGAATATAATTTGAAAGTAAAGAAGGATCATCGCAGTATATTTTCCAATTTAAGCAATCGGAAAGAAGAAGCCTGAAAAAAATCAGGGCTTCAACGGGATTCGAACTCGTGACCTCCGCGATACCGGTGATACAATGATATGTTTTTACTTAACTGTATAGAAATTATTCCTTTTAATTCTCTAAACGACAAAACTAGCCAACAAACGAAACACTCTTCACTAGCGATAGCCAAATGTTCAATGATGAGCGGTACTTGTGAGAAAGGCTTCTTTTTCTGACGTGACATCTTGACCTAACCGACTGCAACGAACAGCGATGGAACACGTGCGCAGTGTAACGCGATACAGATCTGGACACCAAACATTTGAAATTGATACCCCTATAATCCTTAAACGGAAAAGTCATAAGCTATAAGTAAGAGTATTACAAGAATATTATCAGCCTAAAATCGTCAGAAAAATAGGAATATTCAGCCTGGGCCGGAAAAACAATATTCTTATTAGACTGCTCACAGTCCCTTATTTTTCCGTGAAATCGTAGATGCCGATCGTGCTGTGAACAGTCTATATTCTTATACAAAGGAAGAGTGTATTGATTATATTACATCATCATCATGGTTATCTTTATGGCTTAAAGATTTTCGCTTGAAATTCCTATCGCAAGCGAGATTGCTATTCAACTATTAGATTGTGAACTCGATATTTCTATCGCGCGATAGTTAACGAGGGCGCAGCCTGAGTCAACTATCACACATAGAAATGGAAAGCGAATAATCTAATTGTTTTAGTATAAATCTACCAGTCGTTTAAAACTTAGCCTGCGTCCAAGACAGTCTAAACCGCCGGTATAGACTATTCCGGGGATTTTGAGACACGTCCGACTGCAGCGCAGGCTATCAAAACTCCGAAAACGAAAAGAAGCGGCACTCGTTTAGTAACACCCGCACGCCTACAGGCTACTCACAATCTATCAGATAGTGGTTAGCGCAGCCAATTAGAGAACGGCATTCGTGAAAGAACACTATTAGATATTCATGAGGTGAGGGCGCAGCACTTAAAGGTAATATAAAAACCAAATCCTACTCCTCTGAATGACTTGTTAGAATTCTGCATATAGCCTACTTTTTATTTACTGTCCTTTAATATCGTTACCACTCCTTTATGTATATTTATGTATATATATGATATAAGGATGTTTAATAAGTCGTTCTGCTCTTGCTCCTCCTAAACGGTATTTGTTTTATTTTTTACCCACAGAAATATTGGAATGGGAACTTCTACATCTGCTGCACGTGTGGGCTCTTTTCTTTCTCCCTATATCGTTTACTCGGTAAGCTTGGCACTTGTTGATGAAGCATAATTGTTTACTTGTTGAGTGAAATTTTGTCTATTAGTAGCAATTGAGTGATGACGGTCATTAATGCAAGTGCGGCCGCAACACCACTAGAACAGAGACCGGAAAAAAATTCAAGCTCTGAGCGGGATTCGAACCCACGACCTCTGCGATGCCGGTGCAGTGCTCTCCCAACTGAGCTATCAAAGCCACATGAGAGCGGTCGTATGCGTGTTAGCCCTTTAAATGTGGACGTTATACTTGGTCCAGGTATAGTGAGGAGTGAAATTTTGTCCGCACTTGCATTAATGACCGTCATCACTCAATTGCTACTAATGGACAAAAATTTCACTCCTCACTATACTTCGGCCAAGTATAACGTCCACATATAAAGGGCTAACACGCATACGACCGCTCTCATGTGGCTCAGTTGGGAGACCACTGCACCGGCATCGCAGAGGTCGTGGGTTCGAATCCCGCTCAGAGCCTGAATTTTTTTCAGGTCTCTGTTCTAGTAGAACCGCTCTCATGTAGCTCAGTTGGGAGAGCACTGCACCGGCATCGCAGAGGTCGTGATTTCGAATCCCGCTCAGAGCCTGAATTTTTTTCAGGTCTCTGTTCTAGTAGTGTTGCGGCCGCACTTGCATTAATGACCGTCATCACTGTTTACTTGTTGTTTAAAGTTCAGGTTGACTTCTTACTACACATGCGTGCGCTCTACTTTCAAGTAAATGATTGTTTTGCGACATAAATATTATAGTACAAGTTATTATCAGTGTTATTATAATCATAGTAGCAAGAAATTGAAATATGTTATCCAGAGAGAACTCGAGAGAGCAAGTCAGCCAGTGAGCCTTGTGTAATCACCCTATAATAGCAAATCAGTTAAACTTGAAGACGTTAAAGGATGGTGTCAATGGGGTTAATGCAATCTTAAATTTATCCGTCAACCATCAAAACGGCCTATTTTAACCTTCTACAGTCAAAGGGACCTCCCAGTTAGGTGGACTCCTCTCTTCTACGCCCAAACAAACACACACAAATATCCGCCGTCTTATAACAACTTTCATGAAATTCATTCTTCTTTCATGGCTTTAGCAACGGGTCCATCCACTTCTCCCGTTCGGCATCATGGGACTGAACGCTCTGATAGCTGGTGTTCTCTGCATGACGTTACCGGAAACACGTAATCAACCAACCTTGGAGACCATGGAAACCGAAGGACAAGGCAAAAAGATGGAAATGTTGGTGAAAAACGATGAAAAAGCAATGTTGGAGGAGGACAACCACTTGTAAAAAGACAAACAAATAATAATAATAATAATAATAATAATAATAATAAGAAATGGAATATTTACCCAGGATAACCCTTCAGTACAAAGTACTGTTATCAACGGGGTCCTGCTGACTAAGAATTAAAAATTAAAAATTAAGTAATAAATAAGAAATCATCAAACTATGTAAAATAGGAAATGCACTAATTTAAAAGCCATTAAAAACTACAATAGAAATTACAATAGCAATTACAAGTAATGATCGTCCAAGGCTTTGCTAAATAAAATTCTAGAATCGATGTTTCTTAAACTTAACGGCAGTGAATTAAAAATCGAGGCACCTAAAAAATAAAAACTACGGCGCGCAAAATCTAGTTTGACCTTTGGTATTTTCACTGTGTTCCCATTGTTTCTTGTGTTTAAAGCGTTGTGATGTAATCGTTCAAAATAATCTTTAAATGGACAACATACAGTTCCATTAAGGCAGTCAAATACAAAACGGCACGCTCTCTTTTGTAAAAAGTTGTCAATTGTTAAAAATCGAAGATCACAGTTCTGTACACTGCATTTTGGGGTAATTATTTCGAGGCTTCGGGTCTCAATAGAGCGGATCTTGCGTTTGCGGGACTCTGACCATCCAAGACTATTATAGCCACAATACGTAAACATTGGCATAATCATAGACTGATAAATTCGTTGGGCACTAAGAGTATCAATGCTGGGACGGATGCGTCGTAAGAGGTTCACTCTTCCTGCTGCCTTCTTGTACATTTTTTGAAAATGTGTTTCAAAATTAAGTGTCGGGTCCAGATGCACGCCAAGGTATTTGTAACATGTAGTGGTGCTGATGGGAGAATCATTGACGGATAGCTTGACTTGACAGCCCTGAAACAAATTTAACCGTTTTCCGGTACCAAACAGCATCACCTCGGATTTACCCTTCTTCAGATTAAAGATAAGTTCATTATCACGAAACCAGTTGGAGAGATTTTCCAAGTCCTGGGAAAGGTTGCTTTGTATCACATCGATATCACTTGAAGATGTACAAATCACTGTATCATCGGCATAAGTAATTATCTTACAATGACGAAGGGGACTATGCACATCGTTAAAGAAGATGAGAAAAAGGAGAGGCCCAAGAATGCTTCCTTGAGGAACTCCAGTGTTAATTGGATTTGGTTTTGAAAGGACACCATTAAATTGAACGATCTGTTTACGAAGAAATAAATAATCAGTAAACCATAGTAGTTCCATATCATATACGCCGTAACGGGACAGTTTAAACTAACAATAGTTCTCGTCATATTTCTCCCGTGTGTAATTTACATTTACAGTGTATGCTGTTTGTGTTCTCGCGATTTTAAGCCATGAGATAATTAATACATTCTTTCTTTATGGCAGAGACAAAAAGAACGCCCCTGCTAGATTACCTTCAAATTAAAGGAAACCCCTTAATAGTTTATTATGGCAACAAATTGATCATCAATCACAAGAACACACGAGGATGGTCTGGGAAATGTCGAGAGGGGATGTGATTGACGGATTTTTGTATGCGTCTACTTTCTTTAAGATACTACTGCGTGTGCCAATATTTAAAATTGTTCTCATTATTACAGCTCCATCCAGGGACCGTTATGTATAATGATAATGATGTAGGCTGTGGCGTTAATTTCTGATTGTAATGAAGTAATAGAAGAAACACAAGCAAAGGGAAGAAAGAAAAGAACCTCTGGAATTATAAAATGCTTTAGGTTACTCTACACCGAATTAGAACATCTTCGAAATAACGACAATTTTTTGTTAGTTATTATTTCACTGAGCGGTTTTAGTGTTTTTAAAAGCTGTTTTTAACGACAACAAGGACAACAACGTCTTTATCTCTTACATTAAATATACAAATATCACACCACCTGCAAATAGCAAGGCTAATCGAGGCAGGTGGTGTGTGGACGGCTTAAGGTTTATTACAATAAAGAGTACCATAATTATAATAAAAAGGGTCAGTCACGAGAGAAATTGAGATAAGAAAATCGAGGCAGCCATTAAGATAAGCGGGGGCTAATATTTTTTTAAAACGCTTTTAAGCGATAGATTGCTAACTAGTTTAACTCAAAGCCCTTCGAGCTTTTTATATGGTTCAGCATGCTAAAAGCCTATGCATGCATGTGAGCGATATTTTACATCGTATTTTCCGACTCCTCCGTGAAAGTCATTTGTAAAGAAGACTAAATCAAACGAACAATAAGAAATAGAAAATATTTTACATTCTTAGTAAGTTCCTCTACGTACAGATAAGCTATTAGCTTTTTTCATAGCTGAGTGTCTTAATAACAGCTTAAAAATAGGATTTATTTAAGTGTGCTGAAAGTATATCTTCGAATTTATACGTTGGTGAAATAAATAAAATATAGCAATTCTTAATTATAAAAGGTAGATTAAACATTGTTGATGAAACTCGTAAATGCCTCGTTGTCCCAAGGTACCTCAACACACTGAAATACGCAATTATAAATTATAGAAGTATAATCAGAGTTTAGCAGTATCGTCCTTTTTCTGGCAAGACAATTTGGAAACTATGCAGTTAATTAGGGAGACTTTTTTCGTCGCAGTACGCGCGGTCGATCCTCGGAAACATTCGTGTGGTATTCGAAATGTTAAAATCCAGCTTGGCAGCGAGGCCTAGAGAACACAAACAAAGGAGTTGTTCCCGTCCTCTTCAGCCGCTGGTCCCTCTATAAAAATTCGCGCGGTCATTTTTTTTGTCGTGTCACGCAAGACGGACCAAGTGAACGAGGAATTAATCGAAGTCTACTAGACAATCAAAGACGAAGCTAAGCATAAAACATCAGACAAAGAAACTAAAATCCAGTCAAATAGCTGTGAGACAGAGCGCAATAGTTTCCCAGTACCAGTTTTTACTGAGTTATTTTGTTATTTCATCTTTTAATTTTAACATTGTACTATGAGTCACTAACAACAGTTCTTTTCAGAACTACTTGCTATTGTACTATCTGTTTTTTCTTCCCTTTTTCATGTGTATGTTTTTTTCCAACCAACTGGTTTTGAAAAATGCGCGCTAGCCTGTCAGGGAAAATCCGCTCCTGACTATTAGCCAATCAGTGGCGCGTTACACCTGACATGTTTCTGTTTCGCGATAGGGGAAAAAAAGATAGTATTCTTTGTCCTTTATCAAGCCTGAGTGCATGGCTATCCCTAACAAGCCATGTAAAATAATTTACTCTCCAAAGGAAAAATAGAGATTATTTGGCTTAAGATATCGATCTGTGTAGTAGCATGAACCATTTACAAGAAACAGACAAGTTCTTGCCTACACGTTTCTTTAATTGCATCTTTTCAACTTAATCCTAATAGCGTGAGTAAACTATTGCTTACAACACGAGCATTTTAAAACACCGCATAGATGAAAATCACACTATGTTATACTTAGTGTATTCATACACTTCAGTTAAAAAACATTAAAAATGCTACATTAAAACCTCGACTACAATAGGGGAATCCTTGTTTACAATATTTGCCTCATTAGCATAGGTAATTCAGTTTCTGATGAAGCTACAAATAAATCAGTTCTGAATATTGAAAGGTCATAGAACAATTAACTCTGCCAGTGAATATGGGCCTAATGTATTGAAAACTTTTTGCCTAAGTACTTCATGTATCCCTTCCAGATATTATAGTGTATCTAATACACTATAATAAGGATAAATATACTATGCCACGTTCTAAATACACTATGATAAGGGATACACCAAGTACTTACCACTTTTTGTGCAACACGGGTTTAAAACTCAAAATTTAACAAAGAATGTTTGAGCTCATTAGCGCTTTTGCCACCCAGAAATTTTGCAGTTTTTGAAAGACAATTTCTCCTTGAATATTACACCCAAAGAGCTAAAAATTTCACTATGTACTAAGTTTCACTAGTTCTTTAGCTGCCTGAAGTCAGTTCATATCTAACATGTTTCCTATTATACGCAAAGCCGTATGCAAATGAGCAAAAATGTAAACAATGACGTCAGCATGAATCCGCCTATAATCTTAAGCAAAAGGCGCATAGAAAAATATCATTCTTACGTTGAAAATTGAAAAATATATTTAACACGTTCTAAAAACAAATGGGATATTCTAAAACGCAATTTCTGGAACAAATAGAGAAAATCGGCGTAATTTTTTCCAGATGAAATTCACAAATCTGGCATGAAATGTTCTTTTTGGCTATTATTTTGCCAGAGTGGTCAAAGGTTTGGCACAATTTCGCATTAACTGCTTAAATTGTGCCACGAAAAACAAAAACGTCAGGTGGTAAGAAATGGGTGACTAACTGAAATCTTTATCAGGACAGGAGCTTTGAAAACAGCTATGGCGAAAATATCACGAAAAGTTAAGATTTTTGCCAATATCTAGTTGCAAGAATCAACTTAAAACAGGAGTTTTCTGAAACGAAGGCATCAAACATGGTAAAAAGTAGGACTAAGTGTTCAGTTTTGGTCAAATGGAGTTAAAAGGTAGCTTTCTCCTGGTATGAAACAAGGCTAATTTTGTTAATTTTGCCAATTTTGAAAATGATTGGCAAATTTATCGGTAATTGGGGTAATCTCTGTCAACTTTGGAACACCGTGGAGGTATAGGCACTTGCAACGAGGCATAAGGCAAGGTACATGGAAATTTTCATGTACCCTGCAATGAAACATATGGCAGGGAACATGGAAATTTCCATGTACCCCTCAAGCAAACATATCGCAAGGTACATGGAAATTTCCATGCACCTTGCAACGAAACATAAAGCAAGATACATGGAAATTTTCATGTACCTTGCAATAAAACACATGGCAACGTACATGGAAATTTCCATGTACCTTGCAATAAAACACATGGCAAGGTACATGGAAATTTCCATGTACCTTGCAATAAAACACATGGCAAGGTACATGGAAATTTTCATGTACCCTGCAATGAAACATATGGCAGAGAACATGGAAATTTCCATGTACCTCTCAAGCAAACATATCGCAAGGTACATGGAAATTTCCATGCACCTTGCAACGAAACATAAGGCAAGATACATGGAAATTTCCATGTACCTTGCAATAAAACACATGGCAAGATACATGGAAATTTCCATGTACCTTGCAATAAAACACATGGCAAGATACATGGAAATTTCAATGTACCTTGCAATAAAACATATGGCAAGGTACATGGAAATTTCCATGTACCTTGCCATATGGTTCATTGCAAGGTACATGGAAATTCCATGTACGTTGCTGTCAGATAACACAAAGTACAACATCGATCGTCTTATGCGCCTTTGAAACTTATCGCTTTACTCTTTTTTTAAGACAAATTTCGAGTACAAATTTTACTGAAAAGATGAGGATTCTGCATTTTGGTATGTTTAAAACGTAGCGACTGTTGTTTATTAGTGCAGGAGAAAATTTAACATCAGAGTGCTTAATTTAACTTGCCGATTTGTACGAAATCAACCTTACATGTTCGTGCAAAAGGCATATAAAAAATTAACTTGCTCTTGATAAGAATATATGGTGTTCGTTCTTTCTCCTTCATACAACCTTATATATACTTTCTTCTTTTTTCTCGTATAAAAGCAATACAAAAGGCTAATCGAGATTTATCGTCACTCAGTTTCAGTTTAACTTTCTTTTAGTTTTCCATACGTATCCTTGAGATACTTATACGTCTCATTTGCAAGCTTGTTGTTCGCATTTAACTCGAAATTTACTAACAGAATACACTCTTTTGGCAATATTTCTTTTGATGTTTTTCAGGACTGGGACGAGGAAATACTACAAATTAAAAGTTTCTTCGGAACATTAAGTCTATCAATACGAGACAAAATGTAGAAAGGAAGCGAGTAGAATTAAGGAAGTCAAAGAAGTCCAGCACTACTTCATAAATCAGACTGGGAGTGAAATGAAAACTGGGCGGAGGTTGAGAAGCGGTAAGCAGAAAACATGACCATTTCATCTTCAGATATGTGCTTAGGCGTAACTCAGATTAGTAGGCATAAAGAAAATAAAATCAGTTTGATTGCAGCAGATGGGGTATTTTGCTTTGACTTTCAGTTTCTTCCCAGGTGGGAGTTATGAGGACCTTGTTAAACCTGATAAATATCTAATTTCAACATCAAACAGCGTCTGTGTACGAACCTTGGGTTTTTTTGTGCCTCATGACATCTCTTTGTGAGGTCATTATAAATCATATTAAATGTGGCCCAAGCTTGCTCGGCTCAGGCTTGCTCGGCATACTCAAAAAAGGACCAAAACGTAAGTTTAAGATTGCAAAGAAAGTTCAATTGCGTGTGATTAAACTCCTGAAGAGAAAATGATTTTTGAAGGTTTTGCTTAAAATGGTTGCTATGGAAACCAGACGCACACTCCTAGGTCAAAATTAACACAAAATTAGCCAACTGAATTACAACAATATTGTCACTGGTCTTTGTTTACTTGTTATTTCTTGCAGCGTGGCTGAGTGGTTAGGACGCCGGGCTTGAAATTCGGAGGTCTCGGGCTCAAGCCTCGCTCTGACCACTTAGCTGGAGTTGTTTCTTGGTAGACCCTAGTTCAACTCCTTAGCCACGTTTGTAAATAGCCAACTGGTCTGCCTCCTGCCAGTTGGATTTCTAACCATATACACCTTATTCCAAAATGGCTGCCATTTTAGTGTGTTTTTGTTTGCTTGTTGCCTCGTTCCAGGGAAAATATTCTTTTGTATTTCGAGTTTAAGAACGAGGCAACAAGGGCTAATTTGGAGGCAAACAAAAGACCACTAAAATAGTGGCCATTTTGGAATAAGGTGTATTATATTCATTTTTATAATTTGTTTGATCAATTGTTTCCATTGGCCCTGAAAAGCCCCATTGGGGGGTGGTCAATTAAGATATTTATTAATTTATTTAGTTTCTTCTAATTCAAATATATATAGTTTTACAAACTGCTTTTATTAACAGGTTTCCTTTATGGGTCCTTGAGGAAAAACTACAAGCGTTTAGAGGACAAGTGAAAAATGTATCTCATACTCTTAAGAGCTACGTCCAGAGAGCTTTAAAATGGGAGGAAGAGGGAGATTTGCCCAGCTCGTGCTCAAATGAACTGCAAGTATACGGTCTAAGCTCAGGGTTGACTTCGTCAATTGTGTTTACTTCAATTGACGTACAGAAGATTAACAACCTTTCCCTTACTAGTGAAGCTCCGCGCTTTTTGGGATCGGCACTAATCTTCTTGGAGTTACCACAGGTGAATAACACTTCGTCAATATCTTTTACTAGCGAAGCGACAGACCCGCTACGATACAATGTAGAATACTTTTTATCGGTAAGTTTGTAGTAAATATGGATAGAAGAAACCTAACAGGTTTAGCGCACCACGAGCATCCGTTACCAGGTTTCATCGCACGCCCAAAACTTTCATGGCAAACAACAACTAATTCCTGCTTCCGAAACGGTATAACATTTTTATTAAAAAAACCTTAACTTTACCTCGTTTGAAAGTTTTTTTAATCTTACCTCAAGATTTTTTCCGAGTCACCTAAACCTTTCATATGAAAACGAGTTTGATTTGCATGAAAATGAACTAGTAGGGAAAACACATTTTAATATGAATGGTTTAGCACACAGACTCGTTTTGACACAGAAGCAAAAAAAGTGCCTCAGAGGTCATGTCTGCATACGAGCCTAGTGGCCCATTTGGTCGGAGTTAATCCGGGTTTCTGTAGCATGAAGCGACTAAGAGTATTTCTACTCCCACCTGAATGGGATGCTAGTCCATCGCAGGGTTACCCCCAGCATTATAGGTAGCCGGTACCCGTTTATCCACCTGGGTGGAGAGAGGCACCGTGAGAGTAAAGTGTCTTGCACAGGAATATGCGCCTCTCACAAAGAGGTAAAAGGCTATTCGGAAATGGGCTATTATTCTATAATTAAATTGTTAATGTCTCACTTTTTCGCCGTCGAAAAAAAGCATACAGTTTGGTTATTTCACCAAGGAACGTCTTTTTCAAATTTATTAAATATCCTAAGGCAAACATTTTTGAAGGAGAAAAACGCTTAATAATGGTAAGATAGAAGGGGACTAATTCCTCAAACTCAGAAAGAGATAGGTAGTTGTGCTTACGTGGATATTTCTTTTGATGTTTTTCAGGACTGGGACGAGGAAATACTACAAAAGTTTCTTCGGAACATTAAGTCTATCAATACGAGACAAAATGTAGAAATTTTTCACATCATCGTGTTCCCTTGTCCAGTTACGATTATGGAAAGTATGGAATTTGTTCCCAGAACTCTACAAAACGGTGGCTTGACTTGTGAAATAGGATATGTCCATTCACTGGGAGAGCCCAATAACAAAGGCCAAGGTAGGACTCATGGAAATTCTTTGCCTTCTAGATATTGTCTGATATTGAATTCCCGCATCACAAAATTCCAAGTCAAAGAGCAACTTTTCTACCTTCTTTCCTTTGCCGATCTAATACTGTCTAAATTAATAACGCAGTAGATAAATTACTATGACTCCTTAGCGCTGGGAGCGTTGGTTCTTAGCGTATACTCGGTATACCGTTTGCGACTGTAGAGGCTAGTATTTATTCCCTTCTGATTTACCTCAAATATTGAGTAGTACTGAAACAGTCAGTTGTAACAGGCTCATAAATTATGCCAGCAGAGCGTAAAGGGAGGAAAAGGGGATGGAGTAGAAAAAAAAAAAAACCGTTCTTTTAGTTGAGGCTTTGTAACCCCCTGCTTTTTAGTCTCTATCCAATTTCAGACCAAAATAAACCTTTATCAATGCTTTTTGCTTTTTGATACATTTTTTGGTGCAGATAGCATCAATCTGAATCGGGACATCATTCCACTCTTCATATGCCATTTGGGCAAATGTACCCACAGCAGCAAAATGAGTAGCCTCTTCCAGGTATCCCAAGGAAGACGTTCACGTTACTCAGACACTGACGCTGGTAAAACCTACAAGAGGGAAAAGCCAGTGGACCTGTACCAAAGGTTAATAGCTATGTATGATTGTCCACACACCTGGATTCTTGATCTCTGCAGTGGTACAGGTAACTGAAAGCAGTGAAGGGATTTCAGCCTTAAAAATACCGAAGATACACGAGAACGTTTTGGCCACACTAGTTTTGGATACTCTCTTTCCATGTACCTGTTTTACCGTTTGTGAGCCCTGATAAAATTCTAGTAAAGTGATGCCCCGTACATTAATGTGAAGTGTACCGTGTCATTGTGTAGTTTGTGAACAAATCGCACTTTTCAAGGTTAATTATTTTTATTTGCATTGTAATGTAATCCAACCTGTATGCGAGGCAATTTCTGGCTAAACCTAGCTACAAAATAGCCCGAAATTGCCTCACGTACATGCTAGATTTTAGTGTAATGGAAATGAGCAAAGTTAACCAAGGAAAGGGCTATTGTGATGAAAAACTTACCTTCTTTCAAGTTAATTAAATGTTTCAGCTGTAACGTTTGCAATTTTACCCGATCAGTACAAAATATTAATAAATTAAATGATTTCTTTATATTTCTATTTTATTTATCACAATTTAAAGGGGCTCAGTCACGGTAATTTGAGTTATTTTAAGCATCGACAAAATTACCGTTAAATGAAGAAAACCTAAAAATAATACTTTACAAAGATAGAAGATCATCAAAGAGATGATAATAAACCATAAAGGAACACAGATGGTCAAGGATGGAGAAGATTGACATGGGTTGCAAACAACGATTTTGAAAAGTTTAGCTAAACTTTTCAAAATCGTTGTTTGCAATCCGTGTCAATCTTCTCCATCCTTGACCATTTGTGTTCCTTTATGGTTTATTATCATCTCTCTGATGATTTTCTATCTTTGTAAAGTATTATTTTTAGGTTTCCTTCAATTTAACGGTAATTTTTAAAATACCGTGACTGAGCCCCTTTAATGACAACAAACAATACAGAAGTCCCATAAGGTTAGACGTTCAAAGTCTTCTCGGATAAGGACTATAAACCCTAGACCCAGTCTCCTGCATGTTCAGTGTTATATGGCTAGCAGGGGACGTTAATTGTTAAAGAACCCACACACTTATCGAAAAGAGTAGGGCACGTAGTTCCCGGTGTTGTGGTCTGGTCTTTGTGGTCGGGTTGATGCTTCACATAGGGTTAACCTAATTGCACCTTTCCCCCTTGGACAGAATTGTCCAAGAAAATTACTATGACTAAGGAAGGTCTGTAAAATAGTCTATAATCTCATATTCAGATAGACCACCAAAAAGATCTATATATACAGGCTAAAGAGTTAGAATGCATCATCGCAGAGAAAGATGAACAAAAACTACGAATGATTCGAAGAAGGATAACTGAACGAGAGAAATCACGTAAACAATAGATTTACGTTGAAGACGCAGACGGAAACTTGCCAGATGGCGAGGAAGTCTCAAATGACTGAATTTAATTAAATAAGCAATTTCATTTCTTAAACAAGTTTATGCTGTAAATGCACTGTTTCTTTGCGGCAAGATTAACTGTTATTAACAGTTCCATTTCAAATACGTTTGCCAGTCAGCGTTGTTTCCACTGTCGTAAATTAGACAATATTAAAAAGGGTACTTCACTGTGATATGTACTGCTCATTAAATCTCTTCCATGTACTTTTATACAACTAGGCACGTGAACGGAAATTTCCATGTTTCTTTGGGCAGCACGGATACAATGATACAAGAAAATGTCCCTGTACTTTATCGCAATACCATTGAAAAGGTACATGGCAATTTCCATGTACCTTGCCAAATGTTTGATTGCAAGGTATATGGAAATTTCCATGTACCTCGCAATAAACCATTTGGCAAGGTACATAGAAATTTCCATGTACCTTGCGATATGCTTGCTTACGAGGTACACGGAAATTTCCATGTTCCCTACCATATGTTTCAATGCAAGGTACATGGAAATTTCCATGTACCTTGCCTTATGTTTAGCTCCAACGTACATGGAAATGTCCATGTACCTTGCCATATGTTACGTTGCAAGGCACATGGAAATTTCCAAGTACCTAGCGATATGTTTGCTTTCGAGGTACATGGAAATTTCCATGCTACCTGCCATATGTTTGCTTGAGAGGTACATGGAAATTTCCATGTTCTCCGCCATATATTTCATTGCAGGGTACATGGAAATTTCCATGTATCTTTCCTTATGTTTCTTTGAAAGTGCCTATACCTCCACGGTGTTCCAAAATTGACAAAGATTACCCCAATTTGCCAAACGTTTTCAAAATTGGCAAAATTAACAAATTAATTAGGGTATATTGCAAGTTTTGCTTTTCACTACCATTACCTTTGGAAGAAATCATGCTCTTTAATTGGGGTAAATTGTACCACATGAAGTGTTTTTTTGGTAAAATTTAAGTTCTTTTTTAAAAATCTTACCAGCCTTATATCTCTTTTGACCGCTTTTGGTAAAAAATTCATTAAAGTGGCTGAATATTGCCAGAAAATCAGCATTTTAGAATATCCCATTTGGTTTTAGAACGTGTTATTTCTTAAACTTTTCTAAATTAATAGTGCTAAGAGCACTAAGGGAGGAGGAGGATTTCATAGCTATGGGAAGCCTGTTCCAACAACAACAACAAGACAGCAATGACAACAACCAAGAACGTTTGTCCGCCCCCTCTTTCCCTGGACTATTTTCCTATCCTAATATAATTATAATCTTAACAATTACAATTTCCTCAAATGTGATTGGTGCATAGACTGCTGTAATCGGACAGTTACACAAGCCAATCATTTTAAGTCCTCTCCACTCAAATTCCGCCAATCACAAAATTGATTACAATCACTACAGTAGCCAGATCAAGAGACACGACTTTGTCAAATTGTGGAGGTTTAGTCCTATAACAGCCATTCTGCAGCTATTCTCCGTATTTTTAATGACTATTAAAAGCTCTTTAACAAATGAAACTTTTACTTTTTGTGGTATCGTGTCGTCCAATTCTGTCGTCCGACTTTGTTAATCACTCGTGTGATTATCGACCGAATTGGACTCCACTCAGTTCTATTACCATTATTTATTTATTATAACTATACCGTAGCGTGATCAATATGAAACTAGAATTACGCGACTCGATCTACTGCCCAATTCATTGTTTAATTTAAGCAGCTAAAACAAGCAAATACACGCTAGTAATATCGGCTTCAAATGTAGCAAGCTAATATTTGAGGCTTCACTCAACCGAAACACGACGAATGCCACGTGACCCAATTAAAGATAGCTCTAATAATCGAGGCATGTCTTTAAAACGAGTTATTCTAACTAGCGCTATTGTTTTATTTATAACTATTAAGGATTTCCGCGTATTTCTGATTTCAAACACGAAGCCGGTAATCGTTCAAAAAAATAAAAAAGCTACCAATTAACGTGCATATTAACTGAATAACTTGTCCTATTCTCTTACACTGAGTAAAGGAAAGATGCACGGTAATTCATTTGACTGACTGGATGATTGAATGACTGACTGACCCAATGACTGATTGACTAATTGACTGGCTGTCAGGAATAACTTACTAGTTAGTTTTCTGGCTGGTCCATTGATCGAGGCACTGATTTCGGGTTGAAACTACAAAATAGCCCGAAGTTGTCTGACATGCACGCTAGATTACATTGTAATGTAAATGAGAAAAAGTTAACTATAAAAAGACTAACTCGCGAGCTAAGCTTCAATAAATAAAACCATTATCAATTATCGCGGAAAGCTGTATAATTATAACGACACTAAAGCGTGGTTGATATGTTATAAATGTGCTGTGAGTGTAAGACATGAAAGTTAACAAAAAAATTAAGCCGCCACTCACAGTGACAAGGAGGATTGATATGTGAAAACGGATAATAGTTTGAACATGTTCTCAACTATAGCAATGGTCATGTTCCGCTTTAAGATTCGACACTGGTCGTTTATCCCCTGTTACACACAAATTTAGTTTTTCTTCAATATATTCTGAGGAACATTACAAGAAAATAGCTGGGTATGCAGTTTAACTGTTTAATAAGAAAAAGCAGACCATTTATGAGATGTTTGCCTTCATTGGAACACATAGGACGCACATTTCCTTCGCTCTAGACCCTAGATCATCCTAGATTCTAGTGGTCAACTTTGTTATAATAATTGTACGCCATTTTGCATTGCAGTTGTACTGCATAAACTCGCTTTAGCAAGAGCTATTCATCTACTCTTCTAAAAGATATCTATACTGATTGGCAGCATTTTACACAGAGCTGTGATGGTCAACCTCGCCAGATACCAAAGCTTCCTTTTCCTCTTCTCCGGTGTTTTTGTTGAGGTCTTCCTTAGCTTCATTGCCGCTTGTGGTAGTCGAAGTGGCTTCAATCGTTTCAAGAGTGGGCTGGTTTGCAGTCTCGGGAAGCGTTAAGCACAGCAAACCACACAGGAGGGCGTTAGCTCCCATAACGGCAAAAGGCAACAGGCGATGGACATTGTCCTATGACAGACATGATGGAAACTATTTTCAGTATCTTTAATTGTAACAGACACTAAAATTCTGTAAGTAATAACGGAGAATGAAGATTAGGTTGAGTAACGTTAAAATTCAGTTAACTGATAGAGCACTATTCGTGCGGTTCTGTGCTTCGCATGACATTATGAGGCTCTACTTTACATCAAGCGACAGGTTGCACATGATTGGCTGAGCCAGATCATTTGACGTAAAAGGATCACGAGCAGGAAGTGGCCCATGAAACGACGTGACCTTTATTCTCTCTCCAAAAGGATTTAAATATGTCTATGGTTATCAAATTAACTCTCTTAACAGATGATGATCTTCGAACACACTAAAAAGAACATTGAAAAATATTGCTCTAACCTACTTACCAAGTAAACTATATACGGTGAACAAAATGCTCCAACTCTGGCTGCCGCAGTTGAGGTTCCCATCCCAATATTCCTGGTGAAACAAACGCTTTCGAATTAGAGCAAAATCGTTTTAAAACAACTTCTTCCACAGAGATCTCTGAAGAGACTTCGAAGAAAAGTGGCTCTCGGTTGATGTAAACAATACCGAACAAAAGGGCAAACGAAGGAAAACAATACATGTCGGTTTATAATTGCGACGTGTCATGTGTCCTCTGCACCAAGAAGCCAGACAAATAGGCTTTTTAAGACGGAAACAAACATAGCCGAAGAACATATATGGTGGATATATGTAATCTGTCATATATTCATTTGCAATCTTGGGGTACGTTCAGGCTCTTTCGGTTGAGTCAATGTACTAGGGATTCTGACAACAACACAACCTGAAGTTTGGTAAATCTAAAAGGTTACTACCAGTCGCACCAGAGTTGGCCAAAAACTCAGTTCTGGCCACTCCTAAGTAAAATATATTTATTCAAACGAAACTGACGATTACTGGCTCCACTTGCAGGATTTGAAGAATTCTTTTAATCATGTCACTCCAAAGCAAAAGCTACAAAAGTTTCCACGTCATGTCATAAAAAAAAATAAAATGAATGAAAATTATCATCTGACCTCATAACTGTAGGAAATAATTCCGCAGAGTAGACGTATGCCAAATCAAAGGCTATGGTAATGGCCACCTTGGCGAAAACCATGGAGAAGATTATTCTTCCTGCCAGCATTCCTTTAAGTCAGTAAAAGAAAGAATGAATCAACTTGGGAAATCGTTAAACATTAAATACGTAAACGTAAAAATTACAACAACTATATAAGGCAATAAAGACATACTCTGCAGACTTCCCTATCCTCAGCCCTAATGTGGTGATATCTGAAAATAAGTACATATTACGCACCGGGGGGGACTACCATATGAAAAGCACAGGGGGCTGGTCAGAAGTTTTGAAAAGAACCCCTAAGAGGTACTGATCAGCTGCTTGGTGTTTTAAGCTCTTTAGTTATTTCAGGAAGCTGGTAACCCTTAAATTTGTCAAAATCATCTTTTTAATTGATTGTATAATTTCTTAATGGGTCAGTAAAGTGTTGTTGTTGTTTGTTGTACTAAGATCCTTTTTTTGTGGGCGTGGCGTGAATTTTTTTCGTCTCTAAGAGGTACCAATTCTAAAACAACAAATTGCAAATCATCTCGCGTCATAGTTTTTTCAGCTCAATACCCAAAGAGGTATCGCTCTTAACCTTTTGAAGCTGGAAACTCTCAGAGCTACCGAAGCTGCATTTTAACCCCTAAAAGGCACGACGAACCCCCCGTTATTTTCATATGCCCCCCCCCCCCTGTGATTACGTAGGGTTGTTCATTTTCCTCTTTGGCTTGAATATCGCATCAGTTATATGCTAATGCTATTTTTGTGTTTCTATGTTGCTATAGTCTTTTCAATATTATGTAAATAGGGTAACCTAGTAAGAGACCATAATGTTGCACGTATAAGGGTATTTTAAGATGCCGATTAACCGAGCTCATTTGATTCTTAACAAACCTTTGTTGGAATTGTCTTCTGTGGTAAACAGTACTGCTCCAATAGAGGAAATCGCCGCGAGGATTAGACTTGTCACAATGACTTTTTTCCGACCAAACCTGAAATTCAAAAGTAAACCCACTTGTACTGTCTCATGGTGTGAAACTTGTTGAAGATCAAATAAAGTTGACTCGATTTATATTCAAGTGAGGACATGAAACATCACTTATTTGAACCGCGGAACAAAGATTTAAAGATGGTTAATATAGTTATAGTTATCACTGGTGCAGTGATTGCTCTCCAAACGTCTAAGCCATGATCATGTTATGGGCGTGATCACGCTATGGGTCGTAATCTAATAACACCGTAGATGGTGCAGACTAAACTAGTAAATACAATTGAAAGAACGTACATTTGAGCTGCGGGATAAAGATTTACAGAAAGTAAAGAGCATCGCAGTTATGTGCGCGACTTGGGCAGTTTATTTAACGGACTTGAATATCTTGCTTTCAACTTATTGTTGGTTTTTACAAGACAATTTTAGCAGAAGCCAAGGTACTTTGAAGATTAAAGCTACCCGGCTATTAGGTTCATTCTGATGACAAAATTTACACGCTTAACCTTTCGAAGGCGGGAAATTCTAACTGCTACTTGTTCCCCCATATTTCAAGCAAATGCTGAGTACCTGTTTGACGACCACACGATGAATGGAAGGCAAAACACTTCTATAAAACTTGTGAGGAAAAAGTTCAGGTACAGGTTCCCACCAACATTAGGAGTGCTGAGGTATACACCGTAATAAACCATGCCAGATACGAACCTTAAAAAAAGAAAAACATTTACTTGTTTTACGACCAGGCCTTAACTAAAAAAGTTAGGAAGCCCATTAAGTGAACAGTGACTCCCAGTTATTTTACATGATCTAAGAATAAAAAAACTCAGTAGGATGATACCGAGTAGCAGCTATATAATGTGCAAATTAATATAATGGGCAGCTATATAATGTGCAAATCAATACGGACCGACGCCTTAAAATGGACTAATCGTTGCACTTTATTAGAGAACACCTTGCAAGTAAGCGAGCTTGAAGGTGTACCTTACGTTTATAACTAAATGGAAACAAGCAGAGAAACTTAATAATAGACATAAGCGAGTGATTTTTCACCCAGTACGTTTTGAAAAGGAAACAGGACACATTTTCTTTTTTTTTTTCTCTTTATCGAGTTGAAAAAACAATCTCTTAATGTCTGGTGGTAGGCGTCTGTATAAACAATCACCTGGGGCTCAAGTTTCATAAGATTTGACATAATTTCCCAAACGTGCACTCACATATCGCTAACTTGATAGAAACACTTCTTCTTCTGCGCGCAGAACTGAACTTAATTAATTAGTGAATTCTTTACCCATACAAGATCATTTTACAACTCAGCCAAATCTTACTCAGTCATCAGGCGTTCAAATATTTGTACGTGACGAGGAAACAAAAAACGTTGATAACACCTTGCAAGTAGGCGTTTGCCACAACAAAAATAACAACATCAAAGCAATAGTAACTACATTAACAACAACTAGATGGGTACATACCAAAGATACCATGACAGCAAAGACTTGTGGGTCATCTTTTTGGACGAGAATAGGTCACGCAAATCTCCCATTCTAACCTGTTTTTCTGGTTCGCATTGCAGTTTCTCTTCCGGCATTTCCTTGCCGTTTACTTCTGCGATTCGGTTGAGAACCTCTTCAGCCTCTTCTAGCTTTCCTTTTAATACAAGCCAGCGAGGTGATTCTCTGGTGATACTAGCATGTTAAAAAAGATGTTAAAGATTCACCATTCATATAATTATACAAAACATATCGCACCCGTTGAAACATGGGTCTGGTCTCAAATTAATTTACATGTAACAGCCGTAATGAACACTGTACTGGGATGTCCCCAGATATCTTTATAAAGATATTTATAAACAAAGAAAAATAGAACTGGTTTCATGCATTACAATCCTAGGAGTGCTTGAAACAAATACAGGCAGGGCGAAATGCAAATTAAGATACAAACTACAGTCACTCGAGTTTCACGCATGAAGCGATCATCAGACTTTATAAAGATCTTTCAAGAAACAGTACTTACACATCGCAGAACGTTAAAACAATCAATTGCGTCTACAGTGAGTGAATGAAGAAGTAACTGGAACACTTACAACCACCCGAGAACAATGGGAATGCATGGAGCTCCAGTCACGATGGCCAATGTTCGCCAGTCACGAATAAGGTATGCAAGAAGGTCTAGGAACAGCAGGGACAAGGTCCAGCAGTACCACAAGGACACGCCAATCATACTACGATGACGAACTCCAACCATTTCCGTCACTAACACGTAAATCCCAATGCTAGCACCGCCTGCAAACATGCCGATGCTCAGTGGGATAATGATGCTCTTATCATTGGGAGATGGGGAAAACGAAATAATAAGAAGAAGAAGCAGAAGATTAGGAGGAGGCGGAGGAGAAGGAGGAGAAGGAACAGGAGGAGGTCGAGGAGGAGGAGGAGAGACACGAAGAGACGCGAAGAAGAACAGGAGGAACAGAAAAGGGTGATAAGCCCCCAGAAAGAGGAGATGATAAATAAAGACGGCAAAAACAGTACGTTTAACAGGGAAACTCTTTCAATTATTTTTTCTTTGTTCTATGATTAAGTGGGATGATCCGATATTCATTTTGCATGATTCATCAACTTACCGACGCCAAATCCGATGAGGAAACGAAACACAGCAAACAACCAATAGGCATGAGGAAAACCGGTGAGAAGGCTAAAGACACCGATAATGAAACCATACACATAAATTGTATGTCGTCTGCCGAGCTTGTCTGCGAAAGGACCAACAGTTACTCCACCGAGTAGAAAACCCAGAAAAATCATGGATGATGCTATAGACACGTAGATTGCCTTATCGCAGACGAGATCAAACTAAAATAAGAAAACAATGACAATACCGGGTAAAACACTTTAAAGATCTAGTTTAATGATGGCAAAAGATTTAATTTCGGATTGTTGACTAATTTTCTGGGATGGGTGATGGGTAACCCTGCGATCATAGTATCCCGTCCCGGGAGGAGTGGAAACACTACTACTCTCTTCCTGCTGCAGAAACTAGAGGCACGAGTAGCCCTGATGGATGACTAGGTTCGAAGGCAGATTCTACTCTTTATCATACCTCAGTCGCTGCAGATGTGTAATCATCAGTAAACACCCACTCGCTTCTATTGAGATCGCATCGCCTTTTGTCAGACGGTGGCAAGGACGTTTCGTTAAAGAGGCACTGGCTGCTGTTTGCTACACATTTCCAACCCGGGTCAGGAGTTATAAAGGTCATGATCAGCACCGGAAAGCCAAACCAGAAGAAAACAAGCCCATTGCAGCCGAGCAATAAGAGACGCTGGTATCGACCAAAACTTCCGATCTTATCGAATACCTGATCAACGGTAAGAGCCATTTCTGTAAGAAATAACCAAAAAAACTTTTCGTCATGCAGAAAGTTCATGTTATGAGATACCGAAAGGTCTAGATAGCGGGAAGATAACAATTCATTTCACATAATTGAAAACAATTTTAAAATTCACATGTTTCGGCAGAAAGGTCTGCCTTCATCAGTATGTTGCAATATGTGCATAAAGCATAGAATATAGATATTGAAAAATGCTAATGAGTACAGTAGCGGAAAGAAGAGAAAAAGGTTTCTTTTACAATAAATAAAAGCGTGACAATTACACTAACAAGCTTAGATTAAATGAGAAGGTCACTCCAAAAAACGCCCCCTCCCGACCTCCTCCCCCCCCAAAAAAACATTTAATTTAGGACTAAGTGTAGGATATCCTTACAAAATTTGTCTCCAAAGAAGCCTAAAATTCGACATCTTTGCCGCCATTATCAACAGAAATCAGCAACCAGGCCGCGTTTTCGTAACGTCATTCCGTCTAAGGGAATTTATCCATGGCTTTCGAAAAGCCTTTTAACTACAAAATGTTTTAAAAGCAAGCAACCGGAACGACGATCCTGCTTGTATACGTTGGATCAATAGTGATCTAATCGGCTTCACAAATAAAATGAAGAATATAAAGGCAGAAGCCGACGCGACGTAGAATGTTTTTTTGAAGGTGTACTATTTTCGGCTGGCCAAACCAGCAGTTATATACTTGAACAGAATTTGACTCACTTCTTCAACATTTAGCCAAATGCAGTAATTCCAAGTTAGCATACATAGACAAGGCAATAGATAGCAATTATTCAAAGATTTGTATCCAAGGCTTTTCTGTGTAGCTCAGTGAAATAACGCGACACTGGAATGTCACCTCAAGGGTCAGGTGCAATGGAATTTTGTGTAGCATATTACCGGAAATGCGTAAAACTAATCTTGACAGTGTAAATTAAAGATAAACATATGGTGAAATAAAATAATAAATAAACAAAATAAAGTAAAAGGAAACGATTAAAATGTTTCTTCGCGGATGTTCAGACCATCAGGAACAATTGTTCTGCCTTTTAACTACCACTCCAGGTTATGTCTGCTCTTGAGCTTCATTATTTTTAGCCAAACGTGCTCGAAACCCGAGAAATGACTCAGATAGCAGTGAACATAATTAAGTGAATAATGGAAAAAAAATACATTTTGCTGACCTTCTGAAGGATGCCGAGTCAGATGCAGGTTTTTCTGCTTCCCGCCAATTTCGAGTTGGACTGAATGACGTCACTTAAACACGGCCTGGCTGCCAAGTACAGTTTCAAAATGGCGGCGTCTAACGTCGAATTTCCTCAGGATAGCAGGTACTTTAGAGGCTAAAACTTGGGTGAGTGGAAAACCGCAATCCTTGCTATAGGTGTAGACAAAAATGATTTTTGGAGTGACCTCATTTAACATGTTTGATTTGATGATTGAGAGACCGGTCAGTTCCCACCGGATGTGCAGAGCTTCTTTGATCTTGAACTGGAAAGCGGTGCTAGCTTGACCAATCACGTGAAAGCAGAGCTTAGGACTTGGCAGAATTCAGAATATCTCAGGTGTATACTAATGTGTGAGTGTTTTTATCCGTTGTAGGGTTCCCACTACCCTGGGTTCCAGAGGATATTTTTTTCTGATCGATATTTCGCGGCGAAGCTGCGTTAACGAGGCGCAAAGCGCCGAGGAGAAAAAAATAACCTCTGGTCACAGGAGCACGCAATCTCATTTCCATGCGAGAATCAGTTCAGAAATTGAACTGGGTCACCGATTGGATACTCCCATGTCCGTTGTTCGATGTAGCCAATCAGGGCCATTGTTATATTGTTAATTCCCTGCGGACATGGGAGTACCAATCGGTGACCCAGTTCAATTTCTGAACTGATTCTCGCATGGAAATGAGATTGCGTGCTCCTGTGACCAGAGGTTATTTTTTTCTCCTCGGCGCTTTGCGCCTCGTTAACGCAGCTTCGCTGCGAAATATCGATCAGAAAAAAATATCCTCTGGAACCCAGGGTAGGTTCCCACAGACACATGTGGAAAAATGTCGGGTAGTGTCACAGAAAGTTTCACCATAGAGTAAATAGAGGGAAAACGTTGAAAATGCTTCATTAAGGAATTAAATATAACTGCCCCTTCTTTTTCCCAACACCTTCCCTCCCTCCCCCCCCCCCCCCGCCTCCTATCCCCCACTCCCCACTATGACGTATGGCACTTTTGATATGCCGGAGCCTGGATACTCGTGTCAAATTTGATTCCTGAGCATCTTATAATGATGTAATACTGTAGCTGTTTGAAACAATAGAATTAAAAGTGGCCGCCGTATCGCCGAAAAGATTCACCACTGACCCGTAAAGTTTTACATATATTATCATATTTCACCCGCACGATTTGTCGCTCGCTTCTCGTGCAGTATTCAGAGTAGAGCGCAACGCCCTTGAACAAAGCAAGAACAAATCAAACTTTAAGGATGCATGCGTGCGAATTTATTTGCAGAAGCGTTTTTATTTGCAGAAGCAAGCTTAAATCTTGGCCATAGTATAAAGTATCTGAAGTATCAAAAAACACAAAGCAGTATTTCGGTTAATTGTAGAAATTACAACTGACCATGCAACAAAAATCATGTTATCTGCAATCTACTAGGTCAATGTTGTTACTATCGGTTTGTCCATTTCTGACATGGAATTAACTGGCCATTTCAGCTTCAGTTAAAAAGACTATCAAGTTGCGTGTTTTAAAGTAGTGGGAAGTTCAATGTCATATGCGAATGTGTACAAACCTACTTTGTTGTGTTTACGTTTGTCGCCGAGTCGAGTGACTCAAATGGCTCCGCAATGAGATTAATGTTCTGCCACTGAAGGAACTTAGTTGACGGCTGGAAGTAGTGGAAAATGCAAACCTTGTAAATAATAGATGCAATTATGATATTTTTGTCTGTTCGTGTTATTATTAATATTGTCATTTCGACTTCGAAGCGCGCAAAATGTTTTTAATTTATGCTAGTAACTCTTGCAATATTGTCACACTTGTCAAGTTCCTAGCTTTGACTTGAAAAAGATGAATAACTCTGGAAAACAATTTTAATATATATTTATCAATTCACCTATCGATGATAATGTACTAATAAGGACTCGCTGAGATTTAAGCACTCTACTGTTGGCCAGAATGATCAATGGCGATCAAAGCCTTACGGCGATTTACATTCGTTTTATCAGCAACCTTTGATTTGTTTTAAACACGTCTTTATCGACAGCATTAAACCGAGTTTTGTTTCCAAAATGGATTGTACTTACCTTAGTAAATGTGGATGAGAGAGTCAACTCCCTTTCCTATACAGAAACCGCGCCTGTTGTTCTAGTCTTTGCGGTCGTCTTGTGAATTATTTATTACTGAAAATGCCGCTAAAAGGCTCACAAAACTAGTGACGCATGGCCAGCTACAACTGTAGCTGTTCAAGCAGAAACGCATAGCCCCAGGGGAGTATTGTCATTAAAAATAAAATAAAACATATTTCACGTCTTTCCAATTCCGATGACTCTATAGAGCGGATTTCAACGAGCCCAATACATGTCCATGCCTGACTAGCACTGTCAAATCACTTTTAGTTTGTAGACTTTATTTTACCTCAGTAAATGTTCATAGATAATTTGGTTTTATCAACTTTCTGTTCTGCTTTACATAGGTCCCCTGAATGGCCTTATATGAGCTTCAAGAAATACTCGAAATGCCCTGTTAGAATATAAACAAAATATATCACAAAACTTCCAAAATTCCTGCCGATCGATTGAAACTTATGCCCCACTTAATCTGAAGTTGAGGGTGGATTTACTTTGGCACACGCCTGACACTTTTCTGTCACTTTTTGGGGTGGGCTTACGTTGGCACTCGTTTGACACTTTTCTGTCACTTTTGGCAGATATAGTGCTTGTCCAGACTCAATTTTTTTTTTACCCTTGAGGTGACATTCCAGTGTCGCGTATGTCGCAATGTATGCTTACTTGGAATTACTGCATTTGGCTAAATGTTGAAGAAGTGAGTCAAATTCTGTTCAAGTATATAACTGTTCAGTTAAACGAAAGATAGATGTTGATGTAGATATAACAATAGCACCACACTTTTCAGTGGAAACCTCAAGCGGCAAAACCGCTAGAAGTCACGTGACCAAGCTTTAGGTTCTCAACTTGCCAAGAAGAAGATTTTTACGTAAGTGATTTACCTGATTTACCTGAACGTTTTCCGTTTATGCCACGAGCTCAGCGAGACAATAGGCCATTTCTAAGTTCCCTCTTGCCTTCGTGTCAGAACGAGTCTAAGTGCCAAACCTTTCATTCGAAAATGAGCCCCTACAGGTTCATTTTCATGCAAATCAAACTCATTTTAATTTGAATTGTTTCGCACTTAGACTCGTTTTGAAACAGAGGTGCAAGGGAACTCGGAAATGGCCAATTAGTAAACCAGTCTTTTTAGTACATATTTAGATGTAATGTTTAGCCAACGAGTGAAAAATATCAAAAAAATCAAAAACTGCTGTTGTCTGGAAATTCAATGTGACGGCCTCCTAAAGTGAAATAGTTCTTTCCTGTTTTCTTAGCTAAATAGAGGTCACAAACGTCGGCAGACGCCAAACGCCTAACCTGAAACGGCCGTTTCAGTGCGGTTGCTGTTAACATGAAAACCCTGGTGCTAAATGTCTCTAATGAGTAGATTTTTTCTCCTGAATTTCTTTTATGCTACTTTAAACCAAATAGAAAATTATGCAAACTAGTCTTTTCGGAAAAATCAATTCGGCGGCCTCTTCAAGTGAACGAATTCTTTCATGCTTTTGTACGTGTAGCTTAACCAGTAGTGGCCACAAACGTCGAAAGCCAACGAATGGAACAGTATTTTCCGGTTGGTTAGCCTGCGTAGCTTGGCGGTTTAAGCAATTTGAGCGCGAGCGCACAAAGTGGCGAAATCACAAAAACGACAGGCAAAGTCGCGAGGAACCCCCTGCCCGGACTACCCACATTTTTTTATTGCCGCCCCCTATTACATAGTTTGACAACCTGATGACAGGTTTTGTGTAGACTGGGGTCCATCAAAACAATACTATCAGATGCGGTGTTTGCGGAGAAGGGCGAAACGCCAAAAAAAAGGCTGTCAAGGGAGGAATAGAGAGAATTTTAAACGATAATTGTAGACTTTGTTGTTGCCCTCTCAAGATCAAATTCGGAGAATTTAAAGTGCTACTATGATCAAATATTTACCCCTTGATTTTTTAGGTTAATCACATAGAAATCTACGAAAGATTAAAACCGCTGTTTACCGTTTGCAAATATCTGCATTGGTTCAGGAGATATTTAAGGACGTTCGCGCCCAAAAACTTCCCACGCACAGATTTTTTTAAAACTTTGACTGACGGTAGAAAATGATAAGATTAGATAAAAAACGTAAAAAAAATCGGGGGTCACCGAACTCGTTTTCAAGATAAAGCGTGGCTCAGACCATAGCATTTCGACGATTCTCAGTCATTCGAGGCGATTCTGGCCGGATTCATTACTATCAGCATATATTTAAGTTGAAGAATCATCTCTAAGCTATGAGTGTTTAACACGGCTTATATAGGCCTAATTAATAGATCTTTGCTACATATGTCATTAAATCTGCTAGAATTAGCCTTAAAAAAGACAACTTCTAAGTCACGCACACCTGTCTCCATGTACCAATTTGACCCTTTTTTTAATAGTATATGACAAATAATTACAACTTCCCACACACAGATTTTTTTGGTTTTTTAGTATAATGTAGAGAGTTAAAAAAGGAAGTGATCTGCCGAAAAAAAAGTGGGGGTCACCGAGCTTCCAACAAAAATATTCGCACACCAAGTTAACGCAAAGGTCATCAGCTCTATATTTTGTTAAGTTTTCGACTCGGTGAGCGCGCTTGAAAATGACGTGGCACGCGCGTGACCAATGAATAGCGTGCGCACTAGAGATGCGCAGTAGCAATGGGCGCGAACGTCCTTAAGTTAGAATCAAAGGCTCTCTGAGCAGCTCATGGATGAATAGCCCAATGCCAAGTTTACTTTTGCCACTTTGGCAAAACGAGTCTTTGAGCGAAACTATTGGTATGAAA
Source organism: Micromussa lordhowensis (assembly GCA_964020085.1). NCBI lineage: Eukaryota > Metazoa > Cnidaria > Anthozoa > Scleractinia > Lobophylliidae > Micromussa > Micromussa lordhowensis. The sequence goes on from OZ026602.1 coordinate 2,124,631, forward strand.
ATATATGTCACCTGCACGGTCATTCGCATGAAAATCAAGTGATTTTCATGGGAAACTGACGTTGGCACAAGCACTCGTTCTGCAAATAGAAACTCAGACGGTGGAAGTCAAAGTCTACATTTGTGCCAAGCGGCCCATCAGGCCAGCACTGATAAAAAAATAATCTAACAAAAAAACAAGTTACCATCTTCTCGTGGTCTGTTTACAATGTCCGATTAAAAGCTTTAGATATCAAGAGGGTCGTGCAGGGAAGTCTCTGGCACGGTTCACGAACCTAAAATACAGAGGATCACGCTTCACGGATAAAAAAATTTCGATTCCCGAATTACGAAAATAAGAAAGTAAGGACCTGTTCTTACATTAAAAACAGTGTTTGTAGGAAGCAAAATCGCGAATGGCTAAATCAAGGCTCCGTATTGCATATGGCATGGCTAAGGCACTCTCGATAGACCACTGTAACTATTCGGAGAACTTGTGTCTCAAAATCACGTAGAGTTGTGTGGTAAAATCACGAATATCGGTTAATATTTCAGGTTCTTCACGGATCACGCAAAAGCTTTAAAAAAACGCGGTTACTTACACTGTCTGCGAAACGTGACTCTCTTGCCCTTCAGCAAATATACGAAAAAAAGAGTATCTGATTACATTCTTTGCATAGCGTGAGTTTAGCGTGACTTGTAATCGGAGAATTTTGTTTACGTCTAATGAAAAAACACCTTGACCTTTCAATATAAATTTACACATGGGTTTTTGACGAGCGCTATGCTTCTTGTCTTTCCATGTCCATTTGTTACAGCTACTGCTGCTTAGCTTGACAAATTTCAATTTTACAACTCCACGAGTTGAACCAAAAACCATCTTCGTGCCGCGTTAGCCGCCATATGTACAAACTCCATGTTGTCGGACAAAAAATTCGTCTTTCTAGTACCCTGCTAAAACCTGCTGAACCTACACCACGAAGTGCCTAGGAAAAGAACCATACTAAGCAGGGGAGGGTTGGGAGAAACGATTTAATCCGGTTTAATGAATAAATTAATCAGAATCGAGTGAGTGAGTGAGTGAGTGAGTGAGTGAGTGAGTGAGTGATCGAGTGCCATCCGACTGCCTCCTAAGCTCATGGATGTTACGTAACATCCATGAGCAAAAATGAGTAAAAGATGCAAATGAGATTCCTGATGACGTCATACACTCAACCAAATATTACATGAAGTATATAAATAGCGCCATCTCGGTCAATTTGCAGCAGAAATCATTGAAACTTGGTAGCCTAATAGTTCTAAATGCAACACATCTACAGCTATAACAATTTCCGTTCCCATGGCAACCCACTCTTTTCCAGTCCCCTCTAGCCTGATATCAATATTTAGTGATTTTAAGCTTGGAAAACATTAAACAAGGCTATGAACTCAACCTAATGTATTATATGCTTGCTGGATTATGCAGATGAGGCTCCATTGATATAGAACCCTAAAAGTGGTCAGAAAAGCCTTCAATATTGTGGAGGTCTGGAACCTAGTATGTTGCTATGGTAACAAAAATTGTTAAGCTTTATATTGCGGAGCACCGCTTGAAGAATCTTACTGTAGAAATTCAAACATTTATCATACAAATTGACTGACATATCCTTGTTTATCATATTTCATCAAAATGCGTCTATAACGTCATCACTTGGTAAATTTACATATTTTAAAAACTTTAATATCTCTGGAACGAAAAGAGATATTTGAAAACAGTAAACATCATTTTTACTCTTGTACAGGCTACTTGTTTATGTCTTAAAATGGCTCAGATTTGAAGTATGCGATTTTTTCCACACAAAACGTTTTTGATAGATAGATGATAGATAGATAGATATCTGCTCGACATTTGGTCTAGAAATAGAAAGATCAGACACTTAATCTGATCGTGTGTGCCGTGCCTTTGCACGTAAAATATGGAACGCTTTTGAACTTTTTAATTTGATCTGCTCGAGCCTGCAGAAAGAGATACAGGCCGCGATCGAAGTTACTGATGATTCATGTAGATGCAAGCGTCCATATTTTGCCAACGACCGTTTCGTCGCCAGATCGAAGTCGTCAAACAAGAAAAGGACATAAAAAAAATCAGGCGACAATTCCACTGCTGTGAAGTTCAACGATAACATTTCTGAAATTTGGTCGTCGATGATGCTCTTTGACAGCGAAATAACAGTGATACTGGTTCTCGTAGACGACAATTGTAAGGTGTCTGGCGAGCGCAAACATGGTAAAAATCATGTCCTTAACAACGCGAAGAATATTCAGACACGAGAACGCTTTCAACCAGCCAAAGATCTGCGTCGTAATTCTATGTTGTTCCTTGGAGCTGTCGCTTGGGAGATTACCAAATATTTTGATTGACGTGTTAGCCTTCTGATTCAATGGCAATGGCCCGTACGGGACTAACAAAAAATGTCGGTAATCCGTGCAGGGGGGTTTCAGTTGTCTCTCTCCCAGGCTCCACGCGGCTTCGCCGCTTTCTTAGCGCACTAAAATTGCTTAAAAACCGCCAAGCTACGCAGGTTAGTCCCAGATCATCGCGTTCCAAGTTTTGCCTGAAGATACGAAATAAACAAAGCATAACTAACCGGCGGACTCTTTGCCTTTTTTCCTTTTTTTATTTGCTTAGGAGTTGCTCGACGACTCTGAAGTAGTTGAAACAAACGATGTATTAGGCGAGGAGGACACTGCGTAGGAATTTAAATGGAGTCCGCGACTACATTGAGGGTACGATAACTCTTTATTGTCCTGACGAGTTCAAGAGACACTTTCGAAGGACGAGGCAAACTCACGAGCTGTTCACTCGTGCGGTCAATCTTCGGTACACGTAGCTAACATGTATTTCAGTTCACACTACTTGCTAAAGCTTGTTGTGGCCACTCCAATTCAATAATGTCAAGTAAGCGATTAAAGTCGTCCGTCCGATAGAAACTTGAGAAGCTTGAGGCAGTTTTGAACGACTAGTAGATTTATACTAAAACAATTAGATTATTCGCTCTCGATTTCTATCGCGCGATAGTTGACTCGGGCTGCACCCTCGTCAACTATCACGCGATAGAAATCTCGAGCTCATAATCTAATTGTTAAATATATCTGAAGCCTGAAAAAGGTGCCCCGTTCGGAGCCTCGCCGTATAGGGGAATCCTTGTTTACAACATTTGCCTCATTAGCATAAGCAATTCAGTTTTTGATGGAGCTACAAAGAAATCAGTTCTGAATATTGAAAGATCATAGTACGATTAACTCTGCCAGTGAATATGAGCCTGATGTATTGAATACTTTTTGTGCAACACGGGTTTAAAAACTCAAAATTTAACAAAGAATGTATGAGCTCATTAGCGCTTTTGCCACCCAGAAATTTTGCAGTTTTTGAAAGACAATTTCTCCTTGAATATTACACCCAAAGAGCTAAAAATCTCCCCATGTACTAAGTTTCACTAGCTCTTTAGCTGCCTGAAGTCAACTCATATCTAAATTTTTAAATTTCACATAGCATCTGTTTTTACATCTCATAGCAACTGTTTTAGAGTTTTCATATCTCATAGCAACCTTAAGTTCGCTTTTAATTGCCAGTACTTGTAATTTAACGGTCATTCGTTGATATTGCCTGATGAGTGTGGTCATTCTTTGACCATACGAAACAGCGTTGTAGCAATAAAACAATGAACTGAAATTTTGCTACCATTGATCATTATAACATGTTTCCTTCTGTACGCAAAGCCGTATGCAAATGAGCAAAAATGTAAACAATGACGTCAGCATGAATCCGCCTATAGGCCATTGTAGCCATTATAGAGAGTAGACCCTATCCTCCCCTCCCCCCACAGGCCCATGCACACAAGCACCGATAGCTCACGATGAAACTCAGGAAGTCTGAGAACTTATCTGTTGTACCCTGTGCAACTGTGTAATATTTATAGAAGTTATTGACTGTTGAGCCTAAGTCTCGTAAATACAAGCGTTTGCAACGGAAGACTTCTTAACAGGTTTATTAGCTGTCGACCCGAGCTTACTATACTGTATAAGAATCTGAAAGCTCATAAAACACTTTCAAGTCACGGTCTCACAATTTAAAAGTCAAAATGCCTCGGGATCGAAAAATGGTTAGTTTCGCTGCTGTCTCGCAAAGTATCGCATGGACCATTCGTCGCCTCTAAAATAAGTAGGCATACTTTTTTCCATTAAGAGGTTGCGTGACATTTCCTCGGTAAACTCAGCTCGGGAGCCTTGAATATTGATATTAATTTTCAGTTGCTATGTTTTGTGAAACTTTTCTAATGAAGAATATTAAGTAATTATTAATCTTACGAGCTCAACAGGAAATTCAAAAGTAATACCCATTGTTGTCCGGCTCCCAGCAACAGTAAAGATTTTTGCTGCAGCGATTTCGCTATTTCGCAATTTCCAGATTTGTTTGTAATCAAAATCAATTTGCATTTCAACTGTTTCAGTCCTTCTTTGTAAAACGCCGGTTACTTTCAATCCAGCACAAATTCCGTTGTTTTACAGCATAACAAAACAAAACAAAAAAACAAGCAGCCAGATTAGAATAACGCTTCCGTTTTAATACACACTGGACTCATCATCATCATCAACAATTATACATCCTCGGCATCTAGTCGGCTTATTTCATATCCTTCGTCTCTCTTGACCGTCTCCAACATCGGTTGGTTGTTCGTTTCCGGCAGGGTCATGCACAGTATCCCGGCAAGCAGTGCGTTTATACCCATAATGGCAAATGGAAGTAGATGATGCACACGATTCTGTAACAGGAAACATAACAAAAACAAAAACGTTATGATAGCATGCCCAAAGAAGTGACAGCGACACACCCAAAGGCACAACATATTCCTATATTTAGAAACGTATAATTAACTGCCCTTGGGCTTCCAAACAATTCTGAGTATCATATATTCATTTTTTAATGTTACTTGGTGGTTAAAAACCTCGTCGAAGTTTTAAGGCCTGCATAACTGCCGCACGTTCGATAACGCGCTGTTTTCTCCCTACGGCCTCCAAAATACCACCAGCCGCGTAATAGCTCTGATCCCGAACGGACTTTACGACTTGACCTAACTCTGGCAGCGTCAACACTACGGTTAGGCCTACTGTCCACACTAATGGGTCACGAAAACGGAGCTTTTCGAAAACGCTCTTCAAGCCAGAGGAGTTTGAAAACGCCGGGATTTCGTTTTTGCGTGGACGGAAAACATTTTGAAAACGGAGTTTTCCGAAAACGTTAGCGTCACGATAATCATATAATTTGGACCCTATACTGGCAAAATTAGTTTAGAATGAAGCAATACGTATTTCTTTTCTTATCGTTGTTGTCAGTTTTTCTCCTAATTGATTTTTTCTCATGTGGCTTATATATTACTAACAGATTACCACTCTGTCAATACTTGGTTTTATAAACACTCACAGTATACACTATGAAAGGGGAGCAGATGGATCCAATACGAGCGGCAGCTGTTGATGTTCCTACGCCAATGTTTCTGTGGATGAAGATTTCAACTTCAACTGAGCATGTGCGTTACACATTACTAGAGTGATAACATGTAATCACTACAGCCTGTACTAGCACTCTGACGACGATGATGCAGGTAAAATCCTTCACAGGCCGCCACAGCAGCAGGGGGGGGGGGGGGGGGGCTGTCCCTGAATTATCGCCGTCACAGTTTTAAGAAACACGTTGTGAACTTGGTTAAATAGCATGTTGGTCTTCTAGATGGTATATACTGTTATAATAGGGGGTCTTGATGTGCTAATTTTTTATTTTCCTTTTTTGCTGACAATTCACTGCCTTAAAGTATTTACGTCAAAAGATCGGTCCAGGGGTACAACAACATCTCCTGAAAACAACAGCTGAGTCGAAACCTCTTAACAATTTTATTCCCTTTTCCAAAAGCAATCCACTGTGATGGCTATCTACTCCTTCCTTTTGATTTGATCAATAACGCACTAGCAAAGAGTGGCAATAAAGCACTACCAAATGTAACACGCTACTCTTTTTAAAAGATACTCCGAAAACAAACTAGTTGTTCCGTTTCTAAGAACTAAAATATTTTTAGTTACAGTGGTGCAAACATCTGGTACAGCGTACCCTGAAACCTTAGAGAGGTTAACGCGCTCGAATTATAAAATAGATACACGACATTCATGGAAGACAGGTTGTTATTAGTACATTATTTTTAATTATACAGGAAAATAATTGTATAGAGAGTAAATGAATTGTATATAGAGTAAATGAATTTGTAATGATATACTTGTAAACCCTGATGAATATTTTACCCTGTCTAAAGAACGATTAAAGATTAAAGATGAAAAAAGACGATCACGTACATTGACAAACTCCCAAATACGAGCTCCCTAGCTACAACGAGTAAAGATAGGTAAACAATGAACCTTGATTGTCTAGTTATAATTTAAACCACTTACCTTATAGCAGTGGGAAATAATTCCACGGAATAAAGATACACTCCATCAAACGATATGGTGATGAAGAATTTGGCTACAATCATGGACATGATAATTTTACCTGCCAGAGCACCTTAAAAATAAAACAGCAAAAAATGAAGCTTTGTTGGCAACACAATTGCCTGTAAAATTGAGGAAAGTGCATGGAAAAGAATATAAACAACGTTTTTACTTATGATGGTTGTGTGCTAAAGGCTTGCGAGACCAATGAAACAGATATTAAAGAATTATTAGATAGATAAAATTTCCGGTTGACAATAGTTTAGCGCGTTGGTTATCTACAAAAGTATGGGGCGCGCGGCTGAGAGGATTGGGGAGAGGGTAATTGGGTAATAGCGAGGCGCGCGAGGCTTAAAAATAGAATGCAAATGATTATACCCCCCAACGAGACTCATACAACATCAGCGTATTTTGAGAGAACGAGAGGGAATCTAGGCGAGGTGTCTGTTTCAAAAATGTGTTTTAGTAACACCGGCTGTTTTAGATAGTGTTTTAGGAAAATCGTCCGCCATTCCGGTTTGTTTGTCACCTATTGTTATTAATATGTCAGAGAACTATTGGCTGGTGAAACAAAGAATAGTTCGGCTGAATAACAAAAACAATGTTTGCAAACAAATATCTTCCCTATGTGAGCAATTAAGAAAATAAACCCTTCGTTGATACGTACTCTGACGGCGCTGTAATATTATAATATTAGGATGTGGGCGCTTATTGGAATAGGGGGTCGCTTATTAATAGAAACACATTGGAAGGGGGGGGGGGGCGCTTATTAGAAGGAGGGTGCTAAATCGAAACATTACGGTAAGACGAAAGTTGCTGAGAGCGTTTACCAGCAAAAAAGATATTGTCCATGTAGAACCGCTTACCAAGGTCTTTTCGAAACACGTGTTGAATTTAACAAAGAAATTTTAGACCAGGAAAGCTAGAAATTAACAAGAACCCCATTCCTTGAATTGCACCTGAGCTGATTCGCACCTTTGCTAGCGTTGTCTTCACTTGAAATAAGTACAGATGCAAATGCTCCAAACGAAGCTAAAATTAAACTTGCAATGATACTCTTCTTTCGGCCGAATCTAGAAAAAAGAAATTCAAAAATAATAATGAAATAATTACGCAAGATTTCTATTTGTAGAATTTATTTTAAGCTTAGTCTGAAACCTGTTTCACTAACCTGTTGAAGGTCCACACGCCTGCCGGGATAGCTGGAAGTTCGACCAAGCTCGTGAGGAAAAAGTTTAAGTAAAAGTTTCCTCCAATGGAAGGTGCGCTTAGAATAACGCCATAATACACAAGAGCATTCACAAACCTGAAGATAATATTAAGAAATGATTATTATGATTATAACAGCTTCACTATAATAAAATTTCAAACCCATATTGCCTTTGGTAACTCTCTCATAAAAGGCAAAGCTTAAGCCCGGTTTTTCACTTCCTCGAATGGCTGAACGGGTCTTGCTCCCTTTGTCTATATATCTAGTCTGATCAGTGTGAGGGAGGTATAAGGTATATTCGTCAAACTTTTAGAATTTTTCCAAAATGTAGCAAGGAATATATTGGTTGCTATGGCAACTGTACTTTCAAAGGGCGTTTTTCACCGAGTTTTGTGCTTTAGTTTTATTTCAATCTCTTTACATGTCGTGTATTGATATACTTTGTTCAATCATTCCTGGAGCGTTTCTGATATACTTGTGAATTTGTTTTGCCATCCAAGATGGCGGATATAGAATGGTGGATCTTTTGAAAGGTGACGTTATTCACGCTTAAAATGACGTCATGATTGAAACGATTGACCTATAACTGTGGAGTCAATACTTTTGGAGATACATGGAGGTGGAAGCGGGGCGGGGCGGGGGGGGAGGGGCCGGTGGGGCCGGGGGGAGGCGGGTGGGGGCACAAAGATCCAATCAACCCCATTACCCAAACCCACCTTTGCAGAGAAAGCCATTCTCTACTCGCCTGTCCAGTTGCATGTTCCTAAATATTTTATTGATTCGGTTTCCTACATCACTGGCGTATTAAAATCTCCACCCCTGGTCTTTGGTGGTTATCAGTTCGCTTTTATAAAAAGGGTTTTAGGTTTCTGATGTCTTGTTCTACCCCTGTGAGGTAGCTTTTAATCCCTTTCATTAAGATTACAGTTGAGGCACTCAAAAATTATCCTACCAGCAATACCATGACAACAGAGTTGTCTGCACCATTTTGCGTGTCCGAAACAGATCACGGGCGTCTCCTAATCCATCACTGTCATGTGGAATCTGTAGCTCTTCATCTGGCATAATTCCTTTGTTGACTTTGGCCATTTTTCTAAAAATCGCTTTTGCTTCTTCAATTTTTCCTTTGAGCATCAACCAGCGCACTGATTCAGGAGTCAAACTAACAGCAAACAAAGACAGTAATTAAATACAAAAATGCTTTTCAATAACAAAATAATTCTCTAGGGTCTCGAAAAGTACTTGGTCAGGAATTACTCTTACGCTGTTCTCTTCGCACAAACATCTCTGTCAGACTCTCTCACATACTGAGCATTCACTGATGTGGGAACTCTTTAAACAAAGGAATAGCTTTCGCTCAAACTAGAACGAAATCTTACGTAAAAACAATGACAATGGGCCTAAAACCTCTGCATATAAGCCTCATAATCTATCCCCCTCGCATTTGACACTTACAACCAGCCCAGCAAGGCGGGAAGTCCAGGAACTGCAGTGGCAATGGATAGCATTCTCCAATCTCTAATGAGGTAAGCCATGCCTGCCAGGGCCATGAGAGACAGGCTCCAACAATACCAAAGGGACATTCCCATCACACTCCGGTGCCGTACACCAACAAATTCCGTTACCAGCACGAATATTGCCACGCTCGCTCCACCTGCCGATCAGAAGAAAATAAATAGACGACTTCATTATATCCATCAGTTAGTACGCGCGCTGTTGCCAAACTGTTTCGTGATTTATCACTAAGTGTTCTTAACTTTATAGCAAGTAAAAGTTTTTAAACTTTCTTTTACTCTAAAGTCAGTACTGATTTCAAATTGACAAATTGCTTTCGAGGTGCGCAGAAATTTGAAAGCCGTTCCGCGTGAATAGAAATCTTTCCCTAACCCGTCAGACACACAGTGGAGATATAATAAATATCTTACTAACCTCGGCTTCTCGGTCCGTACTGTAAGTTACGTGTCCTTGTTTTTTCCCCTTCGACTTATGGCCCAAGCGCGAAGCACTTGGGCCATAAATCGAAAAAACTCGGTAAGTAACTCACAGTACGACCCTCAAACTCGGTTAGTAAGAAGTATATAGAGTACAGATTTCCTTTCTCTTTTTGACTAAATTTTCGCGTTTTGTAATGTTCAAAGTTCTTCTCTAAGTGAAATATGCATTTAGTTGAACAGTAAAGTAACTTCCTTGCTAAACCCACGAAATCTAGAGTCACTCACTATAATTGAGAGTGACTTAACCCACTGCCTTAAGCCTGCATAATGGTTTCTGGTGTTTCATTCAAAGAATCAACTACATTCTCACCAACTCCCAGGCCGACGATGATCTTAAAAACAACAAACAGCCAGAATACTTTGGGGAAAGCGGAAACCAAACTGAAGACAGCGATAACCAATCCTGAGATGAAGATAGTAGGTTTTCGTCCAAACTTGTCCGTGAAAGGACCAATGATTATGGCGCCAAAAAAGAATCCAACGAAGACTGAAGCTAAAGCTAAAGTTGCATAGATTGACTTGCTGCACACAAGTTCAAACTGAAAAACATATTGGGAAAGAATGTGACGAAAGTTTTCAATGTTAAAACAATTTATCATTTTATACTAACAGGCGGAGTAAAGGAAGATAGATAGATAATATTTATGTAACCATACATAACACCTAACGCCTATAATACCTAATATAATGAAAATGTTGAAATAAAAAGCTGCTTCCACGAATGCATTGCCTTATTGGTCGGTCTTTTGAGTAGGCGTTTAATTTGCCTCAGGGACTCTGCTTCCCTTAAGTGGCAAGGAAGACTGTTCCAACGAATGGCGCCACTATAGCACTAGCGCACAAGCACACGCATAAACAACAGACGCTGACGAAGTGAGATGTTGATAAGTAGCGTCACATTTTCTGATAATCTACTTAACATTGTGGTTGTTGTTTCGCCATATCTTGCTATTGCTTATGCGCAAGTGACGTTTCTTCAATGGGCATGATTCCTTGATACCACTGATGCTAGTCCATTATAGCTCCCCCCTCGCCTTTTCTTTTAAGGTTTCCCTATAAAGTGAATGGATGGGGGGCGCTGTAGTGAAGCGGGGGGGGGGGGGGGCGCTGTATAAAAGAGTATAAAAGTGACTTGTCCCTGGCCAATAATCTGTGATGTAAGATAACGCAAAGTCTGCAAATGAGCTAAGTGGCGCATCAGACCGGCGATTATCTCAGGTGACTATAGCATGGTTTCAATCCAAGGTCACTTGATGATGACACAGAGAATTAACTCTGAAGTGCAAATTTAAGTGCTAAATAAACCCGTGAATAACCCACTGGGCGTTAGCCCTAGTAAAGGGAATCAGAGAATTAACAGAGAATTAACTCTGAAGTGTAAATTTAAGTGCTAAATAAACCCGTGAATAATCCACTGGGCGTTAGCCCTAGTAAAGGGAATCAGGGAACCACACGAGGTAAAGAAAAAAATCTTTTGACCTCGGTGGGAATCGAACCCTAGTAAAGCAGAGTAGCGGAGTAACGGTAGATCTAATCCGGAGGTCGTGGGTTCAATTCCCACCGAGGTCAAAATATTTTTTCTTTACCTCGTGTGGTTCCCTGATTCCCTTTACTAGGGCTAACGCCCAGTGGATTATTCACGGGTTTATTTAGCACTTAAATTTACACTTCAGAGTTAATTCTTTGTGTCATCATTTGTGTTCTTAGTGCTACGCGGCACAACATTCATATGTACCCTTACTTTCTCTTCGCCGCGATTCACCATCTAAATCGTCCCCGACTTTCTCTGTCCGACCTCGTAGCTCAGTCGGCAGAGTAACGGTAGATCTAATCCGGAGGTCGTGGGTTCGATTCCCACCGAGGTCAAAAGATTTTTTCTTTACCTCGTGTGGTTCCCTGATTCCCTTTACTAGGGCTAACGCCCAGTGGGTTATTCACGGGTTTATTTAGCACTTAAATTTACACCTCAGAGTTAATTCTCTGTGTCATCATTTGTGTTCTTAGTGCTACGCGGCACAACATTCATATGTACCCTTACTTTCTCTTCGCCGCGATTCACCATCTAAATCGTCCCCGACTTTCTCTGCCCGACCTCGTAGCTCAGTCGGCAGAGTAACGGTAGATCTAATCCGGAGGTCGTGGGTTCGATTCCCACCGAGGTCAAAAGATTCTTTCTTTACCTCGTGTGGTTCCCTGATTCCCTTTTCTGGGGCTAACGCCCAGTGGGTTATTCACGGGTTTATTTAGCACTTAAATTTACACTTCAGAGTTAATTCTCTGTGTCATCATTTGTGTTCTTAGTGCTACGCGGCACAACAGTCACAAGTTCACTTGACACTGATTCGACCACGATGTCTCCTTGCATTTGATCTTATTATGCCTGCTTGATTTACTTACTACACAAGTTAAGCTTTCATGTGTATAGTCTGAACATCTATTCTTACCTCAGTGACAACGGATGTCAACTCGTCGTCAAAAACCCACTCACTCCGTGAGATGTTGCATCTGTAATCGTAGTTGGTATCTCCAGGAGCCATAAGCTCGTCAAATAAGCACACAGAACTATTCTTGACACACTTCCAGGGGGGCTCTGCCGTTATTATGCCTGTCACCATTACGGCCCAACCAAATAAAAGGGAGGAAAGCAAGTTGAAAAGAATGAGGAGCCGTTTTTGGAACCATCCAAAACTTCCAACTTCCTCCAAGACTTCATCAGCTGAAAGAGCCATCTCCTGGAAAGAAAATTCGAAACGATTTAATCTCCTGTCAATCAATCAATCAATCAATCAATCAATCATGTGCTCAATTTATTAGTGTGGATGAGGTTGGCCTCCATATCCGAGACAGAGTCTCAAGAATAAAACGTTCGACAATAAGGAAGATAAAATAACGAAAAGTTTAAAGGAACTTATGTAAGTAAATATTTAATAAATACAGAATGTATATTGGCATACATAAATGCTATTCCCACAAACGCTAGCGGGAATAAAAATAGGCAACCAAAGAGTATGTGTGGGGGATACAGTCTTCTAAACATTGTTTTGCATGAGCAAGTGCACAAATAGATTGAATTAATCATTGCAATCAAGCCTCAAGATAATAACAAGCTACAACCAGTTGGTTTCAAAAGGATCATGTTTTAAAGGGTTCTTTCGTTATTTTCCATTGTCTTTAACCCTTTTCTTTGAAAAGTAGCTTGGCGGGGTTTTGGAGTATTATGTACAGTCCACATTATTGATTAAAAAAGCCATGATTGACACAACTTTATTTGTGATACAAATGCGAATCATTGACAGTAAAAATAACAACAACAATTTCATGACGGCAGAATAACCTTCTCATCTTGGAGATCATCTGCGCGGGTTTCAGTCCCGCTCTGACCACTAAGCTTGGCAGGAGTTGTTTTCTCTGTAGACCCTAGATCGACTCCTCGGTCATTTTTTGTAAATAGCCAACTGGTCTGCCTCCCGCCAGTTGTGATTTTTAAGCCTATTATGTTTATTTGAAATATTTATTTCTTTTAGTTTAAGTGGCGTGCGTCCCTGTGAACTAGCTAGGTGTAGCTAATAAGCGCATTGACCACTATAAACAACATCTTTTGAAAATTTTTTTTGGGAAAAGCCTTGAAGGTCATTTTGCTACTGAAAAACACTCTAACTGCTTGAGATTACCTTGTATACGGCTGGCGCGCCTAAAATTTGAATTGACCAATCAGGATTCAGCAGGCGGGAAAAACTTCACTGGCCTGACGTCAATGTATGTTAACATGAAAAGCATTGAAATCAGGCAACTTTTCTCACTGGAGACGGCATTAAATACTCACGAAAAGGGATTTACAATTCCCAAAACCATATCAGATTGTAAAAGGTGAAAGACATGGAGCATGTGGTGTCTCCAAGCTTCTAATTTTGCGCCAAAAATGGGTCGCCTGCGTCGGGCATGGCAACTCGCCCGTAGGTCGTGGAGTGTCGCCAGGTTGGATAACTGTTGTCTTATTCTGAACAAAATATGCTCCTCCTCGTCAAATTAAATCCGGAATTCTCAAGTTCCCAAGAGGCCAAAGCAACTTTACCATTGTCTCTATTCTTACTAGCTGCGAAGAAAAGGCTATTATCGTGTCCCTCTCGTTTCGTAAGAACAGCTCAGTTTTGACTCGTACTGCGGGCGCAGCCGCCGTAGGCAAGGTATGTTCATCTTTCGGTAAGTACTTGGTGTATCCCTTATCATAGTGTATTTAGAACGTGGCATAGTATATTTATCCTTATTATAGTGTATTAGATACACTATAATATCTGGAAGGGATACATGAAGTACTTAGGCATCTTTCGATGCTCACCGCTGTCTGTGACATTTGTTTACAGCTTTTCAGAGAAAGGTTGTCTACAAAAGCTCAAAAGCGTACACGAAATGTATTATGGGTAATGGTGGTCTTCCGTTGCATGATCAGTGGAAGCTCAAGTTGTTTCAGTGTGACAGAAGGAAACATCATAAACACGTGCATTTATGCTTTCTCCTTCTTGCTGAAACACTGTGAGCAAGACAATATGCTGTAAGCCACTCAGTGAACCTAAATCAACCAACGCCAAACTATATTAAATACTACTCACAATACCAATCGACATTGTCGCGTTTTGAGAAACAACCTGTATCGAAACAGCCATCACAATGCGCAGATCAGAACCCACATGGTTCTAACGTACAAAAAAAGCTGAATCGCTTTTTTTTCGTTTTCTAATTGGCTGGTTATTGTATGCCATGGGATCTAAATCTTTGTTCCTTTTCATGCCATTTGTACAGTTCTCAGTTGTTAATTATTCTCTATTGTGAGATTGTTTTTAGTTCTATTGTTATATAATGCTTTTAATAACTAAAATTTACATATTTTAGTAAATACGTTACTTCCCTTCAGTATCAGCGGCTTTGTAATCTTCTTCACGAGATATAATGGTTTACTTCAGCTCAACAGTAGAACTCGCGAAAACGCTTCGGGAGTCGGGCCTCGCATAATAATAATAATAATAATAACTTTATTTAGCGACGAAAAATTTAACAGCGTCAAACTGAAAAACCTGTGGCCCTCACATAGTTTGTTTGAACTAGAAAAATGTACCGCTTTGTTTACTGACATTTATTGACCGTTCAGCACCATCTTCACAAACATGAAAAGAGAGAGACCATATCATAATCATGTCGTTTTTGTTTTTTTCGTTCTTGCCAAGGCTAGCCGTTTGTTCATTTCGTGACAATTGTCACGCTTGTTATTCAACAACAATTTCATAATAAATAGAAATTAAAATTCACTGCGAGATCATGTAAAATATTCATGTTGTCAAACCTTTTGGTTACGATTTGAAATTTGACAAACAACATACGACAACGACAGGATATCTCACGTGTGGACGTCAACGAACATGGGCTGTTTAAAATGGCACGTGATTGAAACATACATTTTCTTATTAAGTAGTCGAACGACTAGCGCCAGCTGAAAAGCTAGCTAAAATCGACGTTGTAATTTTATTCAGGAGGAAACCAAATAAAAAAACACCCACGAAGAAACTTTTGGCAAATTCAACCGCTCATGTCATAGTAAGAAGCATCAGAACGTTTCACAACACTGAATTGTGGTCCGAGTTCACGCCTGACAGAAGCTATAGAAACGCGAAATCAAGTCGGTGGCAAGGTGACCCTTTAAAATTTAAAGTACAAGACAAAAATTACGTGTTCCCATTCTGTAGTCTACGTTATGCTTTCTTTGCTTTTAGGTTGTTTTACACAAATACAGGCTTACCTGGCGGTGTTAAAGCGGGCACCGTCCACGAACGTCTCTGCCGCAATTAAATCACTACTTATTGATATTTGCGTGACACTGTGACGTATGAGTGTTGCTGGGGAACTGGCACTATAAGCCGGAAATCGAATTTTGGATCAAATGGACTGTGGACCCCGGATCTCAATAGTTAAAAGAATCAATTTTGTTATGTTATTTGAGTTTCATTTAACGTCTTTTAAGACTTCTGGGCCGACGAGCAAACGAAAATTCGCCATTGGGCTCAAAATGAAACCCTACTGGTGGTTATATCATAGGTCATGAAATGTTGTCGCTTAAGCTGTCAAAACACGTAGGAGTAGCAAAGCTGAAACCATAGGGAAAAGGAAAAAGAAACGTCTAAGGACTGTGCAGCTAAACGACTAGGATGTGTTTTGAGTCTCTTAATTTACAGGGGACGGGAGCAGGACGAACAACTGGGGCGGGATTCAGGAAATAAAGGAAAGGGGGAGAACAAGGTACGCGAAGCGGGAGGTTCTGACCCCCCTGCATCCCCCCCCCCCCACCTACTTCCTCCCCCATTCTCTAGTAGGGGAAATGTTGCGAGTACATGAAGCATGAAAATGATGCGGCGATTTACTTTCATTAAAAAAAATATATATGAAAACAAATTAAAAGAAAAGTTCTGTTGGGGGAAAAAATTTTTCCTGGCCCCGCAACATGTTGTACGAAATTGCGGTAGTTTCAAATCGTGAGTCAGGAAGAAGGGACAAAATGACCTCAAATGTCAATAACGCATCGTGATCATTGCTCTTGGAAACTGTCACCGCTACAACATAGAAGTGAACCAATATCCGCTTGGTGTACACCAGCTTGCACACTGTCCCTTCACGGTCCCGCAACATGTCTTCTAGTTAACAAATTGACGTCAGTTTTTCATGCGTCTGTCCTGTTATTGATCATAAATTTCGTCATCACATTGTCAAAGTAGCTGTGGATCCGCAGACTACTTTGACAATGTGATGACGAAATTCATTGTCAATAACAGGACAGACTCATTAAAAACTGACATCAATTTGTTTTTTACGATAACAAATGGTCGAATTGCCCGCTCTCGCTCACTGACGCGTTGCACGAATTTTAAATTTATGTTTCTGTCCGCATATTGACGATAAAAATTACCAATGAGCGCGCGAGAATTTCTGCAGTTATCGTAAAATGTGTTCTGCCCTAACTAAGTAAGCTAATTACATTTAAGGTGGTATGATACCCTAAAATACGGCGATGCTCAAGAAAAATTCAATTTCATGAAAATAGAAGATTTAAGACCCTTGAACACTTGCCAACAACACTTTCAAACAATCTTGCCGAATTTTCCTTTAGATGAGTGTGAAATATGAGGAAAGTACACAGAGGTATAAATTTTTTTACGTAGCAACGGCCATAGCAACGGTTGTTTACTATAAGACCGTGACCAAAAATACAGATTAGTTTAACAAATATGAACGAAACTATGTAGAAAAGTTTGAAAGACATGTATAATTCGATTTATATAACTACTTGTGAAAACCTTTGCCTCGAATTGCTATGCTCATTCATTTCCCTTATGAAAACGAATATTTCCTACAACTGCAGTAACTTTTTACAAAATAGAACAACCAGTACACCCTCTCCCCCGAGATCCAATCTGAACCCCCCCCTCCTCTATTTGTGGCTTGTTAAATGATCAGTTCTTCGTGTAAGAAACTTTAAGTGCATTTTTCTGAAATATCTACTTTTACAACGACTGACTTCACGCCAACATTTCTACTTTGCAAAATATTTAAGTAGACTTTCTGAAACTTGGGCTAATCAAAGACCAATAGTGTCGTGATGCAATAAACCAAAAAAATCGTAACATTTTAACGCCTGTTACGTGACATGAGATGATTTGTCCACTGAGTGTGGTGTAAAATAAGGTTATTTCCAAATAAAGCCTGTTAAAAGCACTGAAAACAAGAATTGACTGTCAAAACTTAGGTTCATTGCACAGAACAAAACATAAACTTGCACGATATGCCTGTTTGACAGTCAAATTTTGTTTTGTAAAAGAGCAGGAAGTGTTGGCGCCAATACTATAAAACACTACTTCAAAAGGCTGTGGCTGGTTGCCATAGCAACCATTTTGAGTGAAACCTTCAAAATTGATTTTCCGTCTCTTTCCGAGTGCAATCGCACACAATTGATCTTTTTTCACCATATTTAAACTAACTTTTTGGTCCCTTTTAGGGTACCATTCCACCTTAAGCAATAGAGCACTTTTTTCCTGTTTATATAGCCTAATCTAAACATGAGGGGAGTTGGGAGAATTTTCATAACTTTCGAGAAATCTCCCTTCGAGTGTTTAGATGAGGCTATATAAACACGAAAAAGTGCTCTATTGCTTTTACAAGATAATTCTCAAAAACTTCACAGCCTCGTTGTGGCTCAATTATTTTCTAATTCGCAATTTTAAGTGGACGACTGCTTTTAGAATTTCGCTAAAGTAATTGTCTCCTCGTACATTCCCGAAGTAAACCGAAACAATACTTCTGGTTTCAAACTGTGCATGTGGTGAAAAGCAGTCAAAGTTGTGGGATTTCCTGGGGAGAATAGCTTGGCAAGTGAGAGATTTTTTGAGACCCGCCGATACAAAATCTTAACAGCCAAGGTCAGCAAATGCCAAGGTTCACAGCTAACAACTTCCACTGCACGATCGAGCTCAGTTTTCTTTCTTTACAGTGCAGTTATCACGGTGAATTCAAATATCTTAGATATTTCAGTACAATAACTTTCGAGAATTCTCTCAACCCTTCGACTGTTTAGATGAGGCTATATAAACACGGAAAAATGCTCTATTGCTTTTACAAGATAATTCTCAAAAATACGCGCGAATCTAAAACGTCACAACCACGTTGTGGCTCAATTATTTTCTAATTCGCAATTTTAAGTGGTAACTGCTTTTAGAATTTCGCTAAAGTAATTGTCTCCTCGTACATTCCCGTTATCACGGTGAATTCAAATATCTTAGACATTTCAGTACAAAAGAGAACATGAATCCCTCGATTGACTGCAGAGTCGGTTTCAGGAGTTATGCTTTTCAATCTTGTATGAATGCCTTAAAATATGCCCGATTTTTCCGAATCATTGACATTTTTAAAACATTGTCATTTTTAAAACATTATATTCGCTATTAATTTTTATTTTAAAACCAGTGATGGGATAGTTTTTGTTTATATGTACCATCGATTTCCCAGAGGTTTGCAGTAAAACTGAGATTTCGTTTTGGCAGTGATTTCGCCCAAAAAACCCTAATCTCATTCAACTACAGTAGTTCATTCAGCTTTTAAATTAAGTTTCTGTTTCCTCTAACTTGTTTTCATTGTGGTTATTGAGGATCCCGCTGACATCAACCACTTGCTTCAAAGCCACGTGCAGGTGGATGGCCGTGGTGGTGACGGCAAGTCGAGCCACTTTACCCTCCCCTTTATATCTTTCTCTTGAACACAAAGCTTTCCTAAACTCAGGAATCCTTAGCGAGTAAAGAACCGGATTGGCAAATGAGTTGCAGAAGTTCAGAAAATTAACAGTTAGCACAATGTGCTTGTCCACCGGAATATAAACTGAAACCGTGTTAGTTATTATCAAGGGTAGCCAAGACAGCAATGCTATGGCAGTTATCAACAACAATGTCTTTGTTGATCGTTTGTTTTGGGATGTTCCGCTGTTCTCCCCTCGTATGCCTTTTCTTCCTTGAGTAAACTTTGTCCAAATTCCGATGTAACAGCCACATATAGTTAAAGTTAAGATGGACGCATACGACACCCATATTACAACCGCTACGCCAACGGACTTGTACAAAAAACCAATAATTGCAGCTGATAGAGCTATAGATAACAGCCAGGTCAGAAAAATTAACATGTAATAAGCGCGTCGACGGGCAATGGATCGATGTTTTAGCGGCCATCCCGTTGCGTAAAACCTCTCTATGGCAATAAATGCGGCCGTAATTATTGATGATTGAGCACAAACTGTATCAATAATCCTATAAAACAAGTTCCAAGAGAAATTCCACTGTTTTGGCCAAAGCTCAAAGTCACCTCCAAGTTGATAAATAAAGAGGGGCAAGGACAGAGCTCCCAGCATTAAATCCGCACATGCCATATTTATTACCAGAAGGAAGCTCTTCTTACGAAGGTTTTTGTTCAGCGCAAAAACTAAGATGGCAAGGACGTTTCCTACGACAATGAAGAAAGAAACTACAGCAAAGGCACTGCACCAAGCCACTCCTTCCGACAGGGTAAAGGAAGCAAGCAGCAAAGAAGTATTCGTGAACTCAGCGCTTGAATTGTTGTCCATATCATCAGCCATCGTCAGCCAAGGCGCGATATTATAAAGAGCAGAACAAAGAAATTAACATGTAAATGAGTATTAAATAATTGAGCTGTGTCCTATTAAGAATTGATCATTTCTGCACATTTAACACCTTAAAAGCTACATCCAAGAGAGTGAAAAATGACATATTAAGCATTTTCAGGTTTGAACTCTCAGCACTGAGAATCGTTTAAGTACAATTATAACTCCGAATTACCTTTATTATTGTTTATTTTACGTCTTGGTCGCTGTCGTGACTAATAATAATGAAAGAAGATAAAACACGTATTACTGGTACCGTACCGGTATACACCGGTAACTAATGCAATAAGTTCCAAATTAACTTCTGGACGTGCACGCAGACTCATACCCCCAACATGGTACATGGCGGGAGGGGTAATGCTTTCTCTACTAGATAAGACGTTTTTTTGTTACTCAGGGCATCTTGTGACGTCACATGACGTCTTTAAATTCATCATTTTGGCTCTGCCAACTTGAATTTCACCACTTTCGTAGAGAGCCATGAAATATAACATACATTGACACTTGATGCCGTTGGTTTACTTATTTTTCCTTTGGTTTTGTCGACGGGGGTAGGGTGTAGGGGGGAATACGTTTCCACATATTTTTTGGCCACATCTTAAGGGTGGTTTTTTAGTGCTTTTTCGTATCTGGCGTAGCACAGGTTCTGATTGTCAGAACCTATAGTTGTAATTTACAAGGATGTGGATTATGTTATAAGACAGAATACGTCAGATATAGAGTCTATATCAGATGACTGACTGACGCATCCTCAATAAACTATTCACCTTGAAAGTCTCATGTTATTGTAGTCAGAGTCTTATTTTTTTCTCATGAGGCCTCCCTCTCAGAGCTACTCCACCCTTTTCTTGAGAGCTTTTTCCGCAAACTATCCAAAAGAATTATTTTAGAGAAGTTTACTTCAAAGTGCGACGATAATTATTACAAAGTCTATAGTATTTCATTACAAGTTAGGACTAATGTCATTACAAAGTGTGACAGGTGGTACATTAATCAAAATGAAACAATTTTATAATAAAAATGCAATAGGCCGTGAAGACACATCTTACGTGCTTCAATTACGCGATTGCAAGATTTACCTTTGCTTCGTATTGTTGAAATATAAGAGACTTTTGTAGTGAAGAAGGCTTCCTTTTCATCAGTTCCTGGAAGGAACTCTTGAACTTCTTTCTCCTTAGCCTCAGGGCCGCTCTCTTGAATCTCTTTGTCAATACTTTCCAGTGTTGTTTTGGAGCGGGCTTCCGGTAGAAACAAGCAAAGCAAGACTGCAGTCACTCCCATAATTCTATAGGAAAAGAGAAAGTGCACTCGTCGCTATTAAAACAGTATCTTGATCATTCGATGTTTGCACTACATGTTTCGTTCCTTTTTATTTAGCTGCCATGTTGGGTCTTTAGAAGTAAAGTCTCGTGCATTGGATAAGTTATTCCTTTGGCATAGACACATTTGACAAGAAAATTAAAAAAGAAAATTTGTCTCTGTGTTTCCCAAAAATATCGGATAGAAATCTTCTGTCATTTTCGATTTTATAATTTACATGATCTTTGACTTTTCCAAAATTGACTGTTTACGGGAAATGTAAAATTCAGAATGAATGATATCAGC
>OZ026602.1:2153634-2168634 GCA_964020085.1 Micromussa lordhowensis
TATATCTAAATGGTGATAAGGCCATTGTTAGCAAACCTATGCAGGTAGACGGTATACGAATTCTCCTCGCGACAATACTGAAAATTACCGTACCCAAATTCGTAATTAGCCAATCAGAAACCGTGTCTACTCTCCTGATACCCTGCGATATCAAGTCACTGACCTGGTATGGCTACGATATCATGCTCACTTGGTCGAATTTGGGTACGGTAAATACCAAATTGGACCTTTTTGGTGCGCTTCTGCGGCATATCAGGCTGGTTTAGTCTCGGCATGGGTATTTTAGCTCAACCAAACTCGCCTGATATGCGGCCGAAGCATACAAAAAGGGGGCGTAATTCGTATGTTATGTTACCGTTCTTGCAGTTGTACGCCAGAGTCTCTCCGGTGGTTACTAGTTAAAGGAAAGATGATTGAGGCAGAGAAACTCTACCGAAAGATCGCCCGCGTTAATGGTAAAGAGCTGCCAGAGGAAGGGCTAGAGATAGACACCGGGAATGACGCTAAAACAAGACTCGGAGATTTTAGGGATTTGTTTAAAACAATGTATTTGACGAAGACGACGCTGATTTCTTGCTTCTGTTGGTGAGTAAGTAAAAATGTCTTAGATCTCTAAGCCGCCTTTGTTTTCCCTTAGCCTTGCCGCTCTCAGGTATTTAACTGTCAGTTTATGCAAATAACATTTCCAGGTCCAATGTCTTATATCCTGTAATGTGCACTTTTGTTATTATAGGTTTGTCAATGCTCTGGTGTACTATGGTGTGTTTCTAAGTGCTCCTTCTATTGGTGGAAACATGTACCTCAACTTCTTCCTTGCTAGTATCGTTGAACTTCCAGCTATCCCTGGAGGCATCTGGATCTACAACAGGTTCAGTATAACGAAACAGCATTGATGCGACATTAATTCTATCAGTCAAAACTGTTGGCTACAGGTGTCTAGATTCAAGGATTTTTAATAGTGCAACGCATGTTTATAAAATGCAAGCGGGTTTCCTTTTGCAGATTTGGACGAAAGAAAGGAGTTATTATCCCCATGCTATTGGCCGCTGCTGGTGCCGCGGGCTCAGTTCTTTTGACGACCAACGACGAATCCCACAAAGGTAAAAGAAAAGGTGAAGACTTAAAAATGCCTCAACGGTGTGCTATCATCAGCTACATTTTATAGCTGAAGAATAATATTTTACAGCAGACGATTTATCAAGAATGCGCAGCCCAAGCCAAAATTGAAAGGTGTAGTCAAGTAAAGTTGAGATGAGTTCTTTAGGAAACAGAACGATAAATAACTGTTAAACCTCAAATAACAACAATAAAGTGTCCAATCACTGCTCACCACATACCATGATGATGTTGCTAGCTAGTGACTCGCACGTATTTTGTTTAAGTGTTCATTTTCTTTCGCAGGATTTTTAGCTGGTAAAATCATACTGTCGATGATCTGGGCTAAATTTTGGATAATGATTTCTTACGACGGCGTATTCATTTATTCAGCCGAGTTATTCCCCACAGTTGTAAGGTAAGTTGACAGTTACTCAAGTCTATTATAAGAATGAAATTCGAGAAGCTACAAAACGAGACAAGGTCTTGGGACACTTTTTCCCTGACTAAATTAACCTCGATGATTGCGTTTCTCCCTGCTGCAGTGTGTATTTGGAAAAAGTAATCACTCTTATCATTTCTGGTATGCAACATTGTTGGGCGTGGAGGAGAAGAGCACTGTCTGTTAAGAAAAAGTATCACTCCTAGACTGCAACGGTGTTTGGAAAGGGGGTGGGGTGGGCGGGGGATGGGCACTATTCTTGAGAAATCTGTTGGAAAGCAACAATTCTGTTGGTAAGATGTGACGATGACACGTTTCCGTTCGGTCTCATAAGTTTTACCATAGACTCTGTCTCGAGTTGTAGAACATGGGTGTCAGTCCTGCGTTATCATATCCGGAGGTAAAAATTCGCTAAAACTGAAAACTCTTCAGGTACATAAACACTAAAAGAGGGGTTGCAGCAACATATCTTTTTGTACTTAAGAAGGCTCGATTTCAAATCAAACAAATTCAACACCACCACCTTCCGCCCAACATCCAGCTCAAGTTGAAAAACCCGACTGTTTCTTCACAAGTTCCTCAAATCCCACCCTGCTCCGTGCCAATTCCATCAATTTTTACTCTGATGCCCTATCATCTTGAAAGGCTTTGTTATAGGCTTCATTAGCAACTTGTGCACCTGCTGTTAGAAACTCCAAGTCATTGTCCAGTTCTGACAATAACCTCTAAA
This sequence comes from Micromussa lordhowensis, assembly GCA_964020085.1. Lineage (NCBI taxonomy): Eukaryota > Metazoa > Cnidaria > Anthozoa > Scleractinia > Lobophylliidae > Micromussa > Micromussa lordhowensis. The sequence continues at coordinate 2,155,902 of OZ026602.1, forward strand.
CATCTGTCTGCACTAAACCAGACCTCCCTGTCGAACGAAAATTGTCTTCACAAACATACATTGTATAGATGTAAAAGACACTAAAGCTAATAATACAAGATTAATTAGGTCTAAAGTCATAAAAATTCTACTATTTAACAAATAAAGAAGCCTAAGCCGTGTTTTACACTGTGATAAAACACGATGGTCATTTGAGAACACGAGGGAAATGTATAAAACCCGACCGCAGGCGAGTGTTTTCTACATTTCACGAGTGTTCTCAAATGTCCGGAGTGTTTTATCACAGTGTAATACACGGCGTAGGCTTCTTCATTTGCTTTAAAATGTAGGTTTTACGCGCGCAAAACAATAAAACACGCTTTTCTATGTTTTATACTCTAATAAAACATAGGTTTTTGACCAATCAGAGCGCGCGCAGGGTCTTATCTATATTTTGATATAAACTAAGTACATGTTATAACCTAAGTGCATGACTAATAATATAGTAAATCTAAAACTACAAAATTTCAACTAGAACAAACTAAGTACATTTGTAAACTAAGTACGTGTGGCATGACATGACCCAATTACGTTTTTATATATTTATTAAATGAGTGTATCGATTCCGCTAGTTTTGCTTCACTAGGGAGTTGGTTTCAAAGCATTGCGCCGCTATATTTAAAACTTATTTTTAGAAACTCTCTCGTCGGTTTAGGAAGTGTCAGATCTGTATCACTATTTCTGAGATGATAATCAGTCTGATCAACATTCCTTCTGACAAAGGAGTTCCTAAGGTTGGGCGCGATGTCGTCGTTTAATATTTTGTACATCAATGTTGATTTGGCACGAAGCCGCCTCGCATCAAGTGTGTCCCAAGAGAGGGTCTGGATTATATCAGCGGAACGAATATTATAATTGGCACCAGTGAGGACCCTAGCAGCACGAGATTGAAATCTTTCCCGCAGTTGTCCCAAAGAGAGGAACAGTATTCAAAGTAAGGCTGTACCAGGCTCTTATAAACCTTTCCAAGCCTATCTACAGAAACAAAAGGCTTAATAGTCTCATTGCTCCAATACCCGCCCTGGCCTTCTTACAAATCATGTCAATATGAATATCCCAACTAAGTTTTTCATCTATCTGAACTCCTAAGCATGTTGAGATATCGTGAGATATCGAGTTGAATACTCGAAGATAGGATTCATATCCACGCCCGGTCATGTAATATCCTCTATGTACATCACCAATTTAAAGGGAGTCATACATGTATGGTTGAGGCTCTCCGTTTCCTGAGGAGGTACCAGTCCTTGTTCCACCTTCTGCCTTGCACTTTTTGGGACACCTTTCCACAAGTGTGACGCGTGAATCACCATTTGCTTTAAGTGGGTCTTCTTCAGAGATGTTTACTTCAGATAAAGGTGAAGAATAAGCAGGTACAGCAACAGACTCGTTGTCCATGAAGCTTGGAGCTGTGTTGCTCAAGTCTAGTGTATTACTACCGTCTTCCAGACTAAGTGAAGACTGCTGCAAGGTACTTTGAATAATGTCCATGTCAGAGCTATCAACATAAACAGGTACTGCTGCCCGTAGTTCCACTTCATATTGTGCACAATGTTCTTCCATGCCAAGTGTGGTGTACTGGGAACTAGCCTACATCCGGGGAACGAGAGGAGTGGTTGTTGTTGATTAAAACACGGCTGTCGTGCTGTGATTGCTGACTTCGTGTTGTTTTATTTCGATTACAAACACTACATTGGCGACGAGAATTTGCCTCAATGGCTGAGAGAGCCCTTCCAACGCTAGATCTATCGGGATCTTCATCACAAGTGGCAAACAACTGGAGGAAGTGGAAACGAGCGTTTGAGTATTACGCTGAAGGAAAAGGCTTAGATAACACGAGGAAGAAAACTTCACAGCTTCTGCACTATGCAGGAATGGAGGTACAGGATATTTTCGAAGATCTTGCCGACCCAGATCCGGCGGGTGGTGAAGACCCCTATGCAGTATGTATTAGGAAGCTTGATCATCATTTTCGCTCCGACGAAAATATTCCATTTGAGCGCCACGTGTTCCGGCAATTGGCGCCGACGGATGGCGAATCAGTTGATAAATTTGTTGTGCGTCTCCGTCGACAGGCAAGGTATTGTAATTTTGGTGATGCTCTTGATGACAACCTACGAGATCAGTTAATTGAAAAGCTGTCCGACATAGACTTGAAAAAGAAGCTGTTGGAAACCAGGAACATTACTTTAGCACAAGTGTTGGAGAAAACGAGAGCTTGGGAAGCGGCGGGACAACAAGTGAAGCACATGGCAAGTGTATCGGACATAAACGCAGTCGGTCGAAAGGAGGATAAGACAAACGATCAGTCGGCGAAAACGTGCTTCAGTTGCGGAAAGGCAGGACATTTTTTACGGGATCCGTGCTGTCCAGCAAAAGGTAGGAAGTGTTCTAGCTGCTCGATGTATGGCCATTTTGCAGTGTGCTGCAGAAACCTCGACCGAAATAATGCCCTTGAGACAGGAAGAGGGCTTCGTCCAAAGAACACCAGTGGTACTCGTAAGGCGTTCAGAAGACAGACAAACCAAGTGGAAGACTATGTGGCGGGTAGCAGTCAAGAAGAAGAAAACCCTGCCTTTGCGTTTACTGTGATGGAAGAAAATGAGGAGGGTGTTTGCAAGGTGTCGACCGCACGCCACGTACCGACGATGAATGTGAGTATTGATGGAATTGTTCAGGAAGTTTTGATTGACTCAGGGTCTGTGAGCAATTTGATAGGGGAAGATGACTTTCAGAAATTGAAGAATGCTGGTTTCAAGGGGAACCTCGAACATTGTTCAAGAAAATTGTTTGTCTATGGTGGCAGAGAAATTGAGGTCGTTGGCCAGTTCAAAGCGGAAATTTCGGTGGGAAATGTTAAGGTAGTTTCCAGTTTTGTCGTAGTTAAGTGTGGGCGTTGCATACTGGGGAATGCTACTGCCAAGGAGCTAGGTGTTCTCCACATCGGTCCAAAGGTGAGCCCCATCGGTGGCAGTTGTAATCAAGTCAAGAGTGACTTTGCCAACCAGCTCAAATCTCAATACCCTCAAGTGTTCACAGGAGTTGGCAAACTTTGAGACTTTGAGTTGAAACTGCATGTTGACCCCAATGTACCGCCTGTGGCACAAACGTTAAGGGGAGTTCCTTTTGCGCTTGAGACAAGGTGAAAGCCAAGATCGAAGAACTGTTAGAAGGGGATATCATCGAGAAAGTGGAAGGCCCCACCACATGGGCTAGTCCGGTTGTTGTAGCACCCAAGCCGTCAGGTGAGATAAGACTTTGTGTGGACATGCGTCGAGCAAATGAGGCCATTATCCGAGAACGACTGCCAATACCTACTGTTGATGAAGTACTAGAAGAACTAAATGGCAGTACTGTCTTTTCGAAGTTAGATTTGCGTCATGGTTTTCACCAGGTAGAGCTACATGCAGATTCCCGGGACATTACCACCTTTGTAACACATGACGGTTTGTTCCGCTATAAAAGGCTAAGTTTTGGAGTTAATGCGGCACCTGAGAAATACCAACACATCATCAGTCAGGTTATAGCAGACATCGAGGGAGTTGTAAACATCGCTGATGATTTGATTGTTCATGGAAAGACAGTTATGGAGCATGACCAGAGCTTACACAAGCTGTTAGCTAGGCTGGAGGAGAAGAATCTTACCTTGAATTGCGCGAAGTGTACCTTTGGAATGGGTAAAGTAGTTTTCATGGGCATTCTCCTTTCGAAGCATGGCATCGGGCCCACCGAGGAAAAGGTGCGAGCAGTGAAAGAGGCAACGCGTCCGTCCTCGGCCTCCGAAGTGAGAAGTTTCCTGGGCCTTGTGGGATTTAGCTCGAGATTTATTCCTGATTTTGCGACCAAGGCAGAACCTTTACGAGTACTATGTCGAAAGGATGAGAAGTTTCTATGGGGGAAGGCACAAGAGGAGGCTTTCAACACGCTGAAAGAAGACATGACCGGAGCATCCATGCTGGCTTATTTTGACCGGGGAGCACCCACAGAAGTTATAGCAGATGCCAGCCCTGTGGGACTTGGTGCAGTTTTGGTCCAGGAGGTAGACGGGGAACGCCGTGCGGTATGTTATGCTAGTAGAAGTTTTAGTGACACTGAGCGTCGGTACAGTCAAACCGAAAAGGAAGCACTTGCACTTGTTTGGTCCTGCGAAAGATTTAATTTGTACCTGTATGGTCTACCCGAGTTTGACCTAGTGACTGACCATCAAGCTCTGAAAACCATCTATGGCCCAACCTCGAAGCCATCTGCACGAATAGAGCGCTGGGTGTTGCGGTTGCAACCTTTCAACTACAAAGTTCGCTATGTGACCTCCAGGGAGATAATTGCGGATGATCTGTCCCGCCTAACTAAAATTCCAGCCTCAAAAGGATATGTCCAGGATGAAGAGTATGTGCGCGAAGTGACTCTACAAGCAGTACCAGTGGCCCTCCGGATTGAAGAGATTGAAGAAGTCTCATTTCAAGATGAAGAACTGGAGGCGGTGCGCAAGGCATTGGAAACAGGGCACTGGAGCAAGGCCCCAAAAGCCTATGAACTGGTATCCCATGAATTAGCTTGTATTGGCCAGGTCGTGCTACGAGGAACGAGAATCGTGGTTCCCAGGAAATTGAGAGCAAGAGTGTTAGATTTAGCCCATGAGGGGCATCAGGGCATAGTGAAGACCAAGGATCGTTTAAGGTCAAAGGTATGGTGGCCAGGAATCGATAAAGAAGCTGAGAAGAAGTGCAGACAATGTTTTGGCTGCCAGATGGTATCAAAGCATGTCCCGCCCCCGCCCATCAAGCCCACAAGATTGCCGGAGGGAGCTTGGCAAGAGATTGCTGTTGATGTGCTTGGGCCCTTGCCTACTGGAGAGCACCTACTTGTGGTGGTGGATTATTTCTCAAGATGGATGGAGGTAGACGTGCTTCGCTCTACTACAAGTGCTGCAGTCATCAAATGCTTAGACAGCCATTTTGCAAGGTATGGCGTGCCAGCTGGTTTACGAACTGATAATGGTTCCAATTTGGTGTCTGAGGAGATGGAGAGATATTTGGAGGAGATGGGGATTGTGCATCACTGCAACACACCTTTGTGGCCCAGAGCCAATGGAGAGGTTGAGCGCCAGAACCGCTCACTTCTCAAAGCCATGAGAGTCTCCCAAGCAGAAGGGAAAGATTGGCGACTGGAGCTCAACAAGTTTTTACTGGCCTACCGATCGACTAGTCACACCACAACTGGTGTTAGCCCAGCCGAACTGTTTTTTAGGAGGAAACTTACTACCAAACTACCAGAGTTTACGGAAGGTGGAGAGCGTCAGATGGATGTGGCTTTGCAACAAGTGAGGGATCGGGACTCTGAGAAGAAACAGCAGGCAAAACACTATGCTGACACGAGATATCACGCCAAGGATAAACCCATCGCTGTGGGAGATGCTGTATTGCTTGAGAGAAAGAGAGAGAACAAGTTGTCTCCCTCGTATGAGAGTCAACCTTATGAAGTGGCTGCCCGTTATGGGGACCAAGTCGTCCTGAAGTCACCCCAAGGAGTGGAATACAAGAGGAATTTGCAGCATATCAAACGGGTCGTGATGGAACCTGTGATGGATGCAGAATGCGGTACAGAGTCAGGAGATGATACTCCAGAACCAGCCCCCAGTCCTGAATTAACTGACCAGTCCACTCAAGAGACAACACCTACAGGAGTGGCACTTGCGGGTACTCCACGCCGCTCAGGAAGAGTTAGCCAACCTCCAAAGGCCTTGGCTGATTATGTACTTTACTGAACATTTCAGAATTTGCTTCCTCGAAGGAACTTGTTTAAGGTCATGAACACTGTTTACATTGGTTTTGGTTAGACTGAACGTTTATGAGCAGGTTCACATGTGGGACCTTCGTTTAAGTTTATGTTCACACAGTTTAGTTTATTTTTCCAGTTTTGTAGATTTCTAGGCTTTGGCTGTTCAGCTTTCATTTCTGTAGAGAAGAGGGGAGATTGTGGTGTACTGGGAACTAGCCTACATCCGGGGAACGAGAGGAGTGGTTGTTGTTGATTAAAACACGGCTGTCGTGCTGTGATTGCTGACTTCGTGTTGTTTTATTTCGATTACAAACACACCAAGTTTCTGTGTTCTATTGCATGCGAAGAAACGTATATTATAGTCAAGCAAACCATGGGGCATACGATTCAGATCCATTCTTGTTGCAGGACCTTCAAGTATTTGCGCAAGGGATAGATGAGGTTGTGCTTCCCTCATTTTGTACAATATTTCCATTGCCTTATTACTGGAAAGAAGGAAATCGCTTTTTACAAATTTAACAAATTCTAGACCTCCATCCTCTACCAATGTCACCTTAACCCTTTAAGCCCTAAGGGGTCTCCCTTTGACGAGTAAAATCGTCTGGCGTTAGACAGAGTAAAATCTAAAAGTCACTCTTAGGGCTTAAAGGGTTAAGGGAGATAGTTTTTTAACCCTTTAAGCCCTAAGGGGTCTCCCTTTGACGAGTAAAATCGTCTGGCGTTAGACAGAGTAAAATCTATAAGTCACTCTTAGGGCTAAAAGGGTTAAACAAATGGTTCAGGATGGTGTCAAATTACAGCATGAATATGTGAGTAATGAAATGGCATCAAAATACTTCATACGTTTAATTTTTAAGGGTACCAAGGAGGTATCTGTTGTAAAACGAAGGCAAAACAAATCTTCTTGCAGATAGAAAAATACAGTGGAACACTCGCTCGTTTACGCCGCCATCTTGAAAATTACCCATCCACAATGCAACGCGATCATAGTGCGAACACCACCATTTACAGAGTTAAAGAGCTGTATGTCGCACAATCCTAGTGACAAACAAAGCAGAGAGCACTCATAATGCTTTGCGGAAAAATGTCAAAGCTCGGTTGTGCTCCGTAAATACTACGTATAGCGGCGAAGGAATATCAGTATGAATGATTGAATGAATGAAAACTTTATTTGAGTGTTTATGTATTTAGCTAGAAGCTAATGGGAGACACTATACTACAAAATATTTAATTGAATACTGTACAAAAATACTGAATACTGTAAAAAATGAATACTTTGAAAAAAAAACACTTAAATTTTTTAAAAAGCTAAAACGTCTAAATAGAGTTGAAAGGTCAACTTTCCTAATGCTCTTCTTAAACGAGTTCAGAGTTTCAATAATTAACATTCAATCAGTGTAAACATAAAATACGTATTAATTCGGAGTAGTCTTTCTCAACCACAAATTAACATCCTTGTTACCCATCTTAGAAAACTTGGTTCGTTTAGAGAGCTGAGAATTTAGAAAAATAAGAAAGTCTCTGTTACGCTGAAATATTCAGCTAAGAGATTGTTTATGCACTCTTAAAAAGATGCAGACGTAACACAAGGAGCAGAGGAGCCTTATTTGACCGTATTTCCCGTTAAATTCAGGGTACAATTTCTGTAATTTTTGCGCGAATCGATTTGTCGTTGATTCAAACGACCTCAAATCACGGTACGTGATCAGACTGAGTTCATGCGACCGTGTTACGCGTCTATTGAAATCCTATCCGCAAGACGAAAGCCGCATACAGTAATGACTATGGGCTATAACTCTTGGTGACTTGGTGCGATTTGAACCAACAACAGATCGATTCGCTCTTCGAATTTAACTGGAAATATTGTCAAATAGGACTTCTAGGCCTCCTCTCCCTATGGACGTAATTAGAAATTTAGGTGTTAATTGCTCTTTTAACATTTTTAGGAATGTCGGTATGAGTGCATCTTTAGTCTGTGCCAGAGTTGGCTCTTTTCTCTCTACTTACGTCATTTTCCTGGTAAGTACCATAAACAAACGAAAATGTGTTGACAGGACGCTGGGAGAAAATTTAGTTTTACGCATAAGCCCTGATCAAAAGTAACAATGTTTTGATCCAACCTCGTCCAATAGTGGTTGGCCTTGTTGTGACCTCGGAAGCAACCGTGCAAATTCATTGGAACAAAAGAAATTACTTACATAAGAAAACAATTTAACTCCCGGCACAAGATTGGTTTAAGACACCAATACAGCCATCGTTTCATTTTTTTGGGACACCAATATGGCTGCAGTGACGTCATGTGAAAACACTCTATTATGCTAGTTCCGTGTGTGGGTAAGATGGTCTAAGATGAACCAGTTGGATACCCGGTCAAAACTGAGACTACCTTTGTTGCGTGAGATTGCTCGCCCTGTCTTACTCCTTTTTAATAAATTCTTTAGAGAACGAGCTTTTCCGGTGAAAATGGCTGCATATTGGCCTCGTCTTTTTTGTGGCGGTTATGGACCATAAACACTAATTTAGAAACGTTACCAAATTACAATTCTACCGCGATAGAGAAAAAAATAGCTAGCGCTAATGCCGCTTCCTTTCTAAATATATTAAAATATATATTGTAATTTGTTTTTGTGAAGACCTGATTGATCATCGCAGTTATACACAACTTAAGCAGTTGTAAAATTAAAGCCTGAAACAAATTCAGGCCTGAACGGGATTCGAACCCATGACCTCTGCGATACTGGTGCAGTGCTCTACAAACTGATCTATCAAGCCAACTGCAATGCAATAGAATACAGCTGTTTCGACAAAGGTTGTCCCACAAAAGCGTACGTAGAAAGAGTTTGGCGTTGATTGATTAAGGTTCACGGTTTTTACCAAGAAGAGAAGAGAAGGCATAAATACATTTGTTTGTGTTGTTTCGATCTATGTCGTTGAAACACCTAAAGCCCGAATTAAGGACCATGAACCCCCATAACATCTTTCGGCATTGTCGTGTACGATTTTGTTGGACAACCTTTCTCGAAACAGCTGTATACATTAATTGTGTACTGCACTTAGAGCTGTCGCCAAAAAATGGTCATCAGGAAACTTCTTTTGTGTTTTTAATCCGATGGAGCTCAGAGTCAAATCTAAACAAACCTTTCTTTTTTTGTTTATTAGCTTTTTACGGTTTTGGCAGGACCATGACGCAATGAAACTAACAGCAAAGTTGAAAAAGTTAGTTTAATAGGAGTTAATCAAAGGATATCGCAAAATAGTAAAAATGGCGGAAAATTCAAAATTCAAATACTCTTTGCTTTTGAACAAATCGAGCATTTTCAATAATCTTTCAGTAAGGATCATGAAATACATCATGAAATAATGGCCGTCGATAAAACCAGGAACATGGAACATCCCGGAACATGCCGGAACATTCAGGAACATCCCGGAACATCGAATAATTATAATAACTATGAGAAATATATGTAAAATTAGGTTTTTTTTTAACTGAATTGAGGAGGGGAGGGATAGGGAGCGTTGGTATTTATCCTTTGCTCTACATCGAACAGGGTCTTTGTGACAGACCTAAATTTATGGTGTTATAAACCTAGACGATTCAATAGTATTCATGTTGCTTCCTTGAGCATTTTCCTTATCCAATTCCACGTTGTTTACCTCACCTTCGAAATTCCCTTGACGAAGATCTCTCATTTCTTCAAAATCTGAGGTGTTCGTCTGAACTTATTTTTAAGTCACACCAGTAGCCATTAATATTGTAGTTTTGTTACTTCGTGTTGCAAAAGGCTATCCCCAGTTTTCGCGCTCTTCGCTAGGAACGCCTGGCACTATAGCCTCCCACGCAGACGCTCTCAGAGGCTCGTCACGCGTTCCTTTCCCACGTGAGGAAGGAACGCGTGACGAGCCCATAACGGCGTCTGCTTGGGAGGCTACTGGCACTATGACCCACCAATTCAGCCTCCCACGCAGCGCAGACGATGTCAGGCTTGTCACTCGTTCCTCTCCACGAGGAACGCGTGGCGAGGCTTACACCTTTCCGGAAGCTCGAGTAACAAGCAATTAGTCATTATAGACATAACAAAATCAATCATCAGAGCTCGAGTAGTCCGATCTATTTTAGACAAGAAACGAAATGTTAAAGAGTTTTTATTTCTATCTCATGGGCCCACATGGGAAGAACCATTTCTTCATGAGAACTCGTGTTTACACATATCTTTGAATTGACGTAATGAATTAAATAAAGACATGAACATCGTATACCATAGGCTACCATATTTTTCGGTCTGGTTGAAGCGTTCGAAGGCCACCGTCTTGGTTTTCAATGAAGAACGAAATCTGCGAATAAGGGACAGTCACGTGATTAAACTGGTAGCGAAGCGGTGACTGCAAGGAATGGATTTAGTCTACTTCCGGTAAGTTAGTTGCCAGCCTTCACGCATTGAAGTTATTTTCAGTTTTCTTCGTTTTCTTTCTTTGTGTGTGTGTTTTCTTTTCTTTATATATGTATTCTGAGCTGATACCTGCTTAATTTTGTTATATTTAATTAAAACAACCTAATTTTACATATATTTCTCATAATTATTATAATTATTCGATGTTCCGGGATGTTCCGGAATGTTCCGACATGTTCCGGGATGTTCCATGTTCCTGGTTTTATCGACGGCCTGAAATAATTACATAACAAATGATAATACATACATATACTTTATTTCAACTCGAATTATTAGAGTAGCTCTATTGAGCTAATATCTTCGAGAAAGAAAAATACATAAATCAATTAAATTCTAAAATTCAATTAAAACTACTACTAATGCAACAATTATAACTACTACATAGTTATAGCTGTCTTAAAATCTTTAAGTGATGTTATTCTTCTCATAATGTCTGGGAGCGATAATCATTTTTACGATACTGTAACTGAAATTCTCGCGCGCTCATTGGCTAATTTGTATCGTCAATATGCGGACAGACACATGAATTTGAAATTCGTGCTACGCGTCAGCGAGCGAGAACGGGCAATTCGACCATTTGGTATCGTAAAAACAAATTGATGTCAGTTTTTAATGCGTCTGTCCTGTTATTGACAATGAATTTCGTCATCACATTGTCAAAGTAGTCGGCGAATCCATTCGGCTATCGCCTCGTGGATCCACAGCTACTTTGACAATGTGATGACGAAATTTATGATCAATAACAGGGCAGACGCATGAAAAACTGACGTCAATTTGTTAATTGTACATTGTTATGACGATGAATACTTTTTGATAGGGACGAGTGCATCCTCTCCTTCCTTACGGAGTCATGGGGATATTAGCCTTGATTGCTGGGTTACTCTGCTTATTGTTGCCGGAAACCCGCTTTAAGCCAACACTGGAAAATATCGACCAGGAGGGCAGCACTGAGACTGTGGGAAACGATGAGGATTTCCTTGGAACTGATGAAAGAGAACCTCTTGTTCCTCCCATCGACAGCGCGGAAAATCTACATCTGAATTCAACAATTAATTAAATCTTTTGTGAATAAAATTGATGGTTTATAGGAAATGATTGATTAATTTGGAATCTTCAAACAGACTGTGGACGTCTGGGGAGTGGGGAATCAACGGCAACGCAGGAAAAGTCGATCCCTCGCCATATCTGGCTTGGGACCATTTTTCTCGTTTCCTCTCGTGGATGCCTCCAATCCATTGAGAATGTCATCTTTCCTTTTTTATTTTTTTTTTTTCACATTACACTTTAGCTTTATTTTACACAGATACAGTTACTTCTAATAATCAAAGGTTTTGAAAAACATTTTAGAATAAAAACTAGCGATAGAAAATCATGACGTTTCGGCGAGGTGACAAAATGAACACTCAAAATGACTCCATTCAGCGAAACTGTTTATTTAAAAATTTTCTCATTCTTTTGTTTATTCTTTTCCCGCCTCGTTTATTCTAATGTATTTTGTCACCTACTATTTTATATATAACGTTCACTATCTTGTTATAATTTGCATTTGATAATGGTGACATGTCGTCGCCGAAACGTCATGTTTTTCCATTGCTACTTCTTATTCCAAAATTACCCTTACACTAAAATTATAAAAACAACACCACATATTACGTATCTACATATTACAAACTACAGACCGTAATACAATCTAAGCACTACATACAACAAATTTACAGTAAGCTACATACAGCTTTGAGTTAAAACCCCAGTTACATTGATGTGCGATTTTTACATACGCTTCTTATGTTCATTATAATTATCTATTGTTATTGAACACTATTACATATTGTTATTGCATATACTACATATTCTGATTACACATTAGACAGCATAGTTAGGTCTCTGTGGCGGTAATATTGCTCGAAAGGTCACGCGATTTGAGTTTTGTAATTTTTGCGCTCTTAACCCCTTAAAAGTGGCCAAGAGGTTTCCATTTTTCGGGCTAAAGGTTGAGCTCATTTGTTTCGATTTCATGAGTTTTTTTCAAGAGGCGCAAATATTGTGGAAGGTTGGGAATTTAATCTCTCAACTTACACATCAGATATAATAGATCCTTTTCACTGTCACGCAATAAAAAATAAATCGAAAACTATCCAGTGGAAAAAGCTAAGAAATTGTGATGTTATAGACGATAAAAAAATAGGACACTTCTCCAAGTTTTAGCCCTGTGCGTTTCACCAAACTTCAGGTATTCGTCGAAATGTTTCGCAGAACTTAACAGAGCCCAGTATGAAAACGCCATGTTGGTGTACCTCCATGGCACACCAATAGGGCGGCCGGAAAATAGTGCAAACATCTGGAACTAGCTTTGGCTTTCTAGGCGACTGATTATCAGTACTGTAAAAAACAACTATTTTTACATAAGCACTTTTTCCTAATGCCCTAGCTTCTAATCATGAGATAAGTATATGCTTTTCAACAAATTTGAT
>OZ026602.1:2178634-2216134 GCA_964020085.1 Micromussa lordhowensis
ATGATTATATCTTTTGTAATCATTTTCTGCGGTTTTTATAGATGATTTTTCTGGATTTGTTGAGACATTTATGCTTATTCCACAACTTAGACAAGTACTTATCCCTTCATCGACGTTCAATACTCGAAATTTTTCACATGTATAACAATAGTTATCTTCATTTATATTATTTTCACTGTATTGTAGTTCATCAGGGAAGATATTATATTTATACCTTTTATAATAAGAATTATCAACAACAAAATGTTTTGCTCTATTTTCTGTATGTAAAAAAAGTAAAATAGCATTCTTTAATAAATAACTAGTACGAAGATTTTTGATATCATTTATTTCATTTTCTAACCTTATTTGTTCAATTTGATCAATTCTAGAATAATCTTTTTTGATGGATAAATTTAGAATTTTTTTTTTTAAATCTGGTATTTTTTTTTCTTTGAGAACAATTTCTGAAATTTTTTTACGATGTAGATTGCCAATGGTCTCTTTGTTCATCATAATAATTAATATACTTTATTCTTTAAAGTAGAGTAATCTTCACTCTCACTGCTCGTTGATTCCTCACTGCTCGTTGATTCCTCACTGCTCGTCGATTCCTCATCTGAATCAGGATTATAATCACTGTCACTACTATCAGTATCATGAAGTGGGTCTTCAGTTAAAAATTTTTTAAAATTAGGGACAGGCATATATATTATGAAATATTAAAATTTCCATATGCATAACTACTGATACCATCATCTAAAATATATCTTTTATCATCAAAAGGTGATAATGATACTTTATTAATTTGGTAACTAGATATCTGATGATACTCTGACCGGATAGTTCGCATCTTATGCCTCATAGTATTACATTTTTGTAAGGTATCACGATAATCAGAGAGAGATAATTCACTCTTAATGACATTCTTCTTGACACCTTTAGCAGTCTTGTTTTCCTTGTTTTCTGTCTTGTAACTATACATTTTACTTTTTAGACCAACAAATTCAGTGATTGGATCACCAGCTGCTTCATCTTTGAATTTACCAATTACTTTTTTATTTTCTGCAAAAAAGAACTCTGACGATTTGGGATAATCACTATTGTCAAACCTTTCTTTATCTTTATATAAATCACTATAAAGATCTTCTGCTTTTATATGGTAAAATAAAGAATCAGTATCAGTAAAAAGTAACTTTGCAACAGGGTATTTTTTTCTGATATAGTTGTAATGGAAGTCATACATTAATGTTTTACTTAGATCTAGAATAGAGAATCCAACATAAGAGGGTTTATCTAAGACTAGTCTAGCCTTTTTCATTTGTACCCCAACTAAATTTTCATCAAATATTTTACTAGAAACATACATTGGTTGCCTTGTCAATTTCAATAAATGATCCGGATCAGTTTCTAATTTGATATTAGATCTTTTTCTTAGGTTTTCCATGGTTTTGCCAAAAACTGAATTATTCATTAGTTTAAAGAAGTCTTTTTCAAAACTATTCTTAGCATTTGTTCTTTTTTTTGTGTTAAAATCAATATAAGGTTTCATCCAAGGTTTCTGAGTAAATTCTAAGACTCTGTGAACCTTTTTCAACTTCATACCAAGAGATAAATAAAGCTGTAAATTTTTGTAATGTAATACATACTTTTCTTTATTCTTTAGATTAGGAACCAACTTGTGAACTCTACCACTGCTAATATTTTCTTTTTCTTTTAAATCTTTGCAATACTTTGATAACATATTATCAGTGATTAAAATCTTTTCTGGTGCTAATGGATAATCATTATGCAAATCGTGTAGCTCTTCTGGATATTCTAAATCTACTTCTAAAATGGCACCTTTTTTTGTATTATTTTTGTAATTTTCTAAGATGAAATCTTCAGAGTTAATCCATTTAAAATCTTTAGTTGGAAGTGACTGTGACATAGCCCATCCATAAAGATTATTTGCATCTAAATACATTAAATAACTACTTTCATCTTCTGGATTATAACACTTCATATACTTGTTGTTTGCAACAGCATGTCTATGAGTAATATTACTAATACCACCTCTCATTCCCTTTTCAATGAATAGTTGTTGATCTAAATCTGAAATTAAGTCTAGATTTATTTTTGTCATTCGGAGTAATGCATCCCATGATAACCCAGGTGCAGAGTAATAATGACAGGGATCTAACCTATAATCCCCCAGACAAGTCTTTCTAAAGCATTCAAATACATCTGCTAATAGTAGAACATCTGTACGCAAATATAAATCATGATAATCACCTAAGTCTTTAATTTGGAATTCACTCCATACTTGTTTTGCGTGCTCATAGTCACTCTCTGAAATATTTGTATCATTCAAAATACTATAAAAATCTTCTCTTGCTGGTAAAGACTTCTCACTGAATCGCTGGAATGAGTCCATGTAATCATAAGGGTAAACACCTTTTCGCTTTATTAATCTAAATTGATCATCATTTGGAAAAGCTTTCTTTGAATAAAAGAATGCATTATCACTTAAATTACTGCTTAGTCGATCTAAACTCTGACTCATAAATGAAAAACTGTCAATGAAAGTCAAATAATTACCTAGTCTAAAGCCAATATATTTCTCAAAATTACTTGCTATAACATCAACATTAATATTAAAATCTTGTCTTATTAAATGACCAATATTTTGCATGATAAAATGGCAGTCATAACCTTTAAGATTATGAAATATTACTGGAATTTTTAAATTTTCTGCACTAATAGACCATTTAAGATTACAATTAGCATTAAATTTTCTCTCACAAATATGACATATAGTAGAATTTTGGAAATGTGTTTCATTTTTATCAGTCATAACTAATGGTTTCTGGAAATGTTCTATAACTATTTTTATACAATCTTTTACTTCACTCAACATTTTCATGATAAATTTTTCGATACAATCTTCTCCACGGTATATTTCTACTGGTTTGGAATAACTATTATCATATCTACAGACTAATTTATATCCGTAACTACAAGCCTTATGACTTTGATAAGTACTAGTGTAAGATTTATCATCACTAGGTAGGCAACCGTCTATTTTTTCTGTGATTGATTCAAAATCAGCGTAAATTACGAAAGGTGCAGGTAACATTTTTTTGTGATTTTTAAAATAAATTTTTGATCCTGCCTCGGGCATCTTTATCGCTTGAGCTCCATTAAGGAGCAGGCAATCTTGCTTGTGATCTTCTAGGACACTAGCAGAACTACAACAATGTAGACAACGCAAACAAAAATATTTCTTTTCTTTGTGATCATTGAATGAAAACATAAATCGATCGAAATCCTTGATGAGCACATAGTGGCTCTTGTCTCCTTCTTCAATCCATAGTAATTCCAAGTGGTCTGTAAAATTAGTTTCTGATATTCTGATAGGATAAGCTTCTCCATCATAACCAAATACACAGATATTAATCTTATTTTGCTTTTCAATCTTATAAATATCTTTTACAGTGACTGGAAAAGTGATACCAGTGTAATCTAACCGTTTGACAGATTCTCGATCTGCCTTGGTTATTCTTTCCGGATGAACTATAAGTGGATTTAAATGCCTATTATGACACCATAGGAAACATTTATTGTCTGTATTTTTGAGATTGATTAAACCCTTCATAGGGTTACGTAGTTCTTCAGGTAGTTCAATATATGATGATCCTCTTAATGGAAAGTAAGAGACAATATTAATGATATGTAATTTTACTGATTCAAATACCCAACCAGAACCTTCAGATAGCCAAACAGCTATTAACTCTAAAATTCTTTCAATACCATTATCGATACTCACTTCTATATCTATTCTATTGGTCACCGTAAAAGGGCCAGCGTTAAAATAGGGTTCTCGGTAAATGACACCATCCTCAGTACTCTTTGATAATCGAACCCTTAGTGTAGTATTGTATTTAAAACCCCTTCTATCTGATAATGATCGCATTAAAAGATCAAATATTTCTCGTTTAGTACTACTTAACTGTATTGATGGGTCATTTCTATTGACAATTTGTACATCATAAGATTGAACATTACCTCTTAATGCATTGGATCGCTCAGTAATAGTGATGTCTTTAGGGATAAATTTCAAATTTCTTCTGAATTCTCTTATAGTTTCAGGTCTATAATATGGAGCGATTTGATCAATCACATTTTTAACCTTTCTTTGAAGTCTTGTAGGTACAGGTTTTATAGGTCTTATTATTTTTAGCCTCGGTAAAGGCACTGGAGCGGTTGGTGGTTTTGTACGTGGTTTTGGTACTGGGGCAGGTGGTCTATATTCGGTAGGTCTTAATGGTTCTGGTAAATTGACTGAGGGACTTATCTGATCATCTATTAAAGTACCTCCAAGGTATGAGTCTCTTAGTCTCCTTTCTGCAATTGATCGGATTAGTCGATTTTCAACATAATCTCCATGTTTCTTAGATCTTAGTGGTTGTGGGTTGACAGGTGGGACTGGTAGTGGCTGACCTTGCGGACCTTTTTTTGCTTCATTAAGCTTATGAAAATCTGTCTTTAAATGCTGATATTTTCCCCCTTTTGAATATTTTTTCTTGCATGTATTACAATACCAATGAGATGGTTTTGGTAATGTGTCCACAGATATCTTTTTGGGTTTAATTTTAACTTTAAAATCCATCTATATATAATAATATATGTCTAATTTTTTTTTAAATTCTTAATTTTTTATTTATTATAAATCAATTAGTGTACCAGTAACTGGATTAGTGTATTTTAGAATGTTACGCTCATGTTTCTTTGTCTTTAGATGCATATATTTTCCTCTATAAGTGTAATTTTTTCCATTTCCACATACATCACAGTACCATTCAGTATTTTTCAGTCTCTCATTTGTAATTTTGTTCCATTTTTCTCGTTTCAATTGTTCTTCTGTTTTTTCCATCTATATAATTATTTATAATATTCTAATTTTTTTAAATAATTTTTATAAATTTTTTAAATCCCCAGCTGGCACCCAACTGTTAAATTCGTCTGGGTAACCTTTCCATTTGACTAATGCTTTTCCTTTTGACTTTCTGATAATTTTCTCTATTCTATAGACCTCCTGATCTGTCTTTTGTAACTCTTCTCTGTAGAAAGTACCCTTAATCACTTCACCATTTAAGTCTTTTATCTTATAAGTAATAGGATTAGTGAATCTAATTTCGTCTATGATGAAAACTTCTTCAGTCCAATTAGGAGTATAGCCTTTATCAAAGGTCACCCTTTTGTATTTGCTTATTCGGACTCTATCACCTATCACAAATGCTGGTTTATCATTCTTTTTATTGTCTCTCGCTAAATCACCATATAAATTAAAATAAACTTTTCCATAGTTTTCAGGTTTTCTAGCTTGGATAGGCGTCATTCCTATTGATCTATGTCGGCTGTTGTTGTAAGATGCGAGTATTTTCGGAAGTATGTCAACGTAGACTGTATTGTTTTGCATAGTGAATCTCTTATACATTTTATCTTTGATAGTTCTATTCCATCTCTCACAAACTGATGATTTCTCTTCATTTTCAGTGGAATAGACCTTTATCTTATCTTTAGCTAAGAGATCCAACACATTTTTGTTATAATATTCTTTTCCTTTGTCTACCCATAACATTTTAGGCTTATTAGAGAAAAATAAGCTTTCAAACGCTTTAGCGACTTCTAAGCCAGTTTTTGTCTTTAGAGGTACTATCCAACCATATTTACTGAAAAGGTCTAAGACCATTAGTAGATATTTATAACCTCGGTTCCATTTGCTAAGCTTTTGCATATCAACTAAGTCTGAACACCAGATATCATCTACATTATGTGAAATGACTCTTCGCTTGGTAAAATTTCGTTTTATAGGTTTGTGTAACTCATTAGCCAGACCTTCCCATGTGTCTAAATTTTTAGCGTTTTTTTTTACTCCTAAACCAAGTTTTTGCTTTGTATTAATAGTGTTTCTAGCTAACCAATGGCCCCACTGTCTCTCATTCCAGGGAATTGCATCTAAAGCTCGGACCATTTTCTTGTCAGCAACATTTTTACATGATTTTACATTACCTCCCTTATCAGCACATACTGAGTAATCAACATCGTGTTGCATGGCTATAGCATCTGTCTTACCTGTTGGCTGATCATAGATTTCATAGATTTGCCCAGTATCACGATCCCATTTTACTTGTCGTTCTAAATCATTGTAAGGACCAGTATATTTGTGACCTGGAAGAGTCCAACCAGCTTTCGGTTTAGGTAACTTACCTATTGCTTTATGAATATCAAGACCCCTTCCCCTTCCCCTTCCACTGATTTTTTTAGAAAGATCATCTGCCAGTGAGTCAATTGCTCTATTCAAATACCTTTTACCAATGCCTTTAACTTTGTCTTTTACATAGTCAGATTTTATTGCTCTACTAGCTCCCCTTTTACCAAGGTTGTACAATCCTTTTGCACCAGCAGCCAACCCTTTGACAATTAGTTCATCAAAACCGCTTCCTTGCATTTCCGCTTTAGATATAAAACGAAATTTTGTAATTCCACATTCAGCACAAATACATCGCATTGCATTTCTACCATTTTTTGTAATTACAAAAGTTTCAGAATTAGGTATACATTCTGTCCTTTTTCTTTGTCGAACGCAATAAGATAACATATATTAATTAATATTATAATAAATATATGTTAATCTATTGTTAACAAAGTTACTTTACTATAATATAGCTCCTATGAGGGGAATTCCCTTAAATGGACTGTTTTTACCCAGTAATAGCCCTTTTCCTTTTCTACCTCTTCCTACCGTACCTGACTTAACAAATTTAGTTTTTGTTATCCCACATTCTGCGCATTTACATTTCATCATGGCACGACCATTTCTTGCCTGTACAACCCTTTCTGAACCAGGAACGCACTCTGTCTGTTTTCGTTGTTTTACACAATAGCTTTTCATCTATATAATAATTTTTATTATTTTTTTTATTTATTTTAATATATAATGGAAGAAATTGAAATTGACAATGAAATACGTAGAATAGAAGCGTTGTACAAACATTACAAACTTCTTTATAGAAAACTTGCCTTTTTATGTTGTTCTGGAGAAGCTAAAAGAGTGAGAAATCTGAGAAATAGTATGAAACGAGATTTAAATAAGCTCCGACAAATCCAAAAAACTACCTAAGCAATCGTTTAATGTATTTTTCTATGAATTTTTCATTCTCTTCTGTGTCAAAGCTAAAAACTTGCAATAAATCGAAATAAGAGATTCCTTTATGCATTTCATTCAAGAAATACAAGCAAAAATAGCCACAGGTTGTAGTATAGAGATTCTGTATTTGATGGTTTTGGTGTAATAAATTTAAGTTTTTCTCTTTTGCATGGTTTACCAACTCTTGAAAAGGTGGCATACCAAAAGAGTCAAAGTAATTTATTGTACCATCACGAACATAGGTTGTAACCCAATGACTACCACTCATATAATGAGGTTCTAAATTATAAATAAAAAGCGCTAACTTATGCTGATGTGGTACAGTCTGATCTCTACTTAAAACATTCTTGATAGGTATCTTCAAGTATTTACACCAATCTAAAAGATCAAAATTACTCATTGGGATATCTTTATGGAATTTAGGCTTTTGGTGCTTTTTTACCTTTTTTTTTTTTTTTTTCCCCTGCCCCAAGTACCAATAAAAGGTGGTGGAGCCATAGGCATTCCAATTCGGACTGCTGCTCCACCATTTGATCTTGGACTGCCCATTCTAGGAGCTCCACCTTTTATACTTCCTCCTTTTAATGCATCAATAAGCATTGGAATACCAATACTAGCTATTAAAGTTCCAATACCATTACCTACTTGTCGTTGTGTCAGTCGGAAAAGTAAGTCTTCTCCACCTTTATGAGCTCGGGCTAAATCTCCTATTTGTCCTTTAGTCAGTAGATCACCCAATTGAGCTAACATAAATAGTTTATTATTTGGTACTTGATACATTTGTCCGCCACTAATTTTCTTAACTATTTGACTAGCACCTTCAGAAGCTAACCCTGCTAGAGCAGACAATCCTAGTGTTTTACCGATAGTTGGTGCTACATTCTTTAATACTGGCAATATTGAGCTAAAGATACCAGACCCAGTTTGTCGCCTGATATTATACTTTGATATAGTAATTACCATTCCTCGATTAGCTGTTTTGGCCTTAGCGAGTCTCTTAACAGTATTCATTGGTACCATAAGAACATCGGAACCACTTAACGCATTTTTACTTAAGCGTAAACTTATTTCTTCTCTGTTTCTGTAAGCCTTAGATAGTTTTCGTTTTTGGCCTTCAGAAAGTTTTATAGAAATTTGATGTAGTTCAGTCATTATATATTATTTATGGACTTTTTTTAAAATTCATAAATAATATTTATTCTATGACTTTGGAATAGTCTATGACTTTGGAATAGTTGTTATTAATCAGATCCAATAGTCAACTTCTTCATCTTCTTCTTCATCATCATCTAAGAGAAACTTATCGAAAATATTTTCTTCCTCTAGAAATGTTACTTGCATTATTTTTGGTTTTAAAGTAGCTCCAAAATTTCCAGTTGTTATAGAAAACCAGGCAGCAATAAATTTAACTGTATTTCGCGGACCTATTTCTTCTGTTTCAATCTTTTCTTTATCCCATGTAAAAAATGTTGTAAATAGTTTGTCATTGCGATAAAAAAAATTAAACTCCATCTTTGATGGGTAATCTGTATACATTCTTTTTTCATTAACAATTATATATGGTTTTCTACAAATTCTTTTCCAAGAACCTCCTTGTCCATATTCATCATATCCCTCTACAACCTCTCTTGGTATTTCTTCATCATTAAAAGAATGAATATAATCAATGAAGAATTGGTCTAATTCTTTAGCTTTTTTTAGATATTCACCCTCACAATTAATTTGCATACTAGTACCTTGGTACTTACCATCTTCATCATATTTTTCTCTTGAACCGAATTGTGTAAATCCTTCATATTTAACAAACAATGGCTTTCGATTGTATAATATTCCTATCTGTGCTCCATTATGCTTATTTGGTTTTGGTTTTGTAAAAGTTATCTTTGAAGGGTCAATATGAAGAAAATCGACTATTTGTTCTTTTTCTGCTCTTTCATTCTGACTCTCTTTAACTCTCATATATATTATATTAAAATATTTTTTTCTAAATATATTTTTTTTTTATTTTTTTTTAGACTATACAATAACTAATTGATCTCCCACCTTATCAACAACAACATCTTCTTCATAGAGAACAATTGCATGCACTCGGAAATCAGCAGCTGCGGCTTGTGAGAGGCGAAATCTTATGTTAAGTTGCTTTGGATCTCTGCTTACCTGTTCTGTTTGATAAGTTAAATCAAAATATAACATTGGGTAAAGACTCGAAAAATTACTGATATTGAGCTGAGTACCTGTATTATAATCATTCTTTTTCCATGAATAATTCATTAAATCATAATAGATTCTTGTTTTACTTTCTGTATCATATTCAAGTTCTGGATAGAAGACACCATTACCATATTCAAGACGACATGTGCTAAGATGACTATTATTGTTAGCAGCATTAAGTTTAAAAGTATCAAAAATATAAGGATTTGCTGACATATCATTTGTCTTAAGTCTCTGGAAGTAGAGGAAAACATGTTGTACTTTATCAATACTAGCTGAGATTCTGAAATCACCACTGTTTCTGGTAGTATCTGAAGTTTGGTACATTTCTTTGAGGTATTTCCATTTACTGGGTTTTTGGTATTCACTGATGAATTTAGTCATAAGAGCATCTTTTGGTTCTAGTCGTGGTACCCATAGATAAAAACGATCAATTACTAATCTCAATGTATCAACTGCCCCATATAAGACTTCAGCGTCTGGTGTCAGTTCTATTTCAAATTGGAGATCCATTGGGGGTAACAATCGTCCTTCTAATTCTTCGAAAAAAGAATACCTATTTAATGGTATACTTGTATTAACATGAGCTCTGTTAGCTGTTAATAAACGCCTACTTTCCAAACCAGTGTTTGTATCATCTGAAGTGGCATCTGTATCTAAATACCATAAGCTATTTTTGGCTGTACTACGCCCAAAATCATCTGAATATTCTAAAAGATTTTTTGCAAAAGTTACAAGATGAAGATTATCAGTGTCATAGACGATTTTTCCTGCACTCTTTATTACCATATGCTTAATTAATGAATGCGATCCATTAATAATTGTTGTTCTGGCGTCTGCATTGTCTCCACCATTTGCTCGAAGGTCTAATTTGAATCGCACTTCAAAAAAGGCGTTAAACCAATCAAGCATAATACCACGATCAGTAACATGAAATTTGTATCCTTTCTTATTTTGCTCTTGAGTATTGGCAGGAGCTCTTATAGCGTCTTGAAGACGAAATTGCACTAGTTCGTTTCTCTGAACATTCTCTGGTGATCTAAATGCCATTATATATTTTTTATCAGATTTTTTTTTCTTTAAGATCGCGCTATAAGATTATTAATCAGTGTATAAACTTCCTCCTGCGTTTTTGGCTTTGCTCTACCAGGCTTTGAATTTGTTGACTTTGTTGACTTTGTTGCTTTTTTAGATCCTGAGGATAGCCTTTTTCGGATAAGCTCACCTGATCGCTCTATAACTTTATCAGCAGCCTTTTTACCAACTCGTTCTCCCGCATGAGCGACACCAGCTTGTATTGCTTTTTTAGCAAATGGTTTTAAAACCTGTCCAGTTAAAGCACTAGCTACCTTTTTTAGTGGTTTCATAAGATTATCTACTATAATTCCATTGCCGCGGTGTTTGTAGACATATCGTCCCGTTCTTGGGTGATAAATCTTTTTGAACTCTCTTGACTTCATATATAATTAAAATGGAACTTTTTTTAAGATTAATGAAAATGCTGTGTCAGCATGATTTAAATAGACTGGTCTTCTTAAACCATCAGTTAAATAGATTCGAACGCTTGAAACTCTTGTTTTATTGATAGGATTAAATATAACACGACGCGGTTCAAGTGTAAAATTGTAAGAAGGTCTCAGCGTTCCTGTACCAAAACTAAAAACAATATCTGATTCTCTCCCATCTACTAATGAATCAGAGACTAAATCACAATGAATATTTAAGACATCTGTATCTTCTGATAGGTTAGGTATCTTAGTACTAACGTTTCTCTCATCTCTTAAGATCACCTTATCGAATCCTATTAGTTTACCAAAATTAGATTTACGCAGGTCAAGCTGATAGTTAGCGTCTAAAGTCACTAAGACTCTAAAAGTTGGTTCATCAAAAGTCACCGTAATTGGAAATTCTTCATCACCATCACCGCGGACTGTTTTAGTCTTTTCCTTAATGTAATTATCAATATCAGTGTAATCCCAAACTCCTTTTGGAAAATCAATATCTGTAAATGTTTTCCCTCCGTCTTTACTGTAAGCTATCTTTTGATTGCTATAACCAGAATTTATATTTGTCCATGTAAAAGCCATTGAAATAATTTTATTAAAACCAATATACCAAATCCCATCACTGTGTTCATATTCCAGCGTTCTAGAAAACCTTGTAGTAAAATCACCAGGTCGATTACCAGGTTCATCTTTAACTGCAAAACTGCTTAATGAGATTTCTCTCTCCATATACTAATGTAAATAATATTTACTAAACCCCGAAATATTTTTTCACTAACTTTTGATATTGCGACTTATTTATTGATTTTGTTCTTAATAGAGCGTCTAAGATAGTTTGACCCATATTTCTCATCTTGACACTTGTATTGCCTGCTTCCATTTCGCCAATAATTAGTGTTAATTTCTTTAGTAATTCTTGAGCATCATTATAGAAATAGACACCACTTCCCCTCTTGACGCCACTTCCCTTTGTACTTTTCTTTTTCTGTACTTTTAGATAGTCTCTATATTCTTGAATAGGTTTTAGTCTACTATCAGCAAATTTATGAGCCATATCCTTTTCTCGCTCTAGCTTTTCTATTACATCTTTTGGCAATCCTTTTTTTATGGCTTGTTTTAGTCTATTAGTTGTATTTGTCTTAAATTTACTTGTAATACTGCTTATTTCAGAATTTGCTCTTTTTATGTTACTCTCGAGATATTTACTACGTTTAACTGGTGTCATTTCTGGTTGGGATAATCTCATTTCAACATCATCATAGTTAGGAAGATTTGCACTATCTAAAATTCTATTAATATCTCCTCTATCTAAATCTTCATCATCATCAGGTGGTGATTCAATTGCTAAAGGTCCTTCTTCCACAAAAGAATATTCTGGTGGTAAAGATTCATCTCCTCTCCAAAAACTAGGATCCATTTCATATTTTGGTGGCGCGCCTTTAGATATTATTTGTTTTTCTGCCTGGGGCGCTACGTAATCTTGGAGATCTAATAATCCTTCCACATCCATATCTTCATATGGATCTACTTCAGGTGCATAATCAATTTCATCTGGTTTACCTGCGGGGGCAGGACGTATTCTCATTTGCGGTCTATTCTTAGGCTTTTGTGCCCTTAAACCCTCTATGATTTCATCAAGTCTAAAAGATTTTGTTATCCTTGCGTCAGAGGTCTTACTCTTTATCTTCTCTTCAGTGATCTCATCATATAGCTGATTCTTCATCTTTCCAGTCTCTGTCCGCTTCTGAGCTAATCGTTTCCAATTTGAGAGACTCATATAATATTTATATTTTTTATATTATGTGAAATAATATGCAACATTTATTAAAAAAATATTAATTATATAGATGAAAATTCCTAATTATGATTCAGCTTCTAATAATGACCGCAATTACAAACGACTGCTACCTTATATGCCTTCAGACACTTTTCGAATGTTAATTTGTGGACCAAGCGGTTGTGGTAAAACTAACGTTCTTATGCATATGCTTTATAATCTACTCTACTATGATAAGATTTACTTGTTTTCTAAAAATCTCGAGCAACCGAAGTACAGACAACTATTAGAAACATTTCGACCCATTTCAGAAGAGGCTGGTTATGATGTTATAGAAGAGAGCAATAGTGATGTCATTCCTCTAGAAAGCCTAGATAATGATAATCAAAAAATAGTTATCTTTGATGACTACGCTTGTGAAAGAAACCAAAAACCACTCATTGAATATTTTGTTGGTGGTCGTCATAAAAATTGTAGTGTAATCTATTTAAGTCAATCTTATTATCTCACTCCCAAAGACATCAGGTTGAATTGCTCTCATTTTTGTATTTTTGACTCTCCAAGTAATGCAGAGACAGCAAGAATGTGTAAAGAAGTCAATGTACCTAAGAAGCGATTCGAGAGTGCGACTAGTGAGCCTTATAGTTTTGCGTACATTGATAAGACAAAAAAGACAATCAGAAAAAATTTCAATGAAAATATATAGGATGGATAATGGAAATGGTAATGACAATGGCAATGGTAATGGTAATGTTAATGAAAAAGTAAATGATAAAGAAGAATGTAAGAGACTAACAAATTCAATAATAGTTGATTTGTCAGAAATGGATTTTTATTATGAAAATATTAGTGCTATGCTACTAAAACTAAAATCAATTGAGGAAAAGTACAACGAAGTTATTGACGATAGAATATTGTCGTTAACTAAAAGTCTTTATAGCTTACATATCGATTATTTGAGAGACACATCTGAATCTGAAGATTCTGAAGATTTTAATATTCATCGGAAAATGTTACGTCTTAAGGGTCTGGAAGTAGAAGAAGAAGAAATTTAATTTAGTATATTATATATGGGTGTTACTAATGGACAACTTGAATCACCATCAGCAACTGGTAAAGGTGAAAAAGGTGATCCTGGTTTACCTGGAATTGGATTTAGTCTAACTGATGATGGTAATTTTGACATTGATAGTAAGCGATTAACTGAAGTAGCCCTTCCTATCGATAAAAATGATGCAGCTACAAAGGAGTATGTAGATAATAACCTACTAGCTATTGATTTGTCACCTTATCTGAAAAGAGATGGAACAACTTCAATGACTGGTCATTTAAATATGAATAATCATAAGATTAGTGATTTAGAAGATGCTACTAATGATAATGATGCTGTACCTCTAAAACAATTAAAGGAGATGACAACAGATCATAGGACAAATTATCATTTGCAACCTAGTTTTACTTTTTATAAAGATTTTGGTGATAAAGCAGAATGTACTAAAGGATCTATACCTATTCCTGGGCACACTGATCATTTTGAACTATTAGAAGCGCCTCGAGAAGGGGCGCAATCTGGTTATGCTTATTCTACTGTTCGACTAGTGAACAATTTAGAAATAGATCCTAATTATTCTATCGTTTTTGAAATATTTGGATATGATGGAACAAATATAGTTACAGATGGTGATTCAGATAGGCTATTATTTACAAATGTCACTGGTAATGCAAACATAATTGATTTTAGTCATGATTGGTTTAGCAATTACGCAAAAGCTTACATAATATTTAATAGTTCTAAAAGAGATGTGAACATCCGTTTACAATTTCGATATTATGGTTCCAGTAACTCTAATTTTAAATTTCTATTTTTTAGTAGATGTGTCAAAGGAATACAAAGGACTAGTTTTGATCATAGATTATTTAATGTTAAAAGTACTGATTTTTCAGGAACAATATTAAATTTTGAACCGATCAATATGAATAATGAAAAGATAATCAATATTGGTAATCCTACTGGCCCTAAAGATGCAACAACCAAAGAATATGTTGACGATGAAGACGCTAAACAGGATATTGCTATTAATGATTTATCTTCTAGAAAATCAGATAGGTCAGAAGTATTACTCCTAAACGGAAGCCAAAACATGACTGGTAATCTTTCTATGAATGGAAATAGGATTTTTAGCTTACCTATTCCAACTGGGGCTCAGCAACCTGTGACAAAGACTTATTTAGAAAGTCAAATTGCTTCCATACCACAGCCTGATTTAAGTCTTTATCTCAAAGTAGATGGTTCACGCGCTATGACAGGAGATCTCAATATTGGTAGTAAAAAAATAACAGATTTAGAGACTCAAGATGATGTCCCAATCAGTGATTACCCTAATGCTTTAAAAGATTCTAAAATGGCTGTTAATAAACTTTATGTCAATGAAAACTTTTTAAAATTAAAAGGTGATGACTATGACTTAAAAGGTAAACGGATAAGAAATACTGAACCATATGGTGTCAATACTTTTGATACAAATGATTTGGTCTCCAAGGCATTTGTCTTAGCAGAAATAAGTAAGCTACCTACAGATGTATTAAAATTGGATGGTTCAAGGCCCATGACAGGTGATCTAAACATGAATAATAATCTCATTACAAATTGTGGTAGATTAACCATGGTTGCTGATGGTAATAGTCCAATTAATATGAATAATAGTTATCTTTATGGTTTACCAAATCCAGTTAGTGGTGATGATGCTGTTAATAAAACTTATGTTGACAATGGAGATAATTTGAATTTACCTTTAAATGGTTCCAGATCAATGACAGGAAGTCTCCAAATGGGTGATCATGCTATCACTGGAATTAGTAGTAGTTCTGTAGACGACGCAGCCCTAACAGTTGGTGATGCAAAATCTACTTATCTACCACTTTTAGGAGATAGAGACATGGAAGGAAATCTTGATATGGCTAATCATAGCATTATCCGCTTGAAAGATCCAAATTCATCAGATAACACACATGCAACTAATGTTAACTATGTTAATAGGAGAGTTACTGATAATAACTCAGTACTTAGATCTTTTATTGAATACAAAGTTAGTGAATTTGAAGAACTGAATATTAAAGCAAACCGACAAGATAATGAATTCTCTTTTGTCATGGATGATGATTTATTTAAGGAAGATGATGATGATATTACCAAAGTAAGAAAAGTCGACAAAGATTACTATGATATCAACAAAGCTACTTATCAATTTAAAATTAAGTATGACTCTGCTATCGGTTATTATAGCACCCGATTAACTATTGATTTAAAATCGTTAGATTTAGGTGAGTATACATTAGCTTTTGAAATGTATTACAATGATAAAGTAGATCATGACGAAGTGGTTGTTAACGCTGTATCTGAAACTTTGAATGTTTCACGTAATAATACAAATACTTTTTCCGATCACAGTAGAACAATAGTGAATTTTCACAAATATGGAAACATTGGGATTATTGATTTAGATATTGATTTAACTTTAAAGTACAAGAGTGGTAACACTTATGATGCAGAAACCGACATCTTTGTAGTCCTTTATGGTGTCAGTGGTCATCAGAATGACGTTGACTCGAGAATTTGGGATAGATTCTATACCATCAGAAACAAAATCGTCTATTATGAAGCATCTATAGATATGGGTAATCGTCAGATAAAAGGATTATCTGATGGGAATGAAAACGGTGATGCTGTTAATGTGAAACAACTAAATGAAACAGAAGATAATGTTGTAAAATATGTTGATGGTGAAATTGTAAAAGTAAATAGTGAAATAGCAAAAGAAAATCCTACTATTAATGAAAATAAAAATTTAGTAGAATTAATAGTAAAATATATATTAAGTAATGATTCAAAGATTTCTTTAATAAAAGATTTGTATTTTTCTGATAGTAATGAAGGTAAAACACCAAATACATATGCATTTGTAACTACTGGTGATAACAAAGGTGATTTAACTTTTTATTATGTATTTCAACATAGCGCTACTACAAATAGTGTAATGTCTATAAGTATTAGATATAGGCACTTACTTGGCTATGAATTTATTCATGTTGATAAAAGCAAAGTCGTAATTTCGCGTAATCCTACAATAGATGAACCATCTTTAAGAACATTTAATATTCCAAATAACGCTTTAGGAAAGCAAGTCCTATTTTGGATTTGGTTTAAAGACACTCATATGAACCTAATTTTTAGTGGAATTAGTGCTCCAATTATTATTAATAATTTTTTTACTGATAGTAGTGGACCAAGAACTATAAGAAGAATAAATGTAGATGATAATCCTTTCACTAAGGTGAGAGGATTGGTAACAAAGAATGTTTGGGACAATAATAGTACAGCATTTGAAAATGTGAAAGAATTTGAAAAGAGTCAAGGAACTATTATATAATATAAATATATATATGGGGTTTACTAATGGACAACATGACAAACCATCAACAACAGGAAAAGTAGAAAAGCTTAAAAAAAGAATAGGTTTAAAATTAACTCCAGACAATCATTTCCATTTACAAAACAAGAGATTAACTAACATTTCCGCTCCAATGGATGATCACGACGCAACCACTAAACGTTTCGTATCTGATTTATTAAAGACAAAAGCAGCAACTACATACGTTAACAATGAACTAGCTAAAAAGACTAACTCATCGGCTTTAAAGGATTACGCTTTAATTACTGATTTAGGAACTTTAGCAATCGAATTCAATGATGCATTAAAAAGCAAAGTCGATTACAATGATTTAGAGACTAAGACGCAAGATAATAATTTAGCAGCTAATACGCAAAAAACATACCCGTTCATCACCGTCTATGCAGAAGAGAATGGACCACTGATTAAAGGTTCTCTCCAATGGAGTTTCGGTAATGGATGTGAGAGAAATAAGCAATATGGTTGGCCTAGTCCTGTAGACGGTAAAATAATTCGTGGCAGCATTTGTGTTTGCGCTGGCATTCATCAAGCATCTGAAGTGATCGTCGGCTTAGTTCTTAATGGTGCTGATAAAGATTTAAAAATTGCCAAACCTGTCAATGAATGGTCAAATCACACTATTTTCAGCGATCCGATTACGATAAAAGCCGGCGACAGGATCAATTTTCGAAGCAAAACATCGAATTCATCCGTAACACACGCGATGGTAAACTTATTGATCGAAATTGATATGTAATTGCAAGCTGTCTAGATAATATGCAAATGAGTTTAGGAAACGCGTTTCATCCAGACAATAAAAGCTATGGTTGACTAAAATAATTGATGACTCATGCCTACAGGGGATTCCCGGAAACGCGTTTCATCTAGACAATAAAAGCTATTGTATAGCTACAAACTAAGCTACAAACTCACGAGATAAAAATATTTCTATAATTTTGTAATCTACCTTGAAGTTTGTAATCACTAAAATAATTGATGACTCATACCTACAGGGGATTCCCGGAAACGCGTTTCATCTAGACATGTTTGACTAAAATAATTGATGACTTTTAGAAAAATTTATCTTATCCAAAGAATAGATGGATATTAAAAGTTTATCTTCTTTGATAGATGAAAGTAGAAAGTTTATTAAAATTTCTCTTCAAAAGAGGGGAAAAAAATCAATCACCTCATTTGAAAAGATTGAAGGTTTTAATTTAAAAGATTGGAAGAAAAAGTTAGCGTGTAACGGTTTTATTAGAGACCAAACTGTAAACCTACAAGGTGATCAAACTGAAAAAATATATGATGAATTAATCCAAATGGGTTATGATAGTGATCAAATTGTTTTTAATTTATAAATATAATAAAATAATATAATGGTGGCTAAAAAGAATATTTTCGATTGGAATCATATTTCAGACAAATTATCAACTGATGAAGTAGACGAACTAAAGTCTTATTATCTAAGCTATCATAGGAAATGTTGGGCTTTTAAAAAGGCTTACAAAAGATTCAAATTGTTCAAATTCATTGGTAATTCACTCTCTGTACTGACCGCTTCAGGTGGTATTGCTAGCGCTATCGCTACTGGTGGTATCAGTCTAATAGCGATTAGTACAGTAGCATTATTAGTTAAAGGCTACATGGAACACAAAGGTTTAGACTTAAAAATTCAAAATTGTACCTATGCCTATCAAAGTTACCAGCATTTGTTAATAATGATTCGAGAAGCGATGCGCTCAGGTGATCTTAACCGAGAAAGTTTAATTAATCAAATGACAAGCGTTGACAATTTTGTGATTGATAATAGCCCAATTATTGATAAATATTTAAAGATGTATGACACTGTCCACTGACTTCAGACACACGCTAGTATGCGTGAGTACGTGTTTTGAATATTAATGATAGGTGACATGCAAATATCGACCAATTAAAATATTTGTCTGATGCATCAGACTACGCTAATTACGCATCGTGAGAACAATCTAAATTTTACTATATCCTACACTATCCTACGCATTTCAGGCATTTTTGTGCGTAAAATAGTATGTCTAATTTTTACGATATCTACGCTACTTACACTACCTACGCATAACCACGCTGTTTCAGTGTATTATATCATATATTTTAGACTCAGATTTTTACACTAACTACGCTGAGATGCGTAAAATCCAGAAATGTCCTAGTTCCCCCATTTCCTACACTACTAATTTACTCCATCATTTGGAATTTACAAAATGAACGGGCAAGGGCCAATTCAAACAAACACAACACGTTCGCCACCAGCAAATGTTTTACTATTCTCGTACCATAAGGAAAAAAGTAAATTCCTACAAAGGGCGAAAAAATAATAATTACAATACAGAAAACTACTTTAAGGCAACTGCGAAATGAAATAAATAAAAAAGGCGATGAAAACAAAGCTGCTTACCAAATGCTGAGGAAGACAGGGTTGATGGTCAGGGCCACCGAGGAAAGAACCTACTTCGACGAAATGAACTTACACTAATGCTCCGTAAAAAACGGCAATAAAATAAGGGCGAGGTAATAAACTATAACGAAATTTACATACAGCACATAACAAGGGAACGTAATTAACGAAATACCGGAGTGAAAAGAAAAAGAATACACCTAAACAAATAAGTGAGAAAAACGAAAAACAAAGGGGGAAAAAATTTGCCCTAACATGAAGTAATCATGAAGCAAACCTATCTCTTCATGAAGCAAACCTCTTCATGCTGAGACTCTTCCCAATCTCTTCATGTCAACTGTGTATCACTGACGTGGTAGATTAACCTTATGCAGACCGGGCTGTTTTGGTCTTCTGGGATCAGAGGTTCGTTTTGAGGCTTTCGACCATTTCACTTCGG
This sequence comes from Micromussa lordhowensis, assembly GCA_964020085.1. NCBI lineage: Eukaryota > Metazoa > Cnidaria > Anthozoa > Scleractinia > Lobophylliidae > Micromussa > Micromussa lordhowensis. The sequence goes on from OZ026602.1 coordinate 2,198,620, forward strand.
ACTGCCATTCCTCAGGTCTCTAGAGGAGAAGTTTAGATTGACAGCCAGAAAGACGCTTATTGTTATAACCAAAAAGATCGGTGTTATTAATAACGACTTGTATGGCTGCTGGGTACTAACAACACAACGGCTGTTCCGAAAACGCGGAGTGCGGAGTCTAAAAAAAATCAAAATAAATAAAAATAAAAACGAAAATTTTGAAAACTAGAATTAGAAGAACCAAAAGTGAATTAAAAAACAATTAAATACATAAATTAAACTAGAAATAGAAATATGTAAGAAATAACTTTTTTTTCAAAAAAGTGAACTCTTCATATTTCATTTAGTTCAAATGGTAGATTTAACTCGCGATTTTGATAGTTAGCAATTCACTTTTACGAAAAGAAAAGAACAGTCCAGTTTTGACCATGTCCAGAAATTGTGAGAGTTTCACCTTCGGTTTTGTTGGAAAGCCGTATTACTTCAACCGCAAACTCAAGCTTTGCTTTCCAAAAATAAACTGCCCGTGTGAATTAAGAGTCCCTGTCCATAAATATGGAACATAACTCGGCAAGGGTCGAAAATTCGATTTCGCTCATATTCTTATGGTAGATAGGCTAGGGCATGACAAAAACTACTGGATAGTTTTTTTGGCAAAATATTCTTTTATTTCAAAGAAATATGCAAATTACCAAATCCTGTTAAAATCGTCATTTGACGGGCCATTTTATTAAACAACTTTGAGAGCCTCGCATGCAAAACCACATCATTCTGCCATGTTTAAATATGTACTGGGTTGATTTGTGGAAATGCTGCGTTATTTTTTGGTTGCAAAATAATTAAATTTCGCAGACATGTATTTCATTCACTTAAAAGTACTTCGTAAAAATAATTGATTTTCTTGTGCTTATGCTTATGCTTATGTCGCTTGTGTTATGCTTATCGCACAAGTGTGAACCAGGCTTAAAGTTCTCGCAAAGTTCAAACTAATAATAATACTCAGCGCTGAAAAATAGTAAGATACAAATTGTAGATTGACAAATAAAGAAACAAATAATATATATTAAATAAGTTTATCCCCGTCACATGCGTTTCCATGCCAATTGATTAAATGACAATAGACTGCAAGGCTGATACTACGTGGAAAACGTTTCGAGACACCAACATGACAACAACCGATAAAGCAGGATCGCAACAGCGGACACCTGCTTCGCCCTTCTTGAGGCTCGTCAGCACTGTGTAGCGAAGACATGTAACGCCAGCCGTACTTTGAACTTACTTGATTAAATGCCTGGGCTAGAGAAGACAACTTATCCCCAGCCTCTTCCAGACGTTCAGTTAGTTTGGGTATATAGCTCGAAAAAAGGCGAGCGAAAAATAGGGGTGAAGTGCTTTCTCTCCCCGCACTTCGCCCATATTTTTTCGCTCACCGTTTTTCGCGGTACGCCTCAACTATATGAACGCCTGGGAGAAGCAAACTTATTCCTAATTACCCATGTTTCAATTATTTTTCGACCAAAATTATTTCAGGTTCTGAATAGCATCTTTTAGAATACTTTTACTTTGTTTTGCGTTAAAAGCCTTCAAGTACTGTGTACCATCTCAACTTTATTTCCAACTTGAAATGACCTATTTTCTACCGGAGAAGATATCAAAAAACCAACAAGAAAACAAATACATCCCGAAGTTGCACGTGGAATTGACGAGACATGCAACGCTGTGCAGTTAAATGGTTTTTTTAGGAAAACACTTTTTTTTATATAATTTGTTTTCTCAAAGTGCAACTTTACCTGTGTATTTATTTGTTTCTCTATTTGTCAATCTACATTTTTTATCTTATAGCTATTTTTCAGCGCTGAGTATTATTCAAGATTTTAGTTTGAATTTTGCGAGAACTTTAGGACGCGCAGTTGACAAGTTGTTGAATAGTTCAAGAGTTAATTCACACGGGCAGTTTATTTTTGGAAAGCAAAGGTTGAGTTTGCGGTTGAAGGAATACGAAGGTGTAAGGGCCTGTTTGCATGGAGGTGGGGGACCCCAGGTAGGTGAGGTAACCCGCCTAGGTGGGGTAACCCGCCTCTCGATATAATCTCTCATTTTTATTTGATCATGTTGACATGATAGGTGGGGTAACCCGCCTAGGCGGGTTGCCCGGTCTGCCAGGTAGGGTAACCCGCCTAGCCGGGGTCGCATTTTGCCATGTAAACGGCTCAAGGAGGGGTAACCCGCCTAGCCGGGGTCGAGTTCATGTTACATTTGCAAGCGCGCCAAAGCGCGTAAACATTTGAACCAAAACAATATGGCCGTTAACTGCCTCTGGCGGAGGCTTTGTAGCATCAAAAGTGACAGTAAAACGCCACAGCATTGAAATGCTGCAGCGAGAGCAGAAAATAAAGATAAAATAACACTGACCGCCAAAATGCGTCGTTCGTCCGCCATTTTCAATGTTTACATGCCTAGCGACCACGCAACAACGTCAAGTAAAGTCACCCCGGGACCCCGGGGTTGTAAGTTTGCATGTAAACGCTGGCCATTTTTCGACCACGGCTAGGCGGGTTACCTCACCTACCTGGGGTCCCCCACCTCCATGTAAACAGGCCCTAATTACTCTCACATTTTCTGGACATGGTCAAAACTGGACTGTTCTTTATTATTATTTTTTTCTCGTAAAAGTGAATTACTAACTATCAAAATCGCGAGTTAAATCTACATAATCTACCATTTGAACTAAATGAAATATAAAGAGTTTTTTTTTCTTACATATTTCTATTGCTAGTTTAATTTATGTATTTAATTGTTTTTTAATTCACTTTTTAGTTCTTTTAATTCTATTTTTCAAAATTTTTGTTTTTATTGTTATTTTTGGATTTTTTTTTAGACTCCGCACTCCGCACTCCGCACTCCGCACTCCGCACTCCTCGTTTTCGGAACAGCCCAACACAACTGCTTCTGTAAACGTGACCTTTAAATATCTAATCGGCGCCCAGGTGGCGGGGGAATCTAATTTACATCATAGTCAGACTTCCCGAAAATGACAACGTCCATTAATTTTCTCATCCCTTGAATGGTCCTGGATTATAACCTAGTATCCAAAACTTCCGGACCAGTAGACATTGCTTTTAACTGCGCCTCTGCAATTAAATCAGTAAGTCTGTTTTCTCTTCTTTCTTTAGCAGTCACACTCCGCATCGCCAGCCGTTTTCTACAACAACATACTGAGCCCAACGTTCTTTTGAACACAGGAATCCTTAATGCATAGACAATTGGATTGACTAAAGAGTTCGAGAAATTCAAAAACGAGGCGCCGTAATAAACGCTCCAATTTATCGAACAGTTAAAAACAAATAGAGTGTTCATAATAATTAAAGGTATCCATGAGAGTAAAGCAAGGATAGATATCAATAACAAGGTCTTTACCAAGCGTTGATTTTGTGAAGCTCTATTTTGTTGCATCAGGATGGTGCGACCATGTCGAAACTTTCGCCAAATGCTAAAATTGCAACTAAACATGATGAACATTAGGGCCAAAGTGTATGGCAGCCAAAAATGTAAAAATGCTTTTATGGAAACGAAAAAAGATAAAAGAGAAAGAATTGCAGAAACTACAAACGCTACTGCCCATGATATTGAAATGGCAATGTAATATTCTCTGGTCGACAGAATTCGGTGTTTCAGCGGCCAATGTATGGCGTAGAGTCTGTCGCCAGATATTAAAGCTGCAGATAATATCGAGGCCTGCATAAAAACATCATCCAAGACTCTGTAAAAAATCTCGGAGGTGGTATCCCTTTTATATAACCAAAGTTTTGACTCTCCCCCGACCAAGTAAGTGTTCACAGGTAGAGATACAGTTCCTAACATCAGATCAGCAAACGCCATATTGACGATCGGTAGCAAACTCTTTTTACGAAGATTCCTGTTAATTGCAAAGAGAACAATTGTAACCAAGTTTCCGACGGCAATCAACACAGCTTCCAGGACAAAAGCAGAGCAAAATGCGATGGCCGTCACTTCGGAAGGAGCATTTGTGGTTGACCAAGATGCATTTCTAGGCGTGGTAGTGTTTTCAGAACTTGCTTCCATTCACTTGATTTGAAGACGAGATGAATGGGCTTTTGATAAAGGAATTAGATTTTCGTTGCGGCTAAAAACGAGGAAAAATTTTCCTCTTGCGCTTGCAAACGGAGTTTCAGTGTAGTTGCTCGCTTAGAATAGGCGATTAAAAACGGAGCGGCTGAGTTATCAATATTCCTTATATTAAATGCTACTTGTCAGGTTTGAAGTTTTTTTAGTGTATTGGTTTAATTGTCATCCTCTATTTCAACGATTCTGACGCAGTAATATAACAGACAAGGAATCGCTGTGAGATGATTTTTTCTCTGCCTCTTTTTATTTGGGAACACAATAAAGATTGTTCATCTGTTTCATAAATTAGAGATAAATTATAACGGCTCAGAACAGAAGATATGGATACCGTTTTGTTCCGAGAAGACAAAAGATAACAACCTCTACCAGAATTAGCATATGCTTTTGAATTGGAAGAGTAAAAGTACACATTAATGTCACTTTTGTTTTCATGGAAATTCAAAAACAAAAAAAAGTCTTGAAAAGTGCAAATGCCACTCTATACTCAGTTTATTTAAAATTCTTAGCCTTTTTATTCATTCAGTTGACTTGATAACGACGTTAAGCGAACATCGAAACGTGGTCATTTGTCTTAATTAATATTATTGTTTGTTCTGTTGGCACGCGAGCTACAGTGCTGAACCAGAACACTTTATTTTTTATACGTACTTCAAAATTGCAACCCAGTTAATTTATAAGATGTGGGATAGATTTCCAGCTCGTATTGCGCACTCTTGAGAGTTTGTTTACGTTTTTTGTTTTGGCTCATGTAAGACGTCACAAAACAAAACATTTCGCAACTAGTTAATAATAATAATAATTGGAACTTATATAGCGCATTTTCATGGTAGGCATGATCAAATGCGCTTTACAATTCTGAGTGAAATGATTAAAAATATATGAAATTTACAAGCAGTTAAAATTGAAAATAAATAAATGAATAATTAATAATTAATAACTAGTTACATGAAGTGAATTTAACGTTCCATGTCAACCGCCATTGTGAATGTAAAGCTATTATGCTTCATTGTTTCTAACATCACTTGATGAAACAGCCGTAAAAATCAAAGAAACTGCTGGATATAAGATGCCTCAAAGATAAGGTAAGCGGTTCGCAACCGACGAATAACATTGATTCGTATTCCATCGAGTGAGACTGCCAAACATTGGGGTGCTGAGCATGAGCAGAATGGACTGGAAGTCATATTTAAAAACGACTTCTCCGTTCTGTGAACAAGCCAGGTGGCCTTTTTTATCGAGCGATGGATGCGACGTTTCTGAGAATTCACCACCCCCCATAATGTATCTGCCAAATCGAGTGAAATACGTTGTAAACCCTGCCCTAATGTCCATTATTAAAAACTGGATCATTGGATAATGCAATTCGAGAGTTTTCTTTGGCTTAGCCATCATGGGCTATGATCCATTATACCATGTTCTACGAATAGGGTAAGCGTACGCGTGATTTTTTGAGACGTTTTTTTTTTTAAGTTTAGTTTGCTCTATTTTTGGAGCGTTTTTAATAAAACAATTATTCCACTCGCGCTTGTTGGATATGAGATGATTATAGCCAACTCGGCGCTATGCGCCTCGTTGGCTATCTACCATCTCATATCCAACGTGCGCTTGTGGAATAATTGTTAATTAGCAAGCAGCTAAGTCAGTAGCGAGTCATAGTTTGTAATGGAAGTTATATTCTTTATTTTACAACTTAACAATGCAACTGGATCAACAAAGTAAAAACAACACTCTTTAAAAGCAAAGTTCAATATTGAACAATAAATTAAACTTGTTTTCGAACAAGTTTTTGTCTTAGTTTGAGATTTTGTTTTGACTTGATGAATGCTGGATAAACGACAGTTAGGTGTCCGCGCATTTATATGTATCGTTCCTTTTTAAACTCGTGGCTACGCGAACCGTAGAAACGTGTTTGTTGCGGGGACTCCGATATGCGAATGTATCACTCAATCACTCACTCACTCAGGTGTAGACACTGTTCGTAATTAGTCGGCCCGAACGAGAACGCCAGAGCCCGACGCCATGTTGGAATAGTAACCGCGCAGTCCGAGCCTGACGCCATATTGGAATAGCAACCGTGCAGCTGGAGCTTCGCTATCGTGTTTGCGCGAAGCGTGCTTCGTGCCAGTTGTAGTCTGGTGATTTTTCAGCTTTTACACGACCGTTAATATTAGGTGTCTCGCTAAATTGAAGTGGAGTTGACTTCGAATACTATGGCCAACTTAAAGGCTGAATTTCATGAGCCTTTGACTTGATATCCAGGTGCTAAACATGATCAAGCTCACGGGGGGATATCAATTGCAGCTAGCTGGAAAGTGACCTCAAAATGAGTAAATCTCATGCTTATGTGGTAAGCGTTGATGAGAATGCGTCTTACTTTTCAACCTTGACGATGAGTGAAACGAACACTTCTTAAGAACGAAACAGCTATTGAAAACAGGACAAACATCGGCACAACTGACGCGATCATCCAGGACAACAGAACATCGCTTGAAAGGCTGATTCAAGCGTAATTTTTAAGAAGTAATAAAGATAAAGAATTATCCAAATGATCAAGAAGTAAGTCAAAGTTTACTTGTAAATATGCAGCTATACTTGTCTTGTTTATTTTAGTACATTGGCCTGAACTCTGAGTGGGATGTGAAATGCACATCGTTGGAAAGAAATTCTCAGATATTTGATTTTGATGAGCTTAAATGATCTTTACCCAATTTTGCCACCCTAGCTATTCTGGACCTATGCCTTTGTAATATGGGTTCAAGAAAAGCCAACGAACAAAGCCTAAGCTTTGTGAGATAAGAGCAACCTTGTGTGGTATGAACGCGGCTTGTTTTAACAGCCTTTAATAAAAGACCAATTGTTGCAAGTTCAAAAGCATGTTCCATCTGTAGATCCACGAGCTTGGCCATGGGTCTCCTTTGATTCTTTCGACGGGCCTGTTCATAACGCTTCTCGTTAGCCTAACTGTTACTATTAGACTTTGGAATCCAACACCTCAAGATCAATTGTTGTTGATTTCCGCTGTGTCGCTGGAGTCAAGAGAGAAGCCCTGTTACTTCCTCCACTATTAACATTCATCTTCCGTGAATTGAGAGCTTTTCTGAACTCAGGAATTCGCAATCCAGCACCTAAAAATCAGTTTTTGTTGATTTCAGCTGTGTTGCTGGAGTCAAAACAGAAGCCCTGTTACTTCTTCCGTCATTATCATTCATGTTACTGATCTCTGAATTGCTTCCACACCAGAGAAAATTAAGGGCTTTTTGAACTCAGGAATTCGTAATACGTAGACTACGGGATTGACACAACAATTGGACACATTTAAAAGAACTGCAGGGAGAAATGTTCCTATTTACTGAGACATTTATAGCTACGAGTGTGTTCATAATAATTATAGGGATCCACGACAACAAAGCTAGTAGAGATATGAGAATCAAGGTCTTTGTCAACCGTCGGCTTTGTAAAGCGCTGTTTGCTGTGTCTGTGAAGACATACGCCGCTTTTCCAATTTTCTACAAATGCCGATACTACAAGCGCAAATGATTCATGTGAGAGTAAAAGTGTATGGCACCCAAAACGAGTAATAAGCTACCTCGGAAACAAACACCCGGAACACGGAAAGTATGGCAGAGCTCAGAAGTACGAAAATCCTCGCCAAAATAATTATAACGACGTATGATCGCCCTGACAATGTTTGGTATTTTAAACGGCCAACATGTGGCGCAAAGCCTTTCTAAAGATATAAAGGCAGCAAACGTTATCGTGGCTCGCACACAGACGACAGAAACTATGCTGAGAAAGGTCGCAGCAGGTAAACTCATCCTCGCTTCCCGTAACAATGGCGTTATAACCTTCAGAGGTAGAGAAACAGCCCCAACCAACAGATCGGCATATGCCATATTAACGATCAGAAAGAAACATTTTTTCCTAAGTTTTTTGTTGACGGCAAAGAGAGTAATAGTGGTCAGGTTTCCTGTGACAATGAGCACAGATATCAGAGAAAAAGCGCTGTACCAAGCAACGACTCCTGCATTGGTGAAAGCATTGTTGGAGGTTGTGCTGTCCGAACCACTTCCCATGTTCACTGAGTTCTCAAACTGAGCGAGGACAAAGGTTAACGTTTTCAAAGAATAGCGGTGTACTCGTTAGATAGCGAAGAAACAAGTGCGTTCCAATTCAGAAGAAGCCGAACCACCAAATGTTACTACGCGGAACTCTTTTGCATTTTAATTTTTTGTCCTTACCTTGATAAACCGTCTCTTATAACATGGTTGGCTACTGAACGGGCAAGATGGAGCTTATATTTCCCCTCTAAATCTAGCTCAGTAATGATGTTTATATAATGACATGCTTAGTCGACGCGCCTGATCAACAACCCCCAATTAGTTTTTTTATATTACGCTATTAAATTACACTATATTGCGTTTTAGCATATCCGCGGCAGTTAACTCCAGAGAAGTTAAAAGAATACGGCTAGGGATTTAAAACAACAAAAATAAATATCAGAGTCAGATATCTTCACTGTTTATACGAAAATTATGCAAAATATAAGCAACAATAAACATGCATCCCAAAATTTTTTCTGTTCCAGGCAAAGAGAAAGACAAATTTATGGAACGGCTGCTATGACATCATTACGTCGGAAAATATTTTAGGCTACATGATTTGCAAAACGTTTTACAGCTCCCTCCAAAGAAGGGACGAAACAATTTCTCGATTGAACTGTACAACGTATTGTCTCTTCCGGGACGAAAATTGTCTGGTCATATGGAAAAATTTTCATCCCGGTTGCCGAGATCTCGGTAACCGGGTAGCCCGCATTCTCATATGAACATATTGGCCCCCAGCCAGATACGTGCCGTGCAAGTTGAATGAACGAGGACTTCAGTGTTTCCGTCATCCAGGTTCATCAGTCAACAAATACAAAATACTAATTATCTTAGGAAAGGCATCTAAAAGTGAAATGTATATATTCATTAGAAACCTTTTATCCTCGATAGTCCTGTGACAGTTCATGCGTTAGTTGAAATTTCCACAGTTAATAGACCCTTTGCATAAATGGCGCCTAAATTTAAATAACAATACTTATACATCCTAAGCCTCACATTCATGTGAAAAATCCTTTGTCTGAAGACGTGAGCCCAAGGCTAAGGATGTATCAAGTATTGTTATTCAAATTTAGGCGCCATTTATGCAAAGGGTCTATTACCTACAGCAGGTGGCAAGGGGCGACGGATTGCAGAAGAAGTATTCTTATCAGAGAGCCTTATTTATCTTTTTCAGACTCTGAACGGAATGTCTGAAAGTTTTTTTAGAGTAACAATACTAGTTTTTGTAAGCTTTCGGATCATGTTCATGTATCTCAATTTCAAAACGCGTTATTTCCAAAACTGAGCTCGCTGCTGAATGAAAAACCCTTCCACCATCTAGTAATGCTGATCTTGAAAATATACCAAAAGAAAAACTTTGCACTGCGGATCAGAAGTCTTCAATTAATTGTAATTTTGTTGATGTTGTTGTTACGTAAAAACAAATGTGTTGCTTGCATCAAGATCATCAACTGAAAAATAGTGGCTACGATGATCCATCAAAATCTAAGTTTTGGAAAGTGCCGGAGCTACTGCCAGCCAGCTTAAACTAAGTGACTAGTGTTTTACAGCACTCTCGCTTAAAGGGAAATAAGACAAACGATGACTGATACATGCAAATTTCAATATTGAGCAAGAACTTGAATTTGGAAAGAAATGTTCATGCTTTTCCTCTCGAGTAAGTAAAAGCTACACTTATGTGTCAATGTATTTAGTCAGTTTCACAACTAATTTGGCACACAAAAATTTAAATTATTTACCGATAAGAAATAACAATAATGTATACACAATTAAAATATGTAGCATTTGTAAATTGTATAATAAAATAATAGGTATATAAAAGGTAGTCACTACGAATTGCAAAGGTTACAGCAGCTATTGTTGTTCTTTAAGACTGACGTTAGGTGTTTTTCCGAATGTTCTTTCTGAAAGATTCAATATTTGAGGAGTCTTTCAATTTATTATATAGTTTCGACCATATATGAGGTCCTTGATATCAAAGTGAATGCTTTCCATACTTGATAGTATTAAATGTCGGAATATCAAAATCACCGTTTCTTAGTGAATAACCAGTGCTTTTCTGCTTGAATAATTCGTTAACTATTCTCGGTGCGAGGCCATATTTTACTTTGTACATTAATATAGCGATATCTTGTAGTCTTCGATTTAATAGTGAAGGTAGCTCTGCACGAACGAGAAGGTTTTCGTATGATCCTGAATGGGAGTTAAATACTGCTCTGAGTGCGCTTTCTCGAATCCGCTCTATCTTTCTGCTGTCAGAAGATCTACAGTTATGCCATACCAGGTGGCAATATGTTAAGTGAGGCAGGATGGATGATTTGTAGAATATCAATTTTGCTCTGCATGGTATCAAATTTCGCAGTCTCAATAAGACACCAACTTTTTGACTGCCTTTTATGCAAATGTGACTGATATGGCAGGAGGAGGAGGAGGAGGAGGAGGAGGAGGAGGAGGAGGAGGAGGCAGCGTGGCCGAGTGATTAGGGCGCCGGACTTGGAATCCGGAGGTCACGGGTTCAAGTCCCGTTCTGACCACTAAGCTGGAGTTGTTTCTTGGTAGACTCTATTTCAACTCCTTAGCCAGGTTTGTAAATAGCAAACTGGTCTGCGTCCTGACAGTTTGGATGTTTAACCATGTTATGTTCATTTGGATTATTTGTTTCATCATTTCATCATTGGCCCTGAAAAGCTCCATTGGGGGAGTACTCAATCAAGATTATTATTATTATTATTATTATGTTATATTATTATTATTATTATTATTATTTTCATTTAGCTTTTTATTTAGCTTTTTCTTTAGTAATTTTTAATAATTGAGTTTTTATTTATATCAATATACATGTTTATGGAAAACGAGAATGATAATGATAGTTGCTCAAATGGTCTTTTAGCCTTTTTTAACTTGTAAGTGATTTATTGTGAAATTTTAATAAAGTTTTTATTATTATTATTATTATTATTATTATTATTATTATTATTATCGTGAATTAAGCTTGTCATCTATTTCAACTCCAAGTAATTGGATTTGCGAAGTGTTGGTAATGATCTGATCTTCGGTCTGCAGGGCTTCAGCCTGTTTATCTGAGTCAATGTTTCTTGGATTGATAGTAAGACATTGAAACTTCTCTGTGTTGGCAAGTACAAAGTTATCCCTATACCATGACATGGCTAAGTTTCCTTGATATTGTAGCCTGGAAGATGCGATGTTATAGTCCAACTCTTTTACATATAACTGATGGTCGTCAGCATACATGAAAAGGTTTGTGTCTTTAACCAACATGGTCATGTCATTCTGAAATAAGTTCCATAGTAATGGACCAAATGAAGATCCTGAGGACAACCACGTGACATTTTAGACCATTCACATCTAACAGTGCCTAGTTTGACGCGACTGTATCTTCTATTCAGAAACGATCAAATTATAACAAACGGACCGGCTAGCTCAGTAGGTAGAGTTCCCGGACTAGCGTGCGGGAGGTCGCGGGTTCAAACACCGGCCGGACCAACACTCAGGGTCTTAAAATAACTGAGGAGAAAGTGCTGCCTTTGTAATGACATTTGCAAATGGTTAGATTTTCTAGTCTTCTCGGATAAGGACGATAAACCGTAGGCCCCGTCTCACAACTCTTCATAATTAATTCTGTGGGACGTAAAAACACCTACACACTGTTCGAAAAGAGTAGGGGACGTAGTTCTCGGTGTGGTGGTTTATCTCTCGTCTGATGGCTTAATGCTCGGAGATATTAGCTGCATAAGCTACTCTAAAATCCGAGGGTAAATAAAGTAATGTAAATTAAGTAATGTAATGTAATGTAAATAACGAAGACAAGTGCCGGGAAATCGTACTAGATGTGCAGCATATATGATAAAAGGTAAATTCTGCATACGAGCAAAGTGGTTCATCAGACCGGAGCTTATCCCTGTTTCAGTAGCATGACAGCGACCAGGAGTATTTCTACTCCCTCCCTCGATGGTGTGCTAGTCCATCGTAGGGTTACCCCCAGCATTAAATTCGCCGGTACCCATTTATACACCTGGGTGGAGAGAGGAACCGTGAGAGTAAGTGTCTTGCCCAAGAACACAACTCAATGTTCCCGGCCAGAGCTCGAACCCGGACCGCGCTCCGGTGTCGAGCGCACTAACCATAAGGCCACCATATATATTTAACAATTATTCCACAAGCGCGCGTTTGATATGAGATGGTAGATAGCCAACGAGCGCGCCGCGAGTTGGCTATAATCATGTCATATCCAACAAGCACGAGTGGAATAATTGTTTATTAAAAACGCCCCAAAATAGAGCAAACTGAACTTTAAAAAAATTAAAACGCCTCAAAAAGATCACGCGTACCATATTCGTAGAGCATAATATAATGGCTCATAGCTCATGATGGCTAAGCCAATGAAAACTCTCGAATTGCATTATCCAATGACCATGTTTTATTTATTTATTCCACGAGCACGCGTTGAATATGGGTTGGCAATAATCATCTCATATACAACAAGCGATTATACATTAACTGTATAACGCCTCATAACCGATGATGGCTTGGCCAATGCCAATGCATTATCCAATAATGCATTATCCAATAATGAATAACCAATGAGTAGTCGATGGGTAATCAAAAGGTAATCGATGAGTAATCAGTGGCATAATGAATAATCACTGACATCGATGAGTAATCATGTTGATACAATTTGCCGTCTCTCTTACGATCAGAGTTTGGTATCTAGCACCTCAAGATCAGTTTTCGTTGATTTCAGCTGTGTCGCTGGAGTCAAAACAGAAGCCCTGTTACTTCTTCCGCCATTATCACTCATGTTACTGATCTCTGATTTTCTTCCACACCAGAGAAAATTAAGGGCTTTTTTGAACTCAGAAATTCGTAATACGTAGACTACGGGATTGACACAACAATTGGATACATTTAAAAGAACTGCCAGGTGATAAAGGTTCTTGTTCGCTGAGACATTGATAGCTTCTAATGTGTTCATAATAATTATAGGGATCCACGACAGCAAAGCAAGAAGTGATATGAACATCAAGGTCTTTGTCAAGCGCCGACTTTGTAAAGCTCTGTTTCGTCGTATTGAAGACATACGGTGTAACTGAAATGTTTTCCAAATGCCAAAAGTACAAGCACAAATGATGAACGTAAGAGTAAAGGTATACGGCACCCAAAACGAGAAGTAAGCCACCTTGGAAACAAAAACCCTCAACACGGAAAGTATGGCAGAGCTCAAAGCAACTACAGTCCACGCCAAAGTAATGGCAACGACGTACGCTTGCCCCGACAGTGTTCGCAATCTGAGGGGCCTACGTGTGGCGTAGAGTCTTTCACAAGAAATCAAGGCCGCGAACGTTATCGAGGCTTGCAAGCAAATGACAGTGAAGAGGCTGTGGAAAGTCGTAAGAGGCGAATTCTTACTCGTTGTTGCTGGAATTATTGCCTTGAAAATGTAAATAGGAAGAGAAACAGCTCCTAACATCAGATCGGCACATGCCATATTGATTACTAGAAAGAAGAAGTTTTTTCTAACCTTCTTGTAGATGGCAAACAGAACAATAGTAAGCAGGTTTCCTGAGACAATGAGCACGGATATCACTGAAAAAGCGCTGCACCAAGCGATGGCCTCTGCTTTGGTAAAAACATCTGTCGCCAAACAAGACGCATAATTTGAGGTTGTGTTTTCCAAACTGCTTTCCATGTTCACCGAGTTCTCGGTATGCGCTAGGTAGTGTTACTTTATCGATGGAGAAGATAGGAGTTTGTTTCAATTCAGAGGAAGTCAAGTGTCAGACATTCGTACATGTACGTGCCTTAAAAGATTTTTCTATCTCTGAGTAACGTTATCATGATGTCACTGCAGTTGAGTCTGCGGTCATATTTAATATTCGTTTGTTTTAACAGGTACACTAACAAGCCGGGGGAAGAATAAACACAAAGCACAATGGACTCTTAAGGCACATAACAACCCTCTCATACGTCCATTGGCCTGTGTTTGTCGAACCGCTAAACAGAATGAGACATTATAATTTTGGTCGTGACGTCATTTGACGTAACTTGACGTCATTCAATCCACCATTTCCTCATACGTCCATTGGCCTGTATTTGTCGAACCGCTAAACAGAATGAGACATTATAATTTTGGTCGTGACGTCATTTGACGTAACTTGACGTCATTCAATCCACCATTTCCTCATACGTCCATTGGCCTGTATTTGTCGAACCGCTAAACAGAATGAGACATTTACGTAACTTGACGTCATTCAATCCGCCATTTTGGATCTTTCATTCATAAAGAATGGAAAGCAGAGAGAACATACTAGACTGCTAACATTCTCCAAAAAATAGCCTAAATTGATTAAAAGTTGATCTTAAAAGACAATGGATGTAAAGAAAAAGTATTGCAGTTGTCAGGTACGAAAACCTTTAGAAGTATAACTTGCCCGGTGTGTATCGAGGCTATTTATAACCGTGGCTCTACAATTAACGGTGCCCAGGCACTAAGTACCACGGAACTCGTAAGATACCTTTTCCCCACAATCATGGCTTCGTCTTTTCATCAGCAAGTCGAACAGGAAAACCCCAATTTTCACCTTGCACATTAAAAAAAGTTCAGGCCTTTCGCTTAATCAAAGCTTTATTTCAAGAGCTAGAGGTAATTTCGATCTACAATTTTATTTGTAAAGTGATTTGCCTTTATTTCGTCTGAATCTGCGTCTCCTTTAGCTCATACATGGGCAAGGTTGGAACGAAGTGAACACCTAACTTTTTTTATTGTTGCAAATGAACTCTGGAATCGTCGAACGCATTCCGTAATCGGCGACAACACCGGTTTGTGATTACTGACGGCAACTGAGCATCTATCTACATTCATCCATAGAATTTGTGTAAGTAGCTCTTAGCAGGCATAAATAGGCAAGGCAATGTTGGCAATGCTTAATTCGTGAAGGTAAATATTCCGGCTAGACGCCTTCCTGTGTAGCTCAGTGAAGTTACGCGACACAGGAATGCGGTCAAAATAAAACTTGAGTTTGGAAAAGCAGTGTGCATACGTGTGGAAGTGAGCTATACGTGCCAAAACACGTTTGGCACTTTACAAACGTGTTTCAAAGAAAATTATCTTATCGTCGGCTTCGGATAAGTTTGATTCGACAGGAATTTTTGGGAGTTATGAAACGGCGTATCGTTCGTTCAGGATCCGGAAGCCCAGACGTAAACTGATCTACACCGATCTCACGGACTAATGTAAACACGTTAAATTGGACAGAATTAGAATTTCTACTCTCTCTCTCATGTAAGCCAATAGACAGAGTCAATCTACATTGGAAGAATTCTTTGACTGTAGCAATTTACAATTTACTAGAATACTTAACAAATTATATGCACAGACCAGAACTTTCGTCTGAAATCCCTTGACAATGATTGATAGATGTGTACATTGCGTTCTAGGAAAGGTATAACTTGTTTTACACTGCCTCAGCCATGTATTTTTTCACGCACTTGAAACCTTATTGTAAGACAGTCAATATTTTATAAATTTCATTGCTGCTTTGTTCAAGTTATTGTTGTTGTTGTTGTTTCTTTTTAACATTCAATTGAAGCTTTCTTGAGGAACATGCAGAGCAAGTACCTTTTTACAATCTGGTAAAAATCTGGAAAATTTCCCACCAACGCACATTATTTTCTAACTTCCCGAGAAATTAGTGAAATCCATCATAATGACGTCGTTTGACGTCACATGACATCATAATATGCAATGTAATAGTAATCACTTGCATGAAGATACCAAGAGATATTAAACAATTTTACAATTCGACCGGAAGTTGATATCGTGGACCAAAATTTCGTTATAAGGATGTGTGCAAAGGGCTTTAACTTAGAGACGTGGGTGGAACTGGAGAACAGACGTGCGCAAAGCACTTCTTGCTGGAGAACAGCACATTGTTCTAGGCGAAAATAAAAAGGCAAGCTAAGAACTTTTAGAATCCCTACACGAGATACAGTTCGTCTGCCAACGCTGCAGTCGAATATTTAAATCACGAACGAATGGGGCTGTTTAGCCACAGTAAACGCTGCAACCACCCAACAGTGTGCTAATACCTGAACCTTAGTAAGACAGTAGTAACTTAGTCCGAAGGATGCTTACCACCACGACCAGAAGTTGATGTCACAAAAACAACAACAAAAGGGAAATCACATGACATTCGCGCCGTTTGCAAACTGAGCGAGTTGTTGAATGAACAATTTGAAAACGAAGCAAGGGAGTGTGCTGAACGAAAAATCACAACCATGCAGATTTCAAGGAACTCGACCAGTTGAAGGAGATACAACCATAACGCATGAAAAGCACTATTCACTTGAGCGCTCCTAACTAAATTAAAAAGAAAAGAAAAATAGGAGGAAAAAGGACAGATAATTACATGCATAATTGCGTTCGACAGAATAAATAAAGCATGGCGAGTAAGTAAATTCAGGAGGTGAGAAATCTAAACAGGCTGGGGTCGTTTTCCAGTCTTTGTAACTTCGCTTGTACAGAGGCTTCGATACGAAAGTTGGTAAAAAGCAACTCTACTTTGAAAAACACCATAACCTCTAAGCCTTATTTATGTGGTCTCGGGTACCCGAGACAACCCTCTCCCTGAGGCAACGTTATCGAGCGTTTATATGTGAAAACGGTTTCCGTACAGGCCGAGTCAAAGTTGACCCTGCATGATTATTCATAACTCTTATTGAATAATCAAATGTGCAAATATCCCTCTTTCTTTGAGTTTCAATCGGTCATTCGATCACAGTGGGTTTTGCAAGTTGATTTCACTTCTTTGATACAAATTTCTGCTTTAAACCCTTAATCTTGGTATTTCGTGACGCTCGCCAAGCGGAGAGTTGTCTGGGATAGGCCAAATCCAAAGTGTTTATATGAAGAAAAGTTGTCCCACCTGCCAGGGTTACCCTACCTGGCGAGGTGAGACAACTTGTCCATCCGAGTTGTCTCGTCCCCCGAGACAACTCGGGGACATTCATGTAAATGGTTGTTTGAATTCTTCAACGACACAGTGAACAGTTAACTCGCCCAGGGTAACTTGAGGGAAGGGTTGTCTCGGGAAACCCGAGACCATATAGATGGGGCCTAATGCTAGATAAGAAGTGACCCGGATGAGTCATGAAATTCGAGTTACCTGTTAATGGAGACAAGAGTCAGATATATATTCGAAATTTTGCGGTGCTAAACGTAAAAAGTTAATTTTATTTAATTACAGCTTAACGCACTCAGCGAGTGCATT
>OZ026602.1:2221134-2236134 GCA_964020085.1 Micromussa lordhowensis
AGAAATTTCCACGGGGATGCGCTCGTTCCATTACCACGAATTTTTCTCTGAAGGTAGGATCAAAGGAGATCCAAGCCAAAAGGCCTAGAACTTGTAAAAATTAGCAAATGGAACGCACATTTTCTATTCGGAGATTCCGTTTCGGAATTTTGGTCTACCTTTCAAGAAATCCCGTTTTCCCGAGAAAATTTCCGTTCGGGGAAACAAAATCAATTTTTCCATTTACACTCCATCCGAATTTCCGGAGTTTTTGGATAAATGGGAAACAACCTCTGTCTTGGCTACGTTTTATTCTTTGTTTCAATTCGTACAACAACAGCTGTTCTACAACAAACTAAAACCTAAAATGAGAAGAAGAAAAAAAAAGGAAAATCAAATGCTCCGAGAAATTGGGCGACTGCTGAAAGTAGCTTAAGTTAAATTTCAAGCAACAAGTAATAGTTTTAGTTATTCACTTATCTTTTAACTATGTTTAAGATTTTGTTTTGCCTCAATTGATTTTTCCCGCTTTTTGATATTTAAGGGACATTTTGGTTTGTCGCGTCACATCGTGCGCTGTTGTTGTTTATGATGTGCCTGTTTCTTCGCCCCACCCCCCCTCCCACCCCCCCCCACCCCTTCCCTTACAATTAGAGCACAGTTGTTATTGATGTTAGCTGTGTCGCTGGAGTCAAAGAAGAAGCCCTGTTACTACTTCCGACAAAAGCATTCCTGTTCCTGATTTCTGATTTTCTTCTACACCAGAGAAAACTAAGGGCTTGTTTGAACTCAGAAATTCGCAATGCATAAACTACAGGATTTATAACACAATTGGACACATTTAAAAGAACTGCCAGATAATAAAGGTTTTTGTTCGCTGAGACATTGATAGCTTCTAATGTGTTCATAATAATTATAGGGATCCACGACAGCAAAGCAAGAAGTGATATGAACATCAAGGTCTTTGTCAAGCGCCGGCTTTGTAAAGCTCTGTTTCGTCGTATTGAAGACTTACGCTGGTGTAACTGAAATGTTTTCCAAATGCCGAAAGTACAAGCGCAAATGATGAATGTAAGAGTAAAGGTGTATGTCACCCAAAACGAGAAATAAGCTAGCTTGGAAACAAAAACCCTCAACACGGAAAGTATGGCAGAGCTCAAAAGTACTACAGACCACGCCGAAATAATTACAACGACGTATGGTCTTCCTGACAACGTTCGGTATTTAAGCGGCCAACATGTGGCGTAAAGTCTTTCGCAAGATATCAGGGCAGCAAAAGTTATCGAAGCCTGCAAGCAGACAACAGAAAAGATGGCGTCGAAAATCGAAGTCTTCGGCTTGTAAATGTAAACAGGTAGAGAAACAGCCCCTATTAACAGATCAGCACAGGCCATATTAAACACAAGGAGGAAGAAGTTTTTCCTTACTTTCTTGTAGATGACAAACAGAGCAATAGTAAGCAGGTTTCCTGTGACAATGAGCACAGACATCAGTGAAAAAGCGCTGTACCAAGCGATGGCCTCTGCTTTGTTAAAAACATCTGTCGACGAACAAGATGTAGAATTCGAGGTTGCGTTGTTCATACTGCTTCCCATGTTACTCAGTTTTCGAAACTAAGCGAAGACAAAGGTTCGCCCACTTGATAGACAAGACCGGAGCGTTTTTCAATTCTTTGAAAGAACCAAGCGTCAATCCGTGGTAGTACGGCTCACGCCTTTTGAATATTATTCCGGGAGTATCCTTATGTTCAGTCTGCGGTCAAATATTTGTTTGTTTAAAAACGCATAAAAATGAGACAAAAATGTCTATAAAGAAGCCGAATGACTTTTGATAACTTCAGTCAGATATAACCGCTGCTACAAGCGTCTCATATTACACCAGTTGACAAGTTTGAGCATACCCGAGGTAATTAAAAAAAAAAACGTTAATGTCACTCTTTTTTTAGTTTTTTCATTCAAACAAAATAATAATAATAATAATCCTTACCGCTCGATTGATCTTACCGAATTTCTCCTCCAAACTCGTGGTAACAAAGAACTCCAAACTTACCGTGGCAAAAATCTTTGGGAAAAAAATGGCAAGTGTGGGGTTCCATGTTTCCATAAGTTTGTAACATATTCTTATGAACGCGCATATTACTACACCACAATGATCACATTTGGCATGATAAATTTATCTATGGGCGTTTTCTTTGTTTATCTGAGAAATATGAAAAATTGATTGTATTGCGTGACATCATTGAAGTGGCCATTAATTTATACAGATGCTCTTAATTAGTCATCCTATAGATGTAAGGACTAGCATTGTAAAATATTAAAACTACTTATCTTCACTGTTCATTATTTTCAACGAAAAATTAGCTAAAAGATTGCCAACTATAAACATTCAAAAGAAGTTTCTGTTCCTTTTATACGAAAGGGCAAGTGTTTTTATAAATGGCTTCTATAACATTTTTGTTATTATATTGTTATAATTCCATGTGCCACAAAAAGGATACATACAGAAAACACTACAATTTTTAAAGTATGCAAAAAAATGGCGAAAAAAGTGCGAGGGACCTGATCAAAACCACAGGGCTTGTAAACTTAGGTTCCCTTCCAAGAAATAAAAGATGACTAAAGCCATATATTATATTATAACATGACGTACTGACAAGCCATATTTGCACGCTAAACAGAATTAGTACTTGCTGACTTATAGATGCTTTGTTTTTTTTTCCTGATGGATACAAGAGATAAAGAGCCAGTGATCTCAAGACGAAGGGAGGTAAAATATTTTGGACCACGATACAAAACAGAACAGGAGAATTGTCGGATATTAGTTCTAGATAATAGAAGACGAAAGGAGTGCACTTGCCTTGTGTCGAGGACACAAAAGGTTGAAAGCGAAACATCCAACCGTTTCTCATTATCTTAAAAATAGGCATCTTGAAGTAGAATGATGCTCGAATTTGCATATATCCGTTAAAAACGTTTTAACCGGCTGGTTCCAGTGACAGTTAATTGCCTGCAGCAGGTGGTAAGCGGCGACGAACTGCACTAATACCTCTACAAGTGTGAAAGATTTTCAAACCTTTTATGTTATAGTTCTAGCAAGTCCTGTATCTTTTTGAAAAGATTTTCTTTTTCTCATAAGACATCATCGGGAGTTTACCTCAGCATGTTGCTGCCGTGCTAAGCGGCGTCATATAATGTTTTAATTGGTCTGGGAAAAAGGCTCAAGGGCATGGTCAGTGGTGTCGCCGGGGAGATATCTCTTCGGCGACCCAACCGCTGACCGCTGACCCAACGCTGACCGTGTCGGAAAGACTCTTGCAAACCCACATCAACTGCAAACAGATGAAAGTCCTCGAAACATATGTTTGTTAGAGCAAAAAGATAAAACGCTTTTTTTTAAGAAAACTTTTCGTATTGTTATATGTATATGAAAATGCTTCACACCGGTGGAGACCGTGGTTGTTTACCATTTACCCCAAAAAATCCGGAAATTTCGGATTGAGTGTAAATGGAAAGGTTGATTTTGTCTCCCCGAACGGAAATTTTCTCGGGAAAACGGGATTTCTTAAAAGGTAGACCAAAATTCCCAAACGGAATTTCCGAATTTTTACAAGTTCTAGGCCGTTTGGCTTGAATCATATCATAGCAATTTTTCTTGGACAACTCTGTCCAAGGGGGAAAGGTGCATGAGGTTATCCCTATGTAAAGCACCAACCCATGAGACAAGGCCAGACCACAACACCGGGAACTACGTGCCCTACTCTTTTCGATAAGTGTGTGGGTTCTTTAACGTCCCCTGCTAACCATGTAACATTGAAGATGCAGGAGACGGGGCCTACGGTTTATAGTCCTTATCCGAGAAGACCTGAACATCTAACCATTTGCAGATGAATTTACAAAGGCAGCACATTCTCCTCAGTTATTTTAAGACCCTGAGTGTTGGTCCGGTCTGGGGCTCGAACCCTCGACCTTCCGCACAGCAGACTGGCGCTCTACCAACTGAGCTAACCAGGAGGCGGTATCGCCTTTTTTATGGATCGCCTTTGATCCTACCTTCCGGGAAAAAGACGTGGTAATGAAACGAGCGCATCCCTGTGGAAATTTCTATTTGGGATTTGACGCGTTCCACTTATTACAACTGTCGACCAACCGGTTCCTCCGAGTGAATGGTAAACAACCCGTGTGACCTGTCAACCCTTGCCATTACGTACCAAGCGGATTTACACTTCACAGTTTATCCGAACCGAGTAAGATTACCTGGTGCCTGAGCTGGAGAGGTGAAGTCTGAGCACGGGTGAAGTTTTGGCTCGGCACAGTTGAGACAAAGCATTTATGTATCCGTGCATAACCTTTTTTGTTTGGTACACGTGCCATCTTATCCGAGCCGTGCGCAAAATTATCCGGAGGGCAGGGTCTGAAAAATTCATTCTTTAGTAATGTCAGTAAGCAACAGAACTAACTGTCCTCAAATCGTATCTATATTTTTATATATAGGATAAGCAGCGGAGTGTCTGACATTCTTATGGAAGTACCCAAAAATTTAGAAAACCAGGTGCCGGTAACTGATGAAATCCGCATGGAAGATCATAACCATTTCCTGGCCTGAATTTTGGTGGTAAAAATGCGCATCAAAATTAAGCATATAGAGCACGTTTTCCGTGTGTACATAACGTCATCTAAACCAGCGCCGTAGCTGATTTCCCTTTCGTAAACGGTGTTTGCCATTTTTAACGGTCGATGCCATTTTCGTAAGCGGTCGATGCCATATCTGCTTTAGTTTAGGCCTGGACAAGGTAGAAACTGGTATAATTTGTTGATGGAGTAAAATGCACTCACCAAATGCTTAATTGTTCATATTCACACTGGTTTGCTTGCGGTTAGCTCTTATTTGACGTTTGGGGCAACTCTATTATTAATGTTTAAGAATGTCACGTTTTATAATCAATTTTGGGGAAATTTGGCGGATCAACCTGGTAGTGTAGTGGTATAAGAGGGATCTCAGGAAAAAGAGGTTCCGGGTTCGATACTAGGTGGTTACTTGCAAATTTTCCTTTTTCTTTAATTTAGTAGAGAAAAATTCGTGTACAGTTGTGAAAAATTGTGTCGCGAAAATAGCAAAGACCGTTTACGAAAGGGAAATGTGCAGCGCCGTAGCTAGTAACAGGCCAACCGAGGCACTTGCCTCGGTCATTTCTTTGGCTTTTGTTGTTTATAGTACCTAATACCTAGGAAGAGAACTCAACCATGGACTGATTGCCTCAGTCATAAGTTATTCATAGACATTGCCTCAGTCAAATTTTTTTTCTGGCTGCGGCCCTGTAAACACGAGGAGGTTGGGAGAGTTCGGGACAGTTATACAAAGCTAAAACGTAGTCCAGGGTTTGCATCACTTTCGAGAATTCTCCCAACCCTCCGAGTAATGAGGCTATGTAGACACGAAAAAAGTGCTCTATTAATTTTATAAAATAATTCTCAAAAATACGCGCGAATCTAAAACGTCACAACCGTGCTGAAGGTCTCTACAGCCGACATTTAAACGCTATACCGTGCGTGATGTTGACGTAAAGCGGCTGGCGCAAAGTTGGTATATAAGAAGCCAAATTCTTACTTAACGTTCGTTTTAGTGAACATCACGGCTTTTTTATTTTCCTTTTTCTGGTAAATCAAAACAATGGACAAATGTCTTCAACTATTTGTTTTTCTATTTTATTTCTGTCTATAATCTCTTCTCCTTTTTACTTATTAAAGCATCATACATCTTGGTACATTTCCTATACGTTCTAGAGCTAGTCTGTAGTTAAACGTAATTAAACGTCTTCTGTACATAACCAATCGGAACTAATTATTTATAAGCTGATATGTGCACTGAATAAAGCTGTATCCAGGTCAGGATTAATGATCTGGGATGACTTCCACTTTATGCACTTCACTCAATACACTTTATTATTTTCAAATGAAATTTGACAGAAAAAAACGGCATGCCCGCAACTAGCAAAGGCTGGTCTAGGAGGGTCATGACTTAATAGCCGAATTACAAAAATACATGAAAACAGAAGTTAACTACTGAAGTAGAAAGGAAAAAGACAGTATTACATAATGATAAGAAAAAACCCGTTTCGTTGACATAATTTAAAATATTTAAGGTACAGCTACTGTTTATATTAGTTGGAAGAGCCGGACAGATTAGCGTCAACAAATAACGGAATTGCAAGCTCATTATGATCAGAAAAATAAATAACGCGAAGAACTCGTTTCTCAGTGTAACTTTAAAACCTTGTCAAGGTAAGAATTACAAGCCTGACCCCACAATGTCAGAACCTAAGTGAACTAAGGAGCTATAAGAGCTTGGTATATATTTAACAGGGTATGTGTGCGCTGGCAGGAAGTGTCGTAATTTTGCGATAAATCCTACGGTTCTGCTAACTTTAATGGTTATGGACCGTTCATTTTTTACGAGGTAGGGGGGCTGGTAGGATTTTTTGAACTGTCATTAAAAAGATGCATGACCCCCCATGTTAGTTTTGAAACGTCCCCCGCTTTTATGACATTTTCTAGTAACAATCAATAGCTTTAGTTTCAGTAGAACGTGCTCAAATGTATTACGCATTAGTTAGGAATTAGCAGTTTCATGCTAACTCAAGGCTAAATATATGTTTAGGAAATGAAATAACACTTCTAAAATATAGTACACACGTTTTAAGCAACGCCCTAGGCATAATCACGTATGCGCGCGTTTAAAAAGGGACTCATTACAACCGTAGTAGTCAGTTATCCTGCAACCGCTACGATCATAGGATCATTCGGCTACCGACTACCACTTGGCTACTTTTGTGCTATACTTTCTGCTATAGTCTGTGCAAGTTGTCACCAAAGTAAGTTTTCCTATCTTTTACCTTCATTGTTATTATTGCGAAGTAACTAGTTTTCAATGCTTAAGTGTTGTTACACTATGAAACCAATTGTCTAATCTTAGCCAAATTATTGTTGTCATGATCTAGATATATATCTTCAGTGCTAGTAGTTTTAGTTCAGCCTTTCAACCATACCGTTACTTCGAATGTAATGTTATTAGCATCCTTTGTATGCTACAAGTTGTTACTTAATGTCTATTAATTCTTTCTGAAAACCGCGTTATTAGTCGTTAAGTGCCGATTATTGTCTGTTATATGCCTATGTATCTAAATTCTGTATCTTAGCTGTACTTTATTTAATTATCGTTTCAGTTCGAACCTACTCATTTGTACCGCAACTACGATACTACATTGTTATTTTTGGAACAGTTTTGCTACCGTAATCTACCTTCTGTCATCGCCGTCGCTACTAGTGTAACACGTGAACCTTAAAATTGTGATTAAATGTGTTTTAATCATTCTGCAAGTGGAGTTCGAATCGTCTATCGCCTTGCACATGGCTACCCCTGTAATTGTTAAGTTTCCGAGTAAGAAGCAACCTTGGGTTCTGGGCAGTTACACACCACTCATAATTTTTTTCCCTTGACCCCCCCCCCCCAATAAAGGTAAATTTTTTCGGTGACCCCTCCTCCCCCCAAACCAAAAAAATCGTCAATTAAACCAGCTCTACATACTGTACAGTAACACAGTGTGTTTTTGGCATTATCAAGGTACTACAATTCCTACTTCAGTTGCAACTGTCACTTTTTACCCTTTAAGCCCTGGTAGGAATACTGTATTTCTCTAAAACAGTAACTGTAGACCCAAAGACCACAAGTAATATACCAATTGAAAGGTATTGTTTGGGGTAAGTCATAAATCACCACAACAGACATGCAGGATGTCACAGATTGGTTTGAAGAACGTCCAAAATGAAAACAGAAAAACATTCACAAATACCTTATTCCTTGCATATATTGGGTATACCCCTAAACAATAGCTTAATTTGCAGCTCTGGGTGTGTTGCTTTTTATCAGATATTCACTTGACCATAACAGTGTAACAGGCAAAAGTTGCAAAGACTTGAGGGGTGGTTAATCAAGTCTGATACAGGAGGGGGTATGATTTAATGCTTCCAATGTGCAGATCTGTCAAAGGTCCTTTTAGTGTCCAAACTTCATACAAACTAACAAAATATGTAAGCTTATAACAAATTTTGTGCCATATGGCACTATCGGGGCTTAAAGGGTTAACTGTATACTATAAAGTCAGCGCCTCCTAAAGTCCAATCCCCACGTCCATGTCGTAGGAGGTGGAAACGGGCAAAAGGGGACTGCTAGGCAGGGTGATGAATGGCGCGAAGTTATCCTTCCCGTGCCACTACGGCAGCCATGAAGGCCTGCCTGGACCTACCTTGAAACGTGCTGGCGACCCTGGTGAAGCTGAGTGGGCCAATCACCCACCAGTGGATGGAATTGATTACAGAAACGGAAACAGTACTGAGCAGGGTCAGCCCGACTCGCGAAGAGATATCCTCTGAGAGTTACATGACACCGCCTGGTGAAACCCTGCCGGGAGCCAGACGGCCGATACCTCTTCTGTCGATGAAGGCCACAACAAGGATAGGGACCTGGAACGCCCGCACTATGTACGAGACAAGTAAAGCCGCACAAGTGGCAAACGAAATGCGCCGTTATGACATCGCGGTGCTGGGAATCTGTGAAAGCAGATGGAATGGAGCTGGTCGCATAACACCAGCAACAGGAGAATTGCTGGTTTACTCTGGACACGATAACGAACAGCACACACACACAGAGGGAGTGGCTTTTATGATGAGCAAGTTAGCAACAAAAAGCCTTGATTGAATGGGCCCCCGTGTCGCCTAGGATCATCACCGCACGCTTGAACTCTAAGGGTAGAAAGGTTACCCTCATAAACTGCTTTGCTCCAACTAACAACACTACTGATGAGCCAAGGTGTTCTAGATCATACACCCCGACGCGACATTAGAATTCTCATGGGGGACCTAAATGCTAAAATAGGCTCGGACAACACGGGAAGAGAGAGGATCATGGGGCGCCATGGATTAGGCTGCTTAAATGAAAACGGAGAGCGATTCGCCGACCTGTGCGCTTTCAACGATCTAGTTATCGATGGCAGCATCTTTCCCCCACAAAACTATACACAAAGCCACCTGGATCTCCCCTGATGGTAGATCAACTAACCAAATCGACCATATTACAATTGGCAGAAAGTGGAGGAGGAGCCTTACAGATGTGAGAGTCAAAAGAGGGGCCGATGTTGCCTCAGACCACCATCTTCTGCTTGGGATAATAAAAGTGAAACTAAGGGCCAGCCAAGACCGCACATGTACACCACACTACAAATACAACACCCAAAACCTGATGAGCAAAGAGACAGCAGAAACATTTAGCTGCTTAGTAAATAATTGGTACTCAGCCCTTGAATTTGTGGAGGAAGACGTAGACAGTCACTGGACAGCACTGAAACACACCTGGTAAAAGTCTTGTGATGAAGTCCTGGGGAAAAGGAGATAAAGCCAGAAAGAGTGGCTTTCGGCAGAGACATGCAACATGATCACACAGAGGAAACAGCTGAAAGCTGAAATTAACAGTTGTACTGAGCAAGCCAAGAAGAGCAACCTAACTTCAAGGTAATGGAAACTCAATAACGATGTAAGGAAAAGTGCTGAGAAAGACAAGAAGGCATTCTTCGACACTCTCGCCACAGAAGCAGAAAGTGCAGCAGGACAGCGAAATATGAAAAGGCTATACGACATAACTAGAACAATGGTCTAACTACTACTAGTATAAAGTCAGCAAAAAAGAAATGTGCCAGCTCGCTCTGAATTCGTTGAAGAATCAAAAGAAAGAAAAAATCAATTTCTGATCTTCTGGTTATCGCTCTTCCCGAACGTGTTGTGGCTGGCCTCTCAACTTGTTCTTCGTCACCGATGAAGGCAAGAATGACATCACATCACATCAAAAAAAAAAAAAATGGCATCACTCGATTCGTGACCAGAGTTAATGTAATCAGATCAAGAGCATTGAGGCTAAGCTGCTGAAGGTCAAGCAGGATATGGAAACGCTGGAAGAAAACAAGAAAAGTTTCCACACCATATATAAGGGCATACATAATGAACATATCAGCAAGAAGCGAAGAAAGAAAGAAAACCGAAGAAAATCAAATGAAAGGAAGAAGAAGCGGTTTGAAAATAACGTCCAACGAGTGTATGGTGTCTGTGTTGGAACCCCGTTAGGCAATGATCTTGCAGAATGTCTTCTGTATCCTCCTTCCCTGGCCATCCCCGAAGAGTGCGTCAACGTCGAAGATGTTGCAGAATTACTGTTGAGACGAGATGCGCCATATGTTGCACAGCTGTTACAATCAAACCAAGTCAGCAATGCGGCAGGAACCAGAAGAATCACAAACCTCAAGCCAGAGGTTAGAGATGATGCGTACTGCATCCTGTATCCTAAAGAGTATGCTCTGCCTGAAAAGAACGAAAGCGACTCCCGGCACAGCAGCACAAGCGACGAGGAAGAGCTTGAAGAAGATTAGCAGGGAGAATCTAGAATTTATTTCTTCAAGATAGTTTACAGGCCTTTAGCAATTTGCAGATAGCTTTGGCTATGCTGGTCAAGCAACCGCTATGTTAACTATATTGCATTTGATAAGCTTAAAGGGAAAAATGAGAAAAAAAGATTCAAAAATCCAACAATACAGAGATGAAACTAAGTAAATATAAAGAAAGAAACCTTCTTTGTGTGTTTATTAGTTCCTTAGCCTTAAAATTGTAGTCTGTAGCCCCGGAAACGTTATTAGAAGCAGAAGGAACGTCTCTAATAGATTTAAGAACTTTCTTTGTTTGTTTCTGTGGGGATATAATTTTTAAGAATAGTAAAACATATCCCATCTTAAAGTATTACTAGAATATTTTACGTGCTCCCCGCCCCCTTTTCCCTTATTTTTTTAGAAGGCTCCCTTTTAAGGATGGTTTCTTTTGGTGCCCCCCCCCCCCCAAATCCTACCAACCCCCCCTCCTACCTTGTAAAAAATAAACGGTCCCTTATATGGTCAATATGGTGTTTCCAAGACAAATTTTTATCAATTAAAATGCCGAGATCTATATTTGACAAGGTCTTTACGCTCCAAAGCCACCACCTTCTTGTTCTGTTTGTTATCAAATATCACGATTTTAGGTTGATGAGTAGGGCAAAAATATAACGAAATTACTTTTTTACTATTCAAGGTCAAATTGTTTTCAGTTAACCATTCATATATTTTGTTAAGTTCTTGATTTACGGAGAGTTCCAACGATTTAAGATTTAGAGCAAAAAGGATATGTGTATCATCAGCAAAACGGTAAAAACTGAGCTTATCTGATGATTCCTGTATGTCGTTGATATAGTATAACAAAAAAAAGCAGTGGGCCTAGAACAGAACCCTGAGGCACTCCACAGGTAGAATCTAGCCTTTCAGAAATATGAGGACCAATTTGCAAGCATGAAGAAAACCAGATGTTTTCATGGCCGCGGAAACCATAGTGATCTAACTTGCGCAAAAGAATTTTGTGGTCTACAGTATCAAAAGCCTTTTCGGATCAATAAATATCCAGCCCGAGAATAAACGATTGTCGATATTTATCTGTATTGCATTCACAATATCTAGGATTGCATGCTGAGTAGAATGTGCCTTGCGAAAGCCATATTGGGATGGAGTGAGAAAGTTCTTCTGTTAACAAAAGACTCCATTCTTTTAAACACTATTCCTGTTGAAATTAGATTCAAGTGGATCGTTGTTCGTTGATCCATCATGGTGGATATTGAGCTGGTGACTCCAGTCTGGGCAAGGATTCATCGGTTCCTTTGATTAATCATCAGTGATTTCATTACAAAAGAACGCAAATATATATTTTTACCTGGTGTAAAACTGCGATAAGTACTTTTTGAGATAAAATATTCAATATTCGTTCATGTGCACTAGCCAAAGAACACCACTTTAGACACTATGTACTTTAGCATCTTAATAATTCTGGGAATTGGCCCCTAGTTTTCATTTATCTCGCTTATAGATCTTCTTTACAAATTCTAAGAACATTTCTTTCGGCAGATTCGCAGATTTCTGCGATATGAGTTCAAGAATTCTTGTGTAACTTTCCTCTTCGTATTCTTCATAAAGTTTCTTCAGGTTTAGTTCGTGATATAATACTTTGACTTTCTCTGATGATGTGGGACTCTTCACTCCATAATTTTCCTAAAATTCAAAATAGCGTAATGTATTTTTCGTGCAACTTGAATCAGTCAAGCAATTTTTTTAGGCTCTTGTCGCAATAGTAAGGCATGAGTGGAGGTGGTTTAAATTTTGCTGCTCAAAGTGTTTTGCATTGCTAATTTTCTGTGGAATTTGAGACTAGTTTACCTCAAAACACGAACTTTTTGGCAAGTGAGTATACAAGTGGCAAGTGGGATATTCCATGGTATACAACGGGAGAACGTTGCATAACTATTTTATTCCACGCCATAGAAAAGACAGTGGCCAACACAATCAATGCAACATATGCGCGGCGCACGATGGGAAGGTCGGGTGTAATACCGTCGAATATCCAACGGCTTTCCTGCATTCTGATTGGCTGTATTTTCTATGGCATGGTATAAATATTAATGTATCTAACTTTGCCCATATCACATGACAGTACATGTAGCTGCAGACAAACACAGTAGGAGTTATACCTTTAATATTTGCATCTGCTCTGTGGATATCTTCTGCAGAGCTTGAACAATGAGCCATGAACATTTGTTTTCCTCAATATCAGTTCCCACTTTTCCCGTGACCGCAGGGTCCCCATAGCAATCCAGGTAGTCATCCTGTGACCACCAAAAAAACAATAAAACAACATTTAGACTGGCAAGTCTGATCTCTCATAGAGATTATCGTTCAAGGAGTTTTATCTTCCCAATACACACCTACATGTATCTGAGAAGTTACAAAATATTAGGATAGAAATGTACTATAGTTTATTTTATAGGACTTGGTATAATAATTTGGAAACATTGATGACCTGAATAGCCAGACATACATAAACTTGACAATTTATCTACGCTTTACCATACCTCATTAAGTTTTATAAAATAACTGAGCCACTACGCGCGCTCTCAATGGTCGATGGGTGTGTTTAGATGAGAGTATGTAAACTTTAGATTCGCGCGTGCTTTTAAGAATCATGTGCTTTTTTCGTGTTTACATAGCCTAATGTAAACACTCGGAGGGTTGGGAGAATTCTTGAAAGTTATGCAAACCCTCAACTACATCTCGGGTTTGCATAACTGTCTCGAATTCTCCCAACCCTCCTCGTGTTCTGATGAGGCTATGTAAACACTGAAAAAGTGCTCTATTGTTTAAATGATGCACGAAGCTTAAGAGGAGCTCGAGGCCCAACCAAGAGCAACTCTAGCTTCCTGAGTGCTCTCCAAACTTCCCAAGTGCATCATAACTCAATGATACACAGCTAAAATCATGAATCAATTGTTTTATAACATTGCAAGTGAAAATGGCAAAGTAAAGTTAACTTTACTCGCACCATGGGTGCACGTTTACATATACTGAATTTAATAGCGTAGTTTTGCCAGCTATGATATAAAAAGGCTTTGATTGCCACAAGATAGCTTTACCTGAATCTGAAAAAATTCGCCCATTGTTAATAAAATTTCCTTTGCATTCTCATGAGACTGAGTGTCCTTTATACCAGCCTAGGAAAAATAATACCAAACATTCAGGTAAATAGTCAGTAATTTGGGTTCAGTATTGCATACACATTTGACCCTCTTTTCCCATACATATACTAATTCCCCTTGATCATTAATTGTTACAAGTTCATGTGCAAGTTGGTTATAGGAGAATTGAATGTTCCATCAAGGCACTATTACACACTTTATGATTTTTTTTAACTGCATTTTTTTAATCCACCAGTCTGCTTGACCACAAATAGATGTTCATCAGCATTTTAAGATTCCCAGGAGTGATAACACGTTAATACAAGCATTATTGAACTGTCAATCTAAACGACAGGCAGTATTAAGTTTAAATTCTCACCATGTACATTGCCAAGGCTACTGGTAAGTAAAAAGAATAAAAAGCAGTCTTGAATTTCACAATTGCTTTGTATCTGAAACAATGATAACAAATCCTTCATGAGATGTCTGATATTTCATTTAATACAATAAGATTTTATAGTATGTTTAAAGTCAGGAGTGCAATGGCATAGGAATGGATTAAGAGTAGCATACATCCCCCACAAAAAAAATAAAAAAATAACAAATAATTAAAATAATTATAGTTATAATGATAAAATTAAAAAAAGTAATTTTGAGGAAGACACACACTCTTTTCAGTTTACAAAACATGTTTTGGATGAACAACATCCATCATCAGTTGTGAAATACAAATGAACCGCTAGTCGGTGTGATATAAAAGAACTGAGAATAGAATATATGAATAATAAATAACAACGTAGAGTGAGGCATTAAACAGTCATTAAACAGTCAGTTTAATGCCTCACTTTCACATTGTTATTTATTATTCATATATTCTATTCAGTTCTTTTATATCACACCAACTAGCGGTTCATTTGTATTTCCCAACTGATGATGGATGTTGTTCATCCAAAACATGTTTTATAAACTGAAAAGTGTGTGTTTCTTCCTCAAAGTTATCTCATGTCTGCTTCTTGTTCACAAAAAAAGTAATAATTTTAAAACAGTGCACAAATTCAAAAGCACCAAAAAAATCCCTCATGCTATGTTCTTGGTCTGTTCATTGCACCAGTGGAGAAACTTAATTTGTGAGGCAATCATAGTCATCACAATAGATCATCATTAATTAAAAAAAAAAAAACAGATGAATTTTATGTATGACATACAAACATTTTGACCAGCAGTATTGGGATTACAAAAAAATATAAAATTCTTATATCAAATATCTGCTACTAGGGGGGTACCTCTCCAATGTGAAATTCTCAAACTTGCTGCCAGGCTTTGTAATAAGGTCTAACGTCTGCCCAGTAGCAGTAAGATAGGTAACCTGTTTATAGGAACCATAAAAATACCACAATAACA
>OZ026602.1:2241134-2263634 GCA_964020085.1 Micromussa lordhowensis
TGAGGTGACATAATGATAAACAGCTACATGTATTGTTAGAATACAAAGAGGATGGAAATGGATGTAAAATATAAACTCACCTCTCAACACCAACATGGCAGCCAGAAGGACCCCCCACAGTCAACCCACAATCCATTGCGAGAGTGCAAATTGGGCAATTTGCTTTCTAAGGTGTTTCTAACAGATATTTGTGACAAAAAATCTCCTGGTGGATTTTGAACGCCAATACAACTTTTACATTTCTTGAATATTCTTTTTTTTAAAAGAAGGCTTAAAATATAGGAAAATATAGGATTTACCTCAATTTATAGGAGTTTATAAGACAAGTCTGAAAAAATAGGACTTTATAGGATTTTATAGGAATATATAGGACGCTTGACACCCTGGAATAATGTATATTATATTACACATATACATAATTCTATTTATACTCGGGTTGCTGAGACTGATTTGGCCTTAGTAACAATGGAATATTCTAATTAAATAGAAATAAATAGTTGAGAAGTAAAATTCAGAATAAAAGAGAAAAACAAGAAAGCAAGAAAAATAGGACTAAATTATAAGGTATAAGGTATAACTACAGCATAACATTAAGTACTGTGATTCTAACATGTAAAATAGATGAACAATTTTTCCGAGATTAAATATCCATTTAAAAAAAAGTTGTACTTGAACTAGCAAGCAGTATCAAAAGAAGAATCTTTATAGAGATATAACATGTGGTTATGATAAATAAAGCTTCAATTTGATAATAATAATAATAATAATAATAATAATAATAATAATAAACTTTAGAAATAACCCAAAGCAAATGCGCATGCTGATTGGTTTAAAACCGTGTTTCTATAACTCGATAGAAACACAGAACTAGCATGAGCTGTTGACGTACTAATGATGGCGCAAACAAAGAGAATCAACATTTTGATGATCAAAGTAAGCAAGTTGTTTTTCTTTTTCTTCGCCACGGTATTTTCTAAAAGAAATAGGAAACATGTTCTCTGTGTTCCTATCGAGTTATAGAAACATTTGTGAAAGTTTGGGAGAACTCGAAAAAGCTGTAGAAACACTCGCCCTGGCTCGTGTTCCCACAGCATTTCTCATTCTCCCAAATTTTCATTTGTGTTTCTATAACTCGATAGAAACACGGCACATCTTTTCTTTTTCTTATTATTTAACGAGGGCAGACATGTGACAGTAAAAAACTGACAAACCAGTAGCACGCTAATATATAATACAAAAGAACAGAAATAATGATTAAAATCAAGAAACTAGAATAGTAAAAATTCATTAAAGTAAGCTAAGAAAAGGAGGCCCTCTAATGTATGATTAAATTCTAAGAAACAAGAATAGCAAAATTTCATTAAAATACACTATGGAAAAGACAAGTATAAATTAATCTAAAAAGACGAAATTTATGTAAACAGGATATAACTAGAAGACAAAACAAAGTGTTTGTAGCCGTCCTTAAAATGATCAAACATGCTCTTCTTAAAACTTACTAAACTTGGTTTGCTTCTAATATTACTTGGTATCATATTCCAGAGTCGTGTGGTTGATACTGTGAAAGACCTTCCTCCTCCCTCTGACTCCCGTTTGAATCGGGGACAGACAAGGTTTAATAGTCCATGTCTGCTTGGTCTTTCATTGATATCAGCGTTTCTTATCAGCATCTGAGACATATAAGATGGGCAGTCCCCAGACAGTAATTTGTATATCATTAATAACCTATTCACTTTGGCCTCATGAAAAAATGGAACCCAATCCAATTTTCTAAACAGTTGTACGCTATTCACTCTACCAGTGATATGTGGTTAAAGACTTGCAATGTATTAATTAATGCACAAATATAGTTTTGACGCTATCCCATGGGTGGGGCATTTTGCCCTTTTCTTCCTGCCCAACAGTGAGGATTTTGTATGCCCAGCTGCCCCACAGAGGGGCATTCCAAAAGACAAAAGTTCAAATACCCATCAAATGCTCGGGGTGGGATGGATGGGCTTGGAAATGACTGAGCCATGTATTAGGAACCAAGCATAAGCTACTAAAGTTGCACTGTGCTGTATTTTCATTCATTTACACCTACCTCATGAAACAAATCCAGCACGTCAACGTAATATGGCCTGTGACGGATATGTTTCTTGAGAAGTTTGTAGATAGTGGCTTCTATAAGAAGGAAGTCATTGATAGCAATATTGCCAACTCCTGCCTACACAGATACAAATGGTGAAAATGAGTAAATCTGTGCAGCAGCATGTACATGTTTAAAACATGATTTGCAGAACATGATAAGGAAGTTCTTTTTAAATGCCACTTGTCAACGATTCAAAACAAATCAACACTTTTTCCCCTGCACTAGCATACATTGTACATGTATCTTTTCAGCAGCTTATAAACCCTAACCCTAACACCCAGAAAAAGGGGAAAAGGCCACCAGGTATTAAGAGGGTCAAATTTACCTTTTTGTACCAGCATGGCTTGCCTCGTCTTGTTAAAGACTCATCCATGATGTCATCGGCAACCAGGAAGAATGCTTGCAACTGAAACAATGAACAACAAAAACGGATCCCTGTAAATGCAAGCTTTGCTTTGAGTACTTATAAGACAAACAAAGAACTCATGGTGTTAAATTTCTTATTTTTTAACAGCGTACCCATTCCACGCACCATCCTAGTATAACTGCAGTTTTCACATCATCTTCTGCTAATTTGTCAGGGCTTACAAGATGCCGCAGTGATCCAATCACAGAAAGACCACGATTTCTTTTTCCTGGCATATTAAACACAGAACATAAATCCTGCGGCAGATATAGGATTTTAGAGAAGGAGATTTGAAATACAGCCCCCTGCAGGGGAGGCCAGGGGCATCCTTCCCCAGATAATGCAGTCTGAGGCCAACTCAGCATGCGTGTTGTAATGTGTCATTTTTTTTTAGTTTAGGGGGTCAGACCGAACCTCCTAAATGTACCCCACAACTCAGACATTAGCATCAAATCAGAACTGTGCTTCATTTCTCACCAGTCTTGTGATGATTTCTCAGCAGATAATATTTAATTTATAATCAATGATTCCTCAATCTTGTACCTGACACTTTGAAAGACAGATTATTTGTTAATGAAAAGAAAGACTAGAGACCAGTCATACAATGTCTAATACACAGACACTGATCAAGTTTTTGCATCATCAAGTGGAAAAATACAAAAAAAATACGTTGTCAAGCTTTTGCATCATTTTTGTTCGTGCTAAGATGTAACTGGTGGTATATCATTTTTGTTAATTACTCAAAGGTTTTGGCTTGTTCTCTCAAGTAATTGTTTAATGAAGGGGACTTTGTACATGTACATGTATAATGGCATACCGCTACATGTACATGTATCTCAGTGACTCTGATAAATGTACTTAGCCAGCCCATAGTCTCACAAGATCAAGGAAAGGAAAAGTGGTACACAATACATTTATAATTTTATATCATTTACATTTGTATGGCTTACATCTAAAGGATACTTATGACAAAAAACCCTGATTAATCATGTTGACTGAATGTTTTAGGCACTTTTCACTCCAACAAAAATTCCAGAATATTCAAAATGGGGGCAATTGGTACCAAAATTTCCTTGAAAAGTTTCCAGAAAATCTGAATAATGTTGAGTTTCCTAAATACAACCATTCAACCAAAAATTTTGGAAATTCTGTGAGGAAAATCAAATGGAACTTACACTGTAAATTACCAATATGCCATTTTCAAAATCTGTCCCCTTTTCTCGAAATTTTGGAAAATGCTGGTTCTTTCGATACCTAAAATTTAACAAATCCAAACTGGAATTTTCCATTCAATTTCCATGCCATTGTTACTGTTCTCAGGTAATACCTCGAGACTGTAAATAGAAATACCAACAAATGAATGTTGCTATTCTCATTGTAGTTGGTTGCCATGGTGACTAATACATGCCATCTGACAGGGTGCGGCAAAAACTAACAAACTGTTGTAACCTGGCTCTATGGATACTTAATGATGAATTAACTCAACAAACTTAACGATCAAAAATGTTCCACATTCAGCAAGTTCTCCATGATGACTCATGTGGCTTTGACATAATGCTTGATCTTTTTATAGTATTTGTTGACAGGTATTTCTCATTTACACAGTATTTCCATAGCATTTCAGCTCTTTTTGGATGCAGAATTGGATGTTGCATTAGTAACCAGGCATTTTCCATGGAGGTAGTTTCCAGGTACTTTTCGGCGTGAACAAAATGGTGTGATTTCATCGCTGTTTTAGGAGAAAAACTACTTCAAAATAATGAATCTCATGTGGGGTTGTAACACAGCTGCTTTATCGCTAACATGGAGCAATATTTCTGCAGGCCCGTAGGGAGGAGGGGTGCTATGGGTGCGCCCGCACCCCCCCCCCCCCCCCCCCGCAGACTGCTGAGGTCCACTTGTTTGTTAAAAAAATAAATAGTAAATAAAAAATAATAGTGTTGTTCTGTTTGTTCTGTTCTAATTCACTGATTGCGTAGTAAAAATTAAATAAATATACCAAAACAGATTCCATGTTTGATCAGTAGCCCGGGACGGAGTACTTGATCTGGTTGCAAAGATGCACCCAAGGAGGCTTGAGCTTGGCACACTTCTGAAAGATCGTGATGATCAGCAGCCAGCCGAGTGAACAATACGGATTTACAACTTTATTTCTATTTTTGTTATTTTTAAATAGTGACATTGGCATTGTTATTCTCTACATTGTAAAATACATACCTAAAGCATTCTCTTTGCCAAAAAAAATCAATTTTGAAGTTCAAAATTTGACAAATATCCTATATTGCTATCAAATATCCTATATTGCTATCATACTGACCTTCAAAACGCACGAAATGCAGTCTCAGACAACTTAATTTTCAAAATTTCCCGGACCCCCGTAGTAAAGAGCGCCTCCAGCGCTCGTTGGTCCGTATAATCAACTGATCGCACCCACAGGTAAAAAAATCCTGGCTACGGGCCTGTTCTGTTTTATGTGGAAAAAAGCGCTGATTATGCTGAGGATGTGGATGTTACCAAATTTTAGCAAATTATACAGATCAACACCACGGCATCCTGTCAGATGCCTTGCTAATACTTACCTCCAGGTACATTGTACTCTAATACCTGAAATAAGCACAGAATACAATGTAAATTTCAGGGAAAGGTTTCACTGTCGGTTTCACTTGAAATTGTCTGCCCTAACATCTACCAATTACACACTACAGTTCATAGCCTAATTGACCATATGTAGCCCAGCCCTCTGGTTGAAGGGCTCAGCACATTCAAAGAGTCAATGTTACAGATGAAAACGGGCACACAACAACTATGCTTTATTTTTGGTCTGTATAAAATGTAAACATTTCTTTTGGCTTTTGACTTTTCAAAGTCACGATAAAGGCAGTTGTAGCTACAGTGTCCCTCATACTTACAATGAGGAATCCCATTTTTTATTCGCACCCTCCCCCTATGATGCAGCCCTGAAGTTTGACCAAGAGAAGCCTAGTGGCATAATTCAGACATGTTTACCAAGTCAGTTTCTTATAGCTCATGCTTTGGGGAATTGAAAGCCAAGTTTTTATTTGCTTTAAATGGCCATTTATTATTCAACAAATTGTAACAGTATCCAAATATGGTCATGATGCTCTTGATACTGTCATCCGTAGGTAACAGATATCTGGTGGTATACGTAGCTTTGTATGTGGGAAGAAAAAGTGAAGTGAGAAAATGTTGACAGAGAGATTTAAAAATGTCAAGCTGTTTTGTTATCAATTTGTTGAATAATAAAACCAACTATCCTGCTCAATCTCGCGGAATATCGTCTGATTTTACCTGATTTTAGCTAAGTATCAGACGATATTCCACATGATTTTGCAGGATAATTGTTAATTATCTGACACGATAGACCGCCATTTAATCAGTCATGACATTTGGGCCCACCAGTTCAGTTTTATGTTAATAATATACATGAAAATATTACTCGATTCTGAGTGGCTGAGAACAGTGCAGTTTTTCCTTAACACAGTGCAGAAAAGAGGTAATAATGAATGCAAAAAAAAAGGTAATAAAGCAAGCATTCTGATTGGCCAATGAACAAAGAAGTTCACAAAAAAATATTTTGTTTTCAAATCAAGCGCGCCCTGGATGGCGCAATTTTTTCTTGATTGCATGATAATTAAAATCACCTGAGGTTTGTGCGCGCACAAAACTGACAAGAGAGTTCAGAGTCCGTAAAGTTCAAAACATCCTTCATGCAGATTTTTCATGTATATTATTAATAGGTAATCATACGGTTTTTCTCGTTCAATTTGGAATTAATTTGCACTTGTGAGTTTTTCAACAAACGAAATTACACTCGCTGAAGCGGCTCGTGCAATTTCAGCTTTTTGAAAAACTCACTCGTGCAAATTAATTCCAAATTGAACCCGAAACCGTATGATTACCTGTACAAACACAGGCAGGGGGATTATTCTTAAGTGTTCTTTCATTTCTTTTATATAGTAGTACATGTATATGGATATTTTGCCCTAAGGTGGGGTTTTTGACACTTTTCATTGATGTTTGCGTCCCTACCCTGGGGAATTTGATCAATTTTTTGTCAAATCCCGCCCGTTCCCTGCCCGTACTTCCCCTCCTCGGGTATCACATTGATAGGTGTATAAGCTAAACTGCTGCAGTTCAGTATCTTTTTTTTTAACAACAACTTTATTCATACCTTATTTAGATTACATTACATTGATTACAGAACAATTACAATGTTAATTTAATCGGGTAACTGACAACCTGAAATAACCTGAAAAAGTTATAAATGCCAGGTTGCCAGTTAATTATATATATATTACAATTACCAACAAATGAGTAGCTAACTAAAGTAAACACACACAGTCACATTAAATACAACAAAAGAAAATAAGGAAATTAGCATTAAGTAAAAATACGACCAAATGAACCTACAGCAATTTGACAAGGAACCAGCCAGGAATGTAATGAGCTTACACGTTTTTTATTGGTATTTGGCTTAAACTGAACTATCTGCTTTATACCTTTCCATAACTTTTTTCCATCAGTGATATTGTCAAGCAAATATTGTTTATAATATCGCTTTTTGCTTATTTTTAACAAATGATTTATTGATTGATTCATCTCTGGCTTGGTACAGAGCTTAAACGAATATTCATTGAGCCTTTTGTCATGCTATGAAGACATTCATGTATTCGTTATTTCTATGCTAACGATAGATTGTGCAAAAACAACTGAGCTTACCTAAATCATTTTAATCTATCGCGAGCACGATCTTACCTCGCGCATGCGGCATACAGCGTCCCCCGTTTCTTGGTCTTTTTCATTCTCCTTCACGACATCATTAACAAGCCCAGGGAAAAAGGCATCAAATAGCTCACGGTCATTTGATTTTTTCACGTTCTTTGCCATTGGCTATAGATTCAAAGTGGAAAATAAAATTCTTGTCAGTGCGCCGCCATTTTGTTTTTCCAAGATGCCCAGGACCTCTGCCTGTGCCCAGTTCCACTCAAAGTTTTTGTCCTGTGGAACCGGAAGAGGTTGGGTTGTCTTTGACTTCCGGTGAGGCCATGTCACAGAGTAAAGGCCTGTTCAAACGCACTATACAACACTCGACTTTGTATGATCGACATTGTATAGCGTTGTTGGGTAAGGTGTTCAAACGTACTATACACGGACTATACAACCACTCTACAAGTATGACGAAGCAGCCCGTTAAGATTACCCATAGTTCCCCGCGCGTTTCCATAGAAATGACGTAAAATAATGCTCTACAAGTCGAGTGGTGCGTTCAAACGAGCTCGACTTTGTAGAGTATCGCTTCAGTGATCACGAAACAAAGGAAACGTCGAGTGGCTGTCGAGTAGAAGTTTGACCAGTTTCAAACATCGCTATACACGATTAGACTTGTCGAATCGTGTATAGTGGGCACTATACAAGGTGTTCAAACGCACTCGACTTTGTAGAGTATACAAGTCGCATGCTGTATGGTATACAAAGTCGAGTTCGTTTGAACAGGCCTTAAAGCAATGTTTTTGCTGTGTGAAAATCGTCGTTAAAAATGGGAAGATGACTGTAAGGCTAATAAGGTGCACTTGTCAACTCAGCAAAAATAAATTGTATTGACATGGATGGGTAACAGTTCCACACAAAGAAAAATTCAGTTTGCAACCCTATATTTATCTTCTTATTTACAGCAATAGACATAACAAAAGATTTATTACGGTACTGACTATGCTTTCCTAAAAGCAACTATGAAGTTTTAATAATGTACATCAATAGACATTTTTGCATACTATAGTTCATCTTCTAATATACAACAATAGACAGAACCAATCATGTGATATCGCATCGAGTATCATCTATCAAAGTTTAGTATTCATCAAAATTGAAATGTTACCAGCTTTAACCCCTACCCTAGAAATGTAGCTGAAGAAGGCTGGTCAGTGGCCAGCCGAAATATAGTACACCTTTTAAAAAAAATCTCCTACGTTGAATCGGTCTCTGCTTTTGTATTTTTCATTTTCTATGTTAAGCCGATTAGATCGCTATTATTGATCCAACGCA
The DNA here is from genome assembly GCA_964020085.1 of Micromussa lordhowensis. Lineage (NCBI taxonomy): Eukaryota > Metazoa > Cnidaria > Anthozoa > Scleractinia > Lobophylliidae > Micromussa > Micromussa lordhowensis. The sequence goes on from OZ026602.1 coordinate 2,249,735, forward strand.
TACCACCAGAATCATCGTCCGTGGTTGCTTGCTTAAACATTTTCTACTCTAGGGCACCTTACCCTCCGAAAGAAGGAAGAGTAAAACGGCACGGAGTCGGCCGCTGGATTCTACCGTTTCATCGGTCCCTTGATTTTGAAAAAACCCCGAAATAAGCAAAATATGCAGATTTGACTTCTGTGGCGGAGGAAATCTCAGCGAAGTCAACCCCGAAAAAAGATTTCTACGCGAAATATTATTTCCTGGCTTTCTGGCACTTTTTTTGTTTCGTTTTTCTTTGTTGTTGTTGTTTGTATTATACCGTCTTAGCTTTTCCAGCCCTTCCAACCTTCGAAGCAAAGGCGGCCTACGGAAGAGTTTGGAGTGTTCTAACTCCTAAAGCCTCGTCTACACAAGCCATTTTTATGTGACAATTCTTATTTCCTCGTGTAGATGAGAAAAATTGACCAATTTTAATGTGACAAATATGTTTTGCATAAAAAGTTGGCGTGTTAGTTTACAAATAAAATTTGTCACATCGTGCATTGACTCGTTACATAAAATGTTTGAAATGTTTCCTAAGCGCCATCTTTTTTGGGGACGACCAACCAGCCCCACCTTGTTTCTGCGTGTCTCTGCTGCCCAAAGTTACTACTCACGCACTAAACTGTTTGCTGTGACATCTGCACAATCAAATATATTTGTCATGTAAAAATTGCTTGTGTACACGAGGCTCAAAACTCCCTCCTCATAGCAGGCCTCTTGGCGTTTTAATGTTCGAAAGCTTGTTATTAAACAAGCCACTGTTAAATAAAGCACTCGTCAAACTAACAAAGTAAGAAGCTATGAGATGCTCTACGGCGAGGTGAATTGGATAACTTATTTAACCAAATCATTTTCTGCCAAGCCAAACAGAAATTTGCGGTATTGATATTAACTTGACAGCTTGAAAACTACAAACATAACCGCAATCAAGAGAGTATCACATGACTATAAATTAATCGTTACTAAGCTGTAGACATTATCAGAGAAACTGAGTCTCACACTCTGACACTCAAGACATAGATAACAAAACACTTGGCCCGAGTTGTTCGAAAGCCGGTTAGCGCTAACCCAAGATTATAAGTTAAAAGAAGTATTAATTAATTTATCTTGTATAGAAATATTTTTCACTGTTTATGGTTGTATAGTTTAAGATTATTCGACCTCAAACCTGAAAGACAAACAGTATAAACAGAATACTGGCCCGAAAAGTTAAAAAACAGAAATCAAAATTCTCGCTACTCCTGGGTTAGTTTAATCGGGCTTCAAACAACCAAGCCCTCTTATCTTGTAAATTTCTCTTAAAACTCTGTTAACTGCTGGCAGGTCAAACTCTCTTAAGAGGTTATTTATCTCATCTAAACATCGTGCTCATCCGCTTAAAATTTAGGTTAATGTTAAATTTAATACAACAAGCCAGATAGAAAAGCTGGAATACTTTTTCATAGTATCTGCATTACATTTCACGAAGAGGAAAAACAGCAACTTCTCTTTGCTGCTGAGGTCGTTTACGAACGAGTGCAAGAAAGGCTGATCTGTATTCTGGCATGCGGACAGCGTATAATATAGGATTTAGAAGAGAGTTTGCATACATTAAAACCAACAGTGCAGATTCTAAATGAAACAACACTGAAAGGGGCATTGACATATTTATTTCAAATTTGCTGGCATAAATGACATAACGCCATATGACGAATGGCAGGTACAACAGAAGAGATACAACAGTCACAATCAACAATGTCATGGTCAGTTTCCTTTCTCTATTGGCTGCACCATGGTATCGAGGCTGCGCTCCACAACGAATTTTAATAACAATGGACGTGTAAGAAACACAAATAACCAAAAGGCAAATTAAAAGAAATGTAACATGTAAGTAAACACCGTGATAAATGTTACCATTCAATACAACAAGTGTATAAGTTATTGTTATCAACGCAGATATAACCCAAGCAACGCAAATTATTAATCGATATAGGTGCTTTTTGACCACGCGATGACGTAACGGGAAGAACGTCGCGTGTACCCGTTCTAAAGCAATGATGACGATATTTACTAACGAACAAATAACAAACATCGTCGTGAATATATGTAATAAAATAAATGTCCAAAATCCTAATGACGGCCACTCCCATAAATTACAGTAAACTCCAGACCAATAGAACAGATAATACGCAGCAACTCCTCCAACAAACATATCTGTAACTGCCAAATTTATCACGAGGTACATGCTACGCTTGCGGAGATTACGGTTTCTCATAAAAACAATTATCGTACAGAGGTTGAGTGTTACTATAGCAACAGACTCGGCTAAGCCTACAGTCATCCAGGGTATGCACTCAGATAAAGACACCATCTCAACACACTGCTCAAAGCTCTGTCCTTTTCGTATTGCTGTCAGAGGTAATTACTCGTCTGCCTGTGGAAAGAAGTGAAGTATTTTTGTCAGGTTTTTTTACTGCTTGTGTAAAATATGCAATCAACAGGGATGCAAAGCTTACATCAATGTGCAGAATTTATTTTTCAATAGCACGTGTTGTAATTTCTCGGCTTTCAAGGTATTGAAAACCAGTTTTTAATATGTTGCGTTCAATATAAAATTAGCTCTATTGTAGTTTTTGATCTGTTGGTGATTTCGATAAGCCCTAAATATAGAAAGCTTGAGCTCAAATTTCGGAGCCTTGAAGGAATGAAATTTGGTTCTTAAAAATCTAAACGGAAATACTTACTATATTCAGAAATTAAATAAAGAGTTTGCTTTTCTCTTCTAATTGTAAAGATCGAAAGCTTACTTTAATTTTTGCAGGTTACAAAATCTACTGACAATAGGAAAGTTTCAAATGAAGAAATCTTTGCAATTGTAAACCAAATAAAGCAATTATTACACAGCTCAGAGAACAGAAGCAATCTGTTCTAACTTTTCTTTTCTCCATAACGTAGTAGTTTAACTTCCCGCCTTCGAAGCCATTTTTCTCACGATCAGCGTTGATGAGATCAATAGTGCTATTCTTTCTTTTAAATTTCTTATCGAAGAGCCTCTTCAATCGAAGCAGAATCTGAATGAAAAATAACGATGCCGTTCCTTATCTTTTCCAGTCTAAAATATGCTCTTTATTAGTGACCCCAGATAAATATATAACATTGAGCATAATGCTGTGTAACTTGGCCTGAGAATTTAAACAATTTACACCCCACAACGTCTGGATACACTCTCTTTATCCCGCACAAAGAACTAAGTAACGCTTTTCTTGCTATTAGAATGTTCAAAGGGACATAATTATGAAATAGTCTGAAAGATAGATCATAATTCTCACTCCTTGGGAAAACTCGACGCAAACCATCGATATTTTTGGGTTGAGTATCAAAAAGTAATCAGTTCCTAGTTGGCTTGATAGCTCAGTTGGTAGAGCATTCCACCGGTATCGCAGAGTTCATGGGTTCGAATCCTCTTCAAGCCTGAATTTTTGGACAACTGCTTAAGTTGTTTGTATAACTGCGATGATCCATCATGTCTTTCTCCGCAGTTCAATATATGACCTTTCAAATATTTACTTCTATCAAAAGAACAGTTGCAAAAACTCTAAACCTTACCTTAGTAGAGACCCTCCCCTTGAATTTCTCGTTGGAGGATAAATACACACTGTAAATGAAATAATATAATAAGATAACTGAAATAAAAGTTGAAGTAACTACGCAAGCGAGTGATCCATAATTTGTTGTTGCAAGTTATGATTAACCTTTCATGCGCTCCAAAACTCCAAAATTGGCATAGAATCGGTAAATTAATGTGGATAACTTATCCACTAGATAAAGTGCATTTATTTTCAAGCTGTCTCAAAACCCATTGTAAAAACAAAGATTACCAGAACATATATTGAGAAGATCAGTGAAAAAAAGGTGAAATGTCATCAACTTACCCAATTGTAAACAAGACGCTCTCTCCGGTGAATCGTTTTCTTAAAAAAATCTGATAAATTTTTACTGTAAAGAGAAATTAAGACGGATTTAATAGTGCGAAAATGAATCTTATTAAAATAATACATCTCTCAAGGTCTGATATAGAAAGAAGCAAATATTTTTGTGTGCAAAGTTTTTTTGTGTGTTAAGTAATACAATTTTTTTTTTCGAGATGTTTTGCCAATCCATTTGTGAACAGCTTGTGCTTATACAACTTTGGGCTTATACAACTTCTAAGGAGTTTTGGGTGCATTTACAAACGGCGAGCTGACATCCGAGAGTGGGCTAATACCCAAAATAAAAAAAAATCGCTTATAAATGAGCTGATGAAAGATAACTGGAGATATTTAGCCTCCAATACGCACAGCCAAGGAAACAAATACGCGAAACACAGAGGTCATTATAACAGGCCACTTTGTACGTTCAATTTTAAAAAGAACCCTTTTCGTATACCCTTTATTGAAAAAAAGGTCCCCCTTTCAATTATCTACTTGAGAACACTTCATCCCTTTTCTAAACCCTTCAAGGAATGAAGTTAATGAATAATACTACGGGAGAACATCAATTATTACCTGGAGAAATGTTAACCAAAATGCAGGTCTCCGAATTATTTAGTTGTTCATATTACATCTAAATGCCAGATTTCCTTACCGTTTCGTATAAATCGACTTGTGAAATTCCGTAGCCTGTGATACCCTTTCCGTCGGAACGTTAGGACGTTATAGGGAGTCCATGTCAAGAAGAAACTTGGGTCTTGGTAATTGCTCTCAGTGCTAATGAAGAACTGTCACTGCAAACCACAAGGTAAAACACAAATTGCATCACTTCAGGAGTGAAGTAGTCAACACGCTTTTCTCACCTAATATTTGCTAATTTCTGACGTTTTTCCCTCCAAAACACCGCTCATGTTGACAGTCATTACACCGGCCAGTTTTAACCATCTTGTCATTCTATTGATTATTTGACAGACAACGCATTTAACTTGGAAGACGCTAATTTCGTTTCGACTTCCTCTCAGCTGCTTCCAAAAAAGTTACTAAAGTAAAATTCTCATTTCGACTTATGTGCGAAGTCATTATCATGTTTTTATTTTTTCCATGTTGTTTTCTTTTGTAATAATAATCTACCTTTTATTGACGTTGGTGGGTTTATAGACAAGGGGCCTTATAACCGGAATTTTAGGGCATTTCTTTATGTTCGTTTCTTGCTCTCCCAACGTTATGCGGGCTTCGGTTATTCGTAGCAGAACATGGATCCGTTGTTAAGTATTTCGTTCATCATTCGTTTTCAAATACTGGTGTATTTGAAATGCCATCTAAAATAGTGTAAAGAGGTTTGAGTCACTAAAGGACAAGCCTGTAGGGTGATTGTACGGCTATGAATTGTAGTTGTAAAAATTTCAAGTCAATTTAATTCAAGTCTTCTACCTCATTGAAAACCTAGTTGCAGCTCCCTACCCCACTTTCTCATAAAGACATATTGTATTCCTGTTGCTAAATTAAACCGGTATTTTATCAAATATTAACAAAACTGTGGTATGCTTCTTTACTCAAACATAATACTAAACGTTGCCAAATTATCTTCTTTCTTTAACTCAAAGTATCGCACTTAAACTCTTAAGACTGTTAACTACGCCATCGTCAGTTCGCTAATTCAGCTTACTTATTTCAGCAAAATGTAGGTTTGGCATTTTATCTTCAAAGTAAGTTAGAATCCGTCGAAATCAGCTGTTCATGAACTTTGAGACGGAAAACGTAGCAATCTGAAACCCTAACACTTTCTTTTTGCTGTTTCAAAACAGTAGTTAGTTTTCCCAAAAATATCATATAGCCTCGACGCTAAAAGTCTGTTAAAACCCTTGCAATTCTATTATCCTCATCATTGTCGTGGCTTGTAATAGTTCTTTCACTTTTCTGTCGGGTGGTTCTCTCACTTTCGGCAAATAAAATGTTTAGTTTGTAAGAACAGCGAAAAATCCAAATCTATTATTGAAACAGTGAGTTTTCCTTCCTTCAGCAACATGTGTCTTCGATTAAAATTCCACAACAACAGTAAAAGGAAACTTCATTTCAGTTGTTGTATTAGTATTCTATACCACAAAAGGACAAATTCAATTCTGTCTTCTCTATGATGCCTTTACTTATTCTTCTAGTTATAACTGCAAAACGCCATTAAAGCCAAAAATGCATATTTAAGAAGAAAATACATATATTATCACAGCAAGCCTGAATAATGGTATGTGTCTCGGACGCCTCATTGCGGGCGACCAGCGGAGCCCGCAATCCTAATCTCAACATTGGTTTCAAACGCATGCGCGGCAGTTATATAGCCTTGCAGTGATTCGAATTTAACCAAAAAAGTCGTCCTTCCAAATATTTGTCCCTAGGGACACTAAGAACCAATGAAATGAAAGGACGTAATTTTAGCACAGGCGCTTTGACCACGCGAGACAAACACGAAGCAGCAGTAATTTGAGCACAGGCGTTCTGACCGCTAGAAACCAACACCAAGCAGAAGACAATTCTCACCAAAGCATAGCTGTTTCACCTTCCATAGTCAATGATCTTTAATGTAGTTGAAGGGCTCAAATAATATGTAAATTTCGCCTTCTTGAAGCTAAGAATGTCAAGAATCACGTGCAGTTCATGCAGAAATGGCGGTCCAGGCCGCGGTCCATAAATTGGAATGCACAATTTTATCACGTGGACGACGTCTATTTCGTCGAAGAATCACGTGCAGCTCATGCATAGCTGGCGCGCCGTCCAATCAAAATCAAGCGTGTGAACTTGTGATCGGAACGTTTCCTGTCCGTGTCTGTTGTTGTCATTTTGTCAAACCCAACACAAAATAGAACTAGTGTATAATCAAACTGGTGTTACTGTTTCACAACGTCAGTAAAACCACTCTTAGGTCCCTTTGTCTCGTTTATGGGAAAACAATCACCCACACTATGCAACCCTTTATTGCCCTGCAAATATAAATGCCCAAAATGGAAAAAGAACACAACGCCACTGTTTTACAATGAATTCGTTAACCTCAGTGAAACAAATCATGCATAGCCCTCGCCCGCACTTCCTAACCTGTGGTTATTACTAGTTTAAGTAGATTTTTAAACAGGTTAGCAAGAGGCATTTTTAGATCCATGAAGCCCTGGAATTCTGCACCCATATGTACTAACTGCAAGAGCCACGATAGTAAAGCGGCTTATGACTACAATTTATACAGTCGTTAAATATTTGACTAGGTAGCAAAGTTTATGTCTACGGCAAGCTTTACAGTTTGTCTCAAAATAATTAAATGCTCGTGCAAAACGGTTTTCGGTGCGTAACTTTTCTGTCGATGGATAATTTTACTAAACAACGCAAATTATTCGAAATTACTGAAAGACTTCCTTTTGGCAGCTTCAGAAATTAAAAGTTGTTCAGTGATATCAAAGCCTCTAGTTTTACTTAGTCGAAGTACTAACTCTCTGCTTAGAGCCTTTTTTTTAAGTATTAGTTCGATGCTCGTATTTTACTCTTATATTGTGGTTGCCCTGAATAATAGTTGTTTTAACTCTTATCCGGTAACCGTCTACCTTTCGAAAATGACACAATGAAAATAAGCTCGCATGTGGAAAACCTTATGTCTGCTGCCTCGAAGACTGTCTTTTGGACCAAAAAATAAAACTGATGACTGGTTAAAGCTAAAATCGCTAAAAACATGGAAGTGACTGAATTCACCGAGAACTGTGAACAGCATTCCCTTGGCGGACTTTGCACTTAGATAAAATGAATTCGAAGAACTGTCTCTCTCGTCTGTGCACTGTCCGATTAGATGAAGAAAATTTCGCGCGACAACTTCTTGCCTTTCTTGCTGCTTGCGGTTAGATTCGTAACTTCTTGCGGCTTCTTGCGCTCAGATATTCAAATGCTTGCGTTTCCGAAAGTTCTTGCGGATAAACCGCAAAACATCTCATTTTCACTTCTTGCGCCCACTTCGGCGTGTTCTTGTGGCGCAAGATCTTCTTGCGTTACCTCTTGTGCTTGCATAATTTTGAGGCTGTGCTTTATTTAGTATTAGGCATTTTTCTTTTATCTTGATGTTTTTCCTTCACCAACGAGGATACCTACAATAACAATTATCAGTAAATTACAGAAATTCTTAAACCTACCTTGTCAATTGGAAACTCCAGTTCCTGGTGACTGGGTTTTACAAGCAGCTCACCAATGAAAAACATTCACACTGCAACGACATTAAGAAAAAAAATGGACAATTTTGGCTCTACTTATATGTGATGTTGAATAGTGGGAAGATAGATAATTGTCAACTAAAAATTGATGCAGATTTATTTTAAACTGGACTCTACTCTAAAATACGACGACTAGCTGTTTGCATAATCTCAAGACGTAACCCGGCTATAACGCGTTCACTTCAGTATTTTTCTACTTCTTACTTCAGAATATTGAACTGCAGGGACCTTCCATTCTTTTCCGTAAAATACTCGGATTCAAGCGAATAAATAATTCTGTCTCAGATTTCGCGCTATGTGCAAAAACCAAAACGTTCAAAACTATTTAACTTTTGAAATATTAAACTGAAGTTAAAGGGGATTATTTTTATCTTGGGGTTTTCAGCAGTACTCTGAGGTAATTGCCGGGCTTAACGTTTCACGTTGAATTGATGCGTCAGTATTCACGACTGTACTTTCTGGTTCAACATTGGAGTGCGACAACGAATCTCCTCGTGATAATCTGCATCAACACTGAATAGAACTACTTACATATCTAACTGTGGATCATTGAATGTAGCTTACGTTTCTTCTCAAGAATACACAACTCGCTTCACCACCGTGATCGGTTCTTTCTCCGCTTTCTCTGATCTTCTTGAATCTTTGTCTTCGTATTTAAGACACTTTCATCTGAAAGTTACAGATCCGGCGATAACTTGTCTGCGGACATAACAGTAAGTATATTCAAACGAACGGTGCAGCCGGTTAAGATTGAAATAACTTCGCTCCTTACGACTTCCTTTTAGTTCCGTATCTAAAAGTATTTAGTATTTTTGAAATGCTGCAGCCCGGAATTTCACAATAGTTGTTGGTTGGTAAACCAAGTTGTGCGAAAGATCGCTTTATAATATATAGGGCTACAGCCTAAGCAAATTTGATAAAAATCTTTTATTTCAAACTTTAAAGTTTTGAATTTCTTATTATTGAAAGCTCGCAATACCATGCTCAATTTTGTGGCAGCTTCAAAGAGTTCTATTAATCGAGAGGTCCAGCTGCTTCTCTACTTTTGTAAAGAAGTTTATAAAATACTTGCCTTTACTAACAGATCAGTCTCAGCGCTAATGAAGAACAGTTACTGCAAAATATAAGTAAAACTCGCATTGCGTAATTAAGTAGAAGAATTAATGTAAACAATATGTCAAAATACTCTGGCGTTAAATACTAATTAGTTAAATATTTTTTCGTTTCCCTCTTTAGTTGTCTGGGACAAAAAAATAAACATCACGCTTCAAATTTAATTTTCCGCATTAGAAGTTTGCACCAAACTTCAAGAGACCATATCTGTGGTAAAAACGTATAAGGAAACATGTCATGAAATATATCTAGAGACTCTCTAGACTGGGTTGCTAATAAAAATCGGAAAGTTGATTCAAACTCCAAAACGGGAGAGCAGTAAAATTGCATTAATTCTGAATTTTATATCTTCATTCAAACAATACGTCAATATGCTATATATAAGCTGTTGAATAATCATTGACTGAACTGTCTGGGATCAAGAAACAAACATCCCACTACTAACGTAACTAAAACTTGCAGGCAGGGCACGAAATATAAAAAAAAAATAACAAAGTTCAGTCTTATAAACTGATCTATGTTTCAGCAGACCTATTCTACTTTTTTTATGAAATCTCTATGAAAGGCCGCTGTCTTGTAATCTTTTTTTTTCATGATTTTCTGGTTATTTATATATTGTTTTTAACTATCTAAGAATTTGTTTTTGTTCAGTATCAATGACGTCGCCCAGATCCTTTCAGCAGTGCAGGTGAATAGTGTTCTCGATTTCTTTCGTTCACCTTTATCGTATACGCGACAAAAGAACTCCATGCTTTAAACATTTACCGTGTATTAATAAACATCATTATTTTAACGATAATATTCTTTTTGATTAAGGCTAAAATAATCTTTGTCTCGCATTAATACTTTACTACAAAGTAACTTAAAGAACATTCACAATACAATTATTTTTGTCAAATCTGCAGGGAAAGGGCCTTTTGTAACTGATTGACAAATTACTCTCAGTTATAACATTTCTCAGCAAAATTTTAAAAAAATTAGACTTGATAATACCCCAATAGTCACTTCAGGGGCAAATTAGTCAACACGCATTTCTTGCCCAATATTTGCTGCTTTGTGACATTTTCCCTCCAAATCCCCGCTCATATTACCAGTCACTACACCATTTTTTAATCATCTTATCATTCTGTTAATTATTTGACAGACAACGCATCCAACTTGGAAGACGCTAATTTCGTTTCGACTTCCTTTCAGCTGCTTCTTCAGCATTCTCATTTCGACTTATGTGCGAAGAACGATATTGGATTTGTATGAATATTTTAAGTCTAAAACTTCACAGTTCTTGTAAACTAAATTTTGCGATTTTCCAAGCAATATTGCAGCTTTTCAATTCAAGTGCATCTTTAACTTGATATACTCACAGCTTATAGCTTGATCCAACTCTTTTATAGCAAAGCGACAATACTTGGTCGCTAAAACATTTTTTATTCGTGAAGAGGATAAGACTATAAGTAATTACATAAGGTCAAGCTTAAAGTTTCGTCGAGTTGTTATTTGGTTCGGAATTTTAAGCGGAAAGTCGGTTTCTAATGATTGGGAGTATAATGCATACGTGGTCTGTCAATCAAGAAAATTTTTTCATGCTTAGCGTGCGTTTTTTGTGTTATGATGCACGGGGGAAGTTTTGGAGAACACGAGAGGAGCTAGAGTTGCACTCACTTGCGCTTCTGAGCAACTTCTAGCTTCTTGAGTGCTCTCCAAACTTCCCAAGTGCATCTACATGTATACGCAAAGCTAAAAGCCTGAACTAATTCTTTGATAATATAGCGACAACAGCTTGGCCGCTAAAATATGTTTTATTCGGGATTGAATACAAAGTTCTCAAAACGCACGGTGAAGCAAGACAGAGGATACAGAGGATTGGCTGATGAAAAAAAAAAAAAAAAGAAAACGCACAATCAGTTGAGCGACAGTGGAACAAAAAAGTTTCATCTGGTTTCTAAAATTGTCAAGGAAAAATCCACTTCTTCGAATTAATGGGAATATAGGCAAACAAACTCAAAATACTCGATGAAAATGTAATCAAAATACTTAAGGAGTTTGGTGTAATCTTAATAAAGGGGGCAAGATTCTAAAGAAACTGTGGTGCTGCGTCGGTGGGAGTATTACAAGATAATTTGGTTTTATCAACTGGGTTGATAATGTGAATTGTCCACCGTAAAGAGATTCGGAAGCTGACGTTTCGACGCTTTGATAAATCAGGACATGTAATGGCTTTTACCCGAATGAGAAAAGTAAACTAATTGAAATGCCGATATATGATTGGCTGAGCTATCGTACAGTGTGCAGTGGCTGTAGCTCGTCTACGAAATGTTTTCTGGCGTTTGGTATTTTCCGAAAGAGACTGATGCCCCCCAGCTCTGCCCAGTTTCCACTCAAAGTACCGGAACAGGCCAGTTTCGTAATTTGAGCGGCGTTGTCTTTGAATCCGTTGAGGCCGAAACAGTAAAATACAGCGAACAATAGACCAATTTCGATATATTAAAATTCAGCCTAAAACAACAAACCTCAGTACGAGGCTCTGGAGAATAGCTACAGAGTTTGTGGGGTTTATTCCCCAGAGCCTCGTGTTGAGGCCTATTGTGTTAGGCTGAATTTTAATATATCGAAATTGGTCTATTATGAGCTCGCTTTTTAACTTCTTAAGTTGTAAATTCTCTTAAAGACTTGTACAGAGTAAACTAATCTTTTTGCTGTGTGGTAATCGTCTTAAAAAGGGAAGATGACTGTAGGGCTAAGGTGCACTTGTCAGCTCGGCAAAAATAAATTACATTGACATAGATGGGTAACAGTTCCACACCAAGAACAATTCAGTTTGCAACATAAACATATATTTATTATCTTCTTATTTACAGCAATAGACATAACAAAAGATTTATTGTGGCATTGAGTATGCTTTTCTATGAATTTTTAATAATATACATTAATAGCTACTTTTGCATATTTTTGTTCACCTTCTAATACACAGCAATAGACAGGGCCAAGCATGTCACATCTCATCGAGTACATGTTTTTGTATCATCTATCAAGGTTTAATATTCATTAAAATTGTTTTAAAAATGTTACCAGCTTTAACCCCTATCCTAGAAATGTAGCTGAAGAAGGCTGGTCAGTAGCCAGCCGAAATATAGTACTGACCTTTTAAAAAAATCTCCTACGTTGAATCGGTCTCTGCTTTTGTATTCTTCATTTTCTATGTGAAGCCGATTTGATCGCTATTATTGATCCAACGCATACCACCAGAATCATCGTCCGTGGTTGCTTGCTTAAACATTTTCTACTCTGGGGCACCTTACCCTCCGAAAGAAGGAAGAGTAAAACGGCGCGGAGTCGGCCGCTGGATTCTACCATTTCATTCATCCCTTGATTTTGAAAAATCCCGAATTAAGCAAAATATGCAGATTTGACTTCTGTGGCGGAGGAAATGTCAGTGAAGTCAACCCCGAAAGAAAACTTTCTACCCGAAATATTATTTCCTGGCTTTCTGGCACTTTTTTTGTTTGTTGTTGTTGTTGTTGTTGTTTGTATTATACCGTTTTAGCTTTTCCAGCCCTTCCAACCTTCGAAGCAAAGGCTGCCTACGGAAGAGTCTCGAGTGTTCTAACTCCTAAAGCCTCGTCTACTGTGACAATTCTTATTTCCTCGTGTAGATGCGGAAAATTGACCAATTTTAATGTGACAAATATATTTTGCTAAAAAGTTGGCGTGTTTGATTACAAATAAAAGTTGTCACATATGAAAAATTGCTCGTGGCTCGTACGTTGACACGTTACATAAAATGTGGTTAATGTTCCTAAGCACCGTTTTTTTCGGGGACGACCAACCAGCCCCACCTTGTTTCTGCACGTCTCTGCTGTCCAAAGTTATTACTGACGCACTAAACTGTTTGCTGTGCCATCTGCACAATCAAATATATTTGTCATGTAAAAATTGCTTGTGTACACGAGAGGCTCAAAACTCCCTGCTCATAGCATGCCTCTTGGCGTTTTAATGTTCGAAAGCTTGTTATTAACAAGCCACTCTTAAATAAAGCACCCTTCAAACTAACAAGGTGAGGAGCTATGAGATGCTCTATCGATGCGAGGCTCCCCAATGCGAGGCGAATTGGATAACTAATTCAACCAAATCATTTTCTGCCAAGCCAAACAGAAATTTGCGGTATTGATATTAAATTGACAGCTTGAAAACTACAAACATAACCGCAATCCAGAGGGTATCACATGACTATAAATTAATCGTTACTAAGCTATAGACATTATCAGAGAAACTGAGTCTCACACTCTGACACTCAACACATAGATAACAAAACACTTGACCCCAGTTGTTCGAAAGCCGGTTAGCGCTAACCCAGGAATATAAGTTAAAAGAAGTATAATTAATTTTTCTTGTGTAGAAATATTTTTCACTATTTCTGGTTGTGTAGTTTAAGTTTATTCAAACTCAAACCTGAAAGACAAACAGTATAAACAGAATACTGGCACGAAAATTTACAAAACAGAAATCAAATTCTCGCTACTCCTGGGTTAGTATAATCGGGCTTCAAACAACCAGGCCCTCTTATCTTGTAAACTTTCTTAAAAC
>OZ026602.1:2268634-2306134 GCA_964020085.1 Micromussa lordhowensis
TTTATGGAGGTGGGTTAATTTTTGTTGACGAAGTACGAAAAACTGTTGTATTATTTGACATTCAGCCCTAGCCACAAGTTTCTCTTCGATCAATTTTTCGGGCGTTTTTGAGACACCTTCGGGCAATTTGGACAGGTTCGAACGTCCTAGGCCAATTTTGGAAATCATCGTACATTATTTAACTCAATTCCTAATCTTAACAGGTTTGCTACTAAGTTTTGTGTAAAAGTTCATAGGTAAACTGATAGATGTGGATAAAATTGTCAAGTTCGCAATTTCCGAACTTCGTAACTGAGGATCCACAATCCGACCTTCAAAATAGGTAGAGTCCAGAATCCAGACCAAAATTCCTAGCTGATCCGTGATCCGCCCTATTTTCGAAATCCGCCAATCCGTTCAATTTATCGCAAAAGTCCGTAATCCGTTTGCTTTTTTTGAGCCAAATCCGTCGATCCGCAAACCTATTCACCCCCCTCTATATGCAGTTTTGACTAAATAGCATGGGTTTTGAGTCTTTTTGGCTGAAAAAGGTTATACATTTCGATCATTTTGGTCTCCAGTAGGGTATAGTTTGTACGCACTGGTTAGCATTAAGTATTTTTGAGTGATTTTCAACTGAGTGGAAAGTTGAATTGAATTGCAAAGTAATCAGGCAATTACTTTTTGTTTGGTTTTGGTTTTGCTACGGTTTGAAATTGACTGAGTAGTCTAATTGTTAAGTAGTTGGTTTGGGTTTGGTTTACGACACTCAGTTGAAACCAGCTCCATCACTGTTGTCATTTATCTCTTGATCGAGAAGTTAGCTGTAGTTATAAACATCGGGAAAATGTTTATCTAAAGAGAAGCAGTTCAATCTAGGTAGGGTCTAGTCTGAGATAAGGTGTTCATATTTCGGTCAGGTCTGAAATAGGGAAGGAAATAATTCCATATTTTGGGCTTTTGAATGCAATAACAGCATTATCTAAAATTAAAGCTCATCAAAGGACCTTTTCTACGATGCCACGCCAAGCAAAAAAAGAAATAGCCTCATCGCTTGATTTATCATGTCCAGTTTTATTTATATACGCGTTTTAAGGCCCGGCGGTACACACGAGGGAGCTTGCTCCTGCAGCACGCTCCTGCAACACGCTCCCGGGTAAGTACCCCAGCCAGTACACACGAGGGAGCTTGCTCCAGCAGCACGCTCCTGCAACACGCTCCCGGGTAAGTACCCCAACCAGTACACACGAAGGACACGACGAGGGAACTGAATGATGAAACAACCCAACTGAGTGGATACCCGTCATTTCACGGGAACCAAATTTCAGTACACACGAGGGAGCTTGCTCCTGAAACGCACTCTTGCAACCGATTTGCCCTGGAGCTTGCTCCCTCATATCAACCAGTTTGATACGAGGGAGCAAAACTCGGGAGCAAAAGTTTTGTTGCGCAACATATTTTTTCACTAGAAATCGTTGGTGCAGACGAGGGAGCTTTGCTCCGGGAGCGTGTTGCAGGAGCGTGCTCCCGGAGCAAGCTCCCTCGTGTTTACCGGCCTTTATACGAATCTGTTACAAGCACACGGAACTGATTTTCCAAAATTTATAACGTGTCCAACGCCTACCCCCTGGCAGGTTTGGAGGCAAACATTTTCATAAGTACTAGTTTCTTAAATTGATTTATGGAGGTGGGTTAATTTTTGTTGACGAAGTACGAAAAACTGTTGTATTATTTGACATTCAGCCCTAGCCACAAGTTTCTCTTCGATCAATTTTTCGGGCGTTTTTGAGACACCTTCGGGCAATTTGGACAGGTTCGAACGTCCTAGGCCAATTTTGGAAATCATCGTACATTATTTAACTCAATTCCTAATCTTAACAGGTTTGCTACTAAGTTTTGTGTAAAAGTTCATAGGTAAACTGATAGATGTGGATAAAATTGTCAAGTTCGCAATTTCCGAACTTCGTAACTGAGGATCCACAATCCGACCTTCAAAATAGGTAGAGTCCAGAATCCAGACCAAAATTCCTAGCTGATCCGTGATCCGCCCTATTTTCGAAATCCGCCAATCCGTTCAATTTATCGCAAAAGTCCGTAATCCGTTTGCTTTTTTTGAGCCAAATCCGTCGATCCGCAAACCTATTCACTCCCCTCTTTAATTGTAAAGATCGAAAGCTTACTTTAATTTTTGCAGGTTACAAAATCTACTGACAATAGGAAACTTTCAAATGAAGTTAAAAGAAATCTTTGCAGTTTGTAAACCATACAAAGCGATTATTACACAGCTCAGAGAACAGAAGCAATCTGTTCTAACTTTTCTTTTCTCCGTAACGTAGTTTAACTTGTCGCCTTCGAAGCCATTTTTCTCACGATCAGCGTTGATGAGATCAATAGTGCTATTCTTTCTTTTAAATTTCTTATCGAAGAGCCTCTTAAATCGAAGCAGAATCTGAATGAAAAATAACGATGCCGTTCTTTATCTTTTCCAGTCTAAAATATGCTCTTTATTAGTGACCCCAGATAAATATATAACATTGAGCATAATGCTGTGTAACTTTCCCTGAGAATTTAAACAATTTACACCCCACAACGTCTGGATACACTGTCCTTATCCCGCACAAAGAACTAAGTAACCCTTTTCTTGGTATTAGAATGTTCAAAGGGATATAATTATGAAATAGTCTGAAAGATAGATCATAATAATCACTCCTAGGGAAAACTCGACGCAAACCATCGATATCTTTGGGTTGAGTATCAAAAAGTGACCAGTTCCTACACTGTAGTTGGCTTGATAGCTCAGTTGGTAGAGCATTCCACCGGTATCGCCGAGGTCATGGGTTCGAATCCTCTTCAAGCCTGAATTCTTGGACAACTGCTTACGTTGTTTGTATAACTGCGATGATCCATCATGTCTTTCTCCGCAGTTCAATATATGACCTTTCGTATATTTACTTCTATCAAAAGAACAGTCGCAAAAACTCTAAACCTTACCTTAGTAGAGACCCTCCCCTTGAATTTCTCGTTGGAGGATAAATACACACTGTAAAGGAAATAATATAATAATACAATAATAAATAAAGTGCATTTATTTACAAGCTGTGTCAAAAACCATTGTAAAAACAAAGATTACCAGAACATATATCGGGAAGATAAGTGAAAAAAAAAAGTGAAATGTCATCAACTTACCCAATTGTAAACAAGACGCTCTCCCCGGTGAATCGTTTTCTTAAAAAATCTGATAAATTTTTACTGTAAACAGAAATTAAGACGGATTTAATAGTTGTGCGAAAATGTATCTTATTAAAATAATACATCTCTCAAGGTCTGAATTTTTTTTGTGTGCTAATTTTTTTTGTGTGTTAAGTAATACAAATTTTTTTCTCAGGATGTTTTGCCAATCCATTTGTCAACAGCTTGCGCTTATACAACTTTGGGCTTATACAACTTCTAAGGGGTTTTGGGTGCATTTACAAACGACGAGCTTACATCCGAGAGTGGGCTTAAGTGAAAGTGAAGAAAGCCAAAGTGAAAAAAGATGGTTTCTAAATTGAGCTGATGAAAGATAGCTTTCCATTTAGCGGGTTTAACCTCCAATACGCACAGGCAAGGAAACAAATACGCGAAACACAGAGGTCATTATAACAGGCCACTTTGTACGTTCAATTTTAAAAAGTACCCCTTTCGTATACTTTTTATGGAAAAAAAAGGCCGCCATTCAATTGCCTACTTGAGAACACTTCATCCCTTTTCTAAACCCTTCAAGGAATGAAGTTAATGAACAATACTACGGGAGAACATCAATTATTACCTGGAGAAATGTTAACCAAAATGCAGGTTTATTTAATTAGTTGTTCATATTACATCTAAATGCCAGATTTCTTTACCGTTTCGTATAAATCGACTTGTGAAATTCCGTATCCTGTGATACCCTTTCCGACGGAAGGTATAGGACGTTATAGGGAGTCCATGTCAAGAAGAAACTTGGGTCTTAGTGATTGCTCTCAGTGCTAATGAAGAAAAGTCACTGCAAACTACAAGGTAAAACACAAATTGCATCACTTCAGGAGTGAAGTACTCAACACGCCTTTTTGCCTAATATTTGCTGATTTCTGACGTTTTTGACTCCAAAAACCCGCTCATGTTGGCAGTCATTACACCGGCCAGTTTTAACCATCTTGTCATTCTATTGATTATTTGACAGACAACGCATTTAACTTGGAAGACACTAATTTCGTTTCGACTTCCTCTCAGCTACTTCTAAAAAAGTTATTAAAGTAAAATTCTCATTTCGACTTATGTGCGAAGTCATTATCATGTTTTTATTTTTTCCATGTTGTTTTCTTTTGTAATAATAATATACCTTTTATTGACGTTGGTGGGCTTATAGACAAGGGGCCTTGTAACCGGAATTTTAGGGCATTTCTTTATGTTCGTTTCTTGCTCTCCCAACGTTATGCGGGCATCGGTTATTCGCAGCAGAACGTGGATCCGTTGTTAAATATTTCGTTCATCATGCGTTTGAAATGCCATCTAAAATAGTGTCAAGAGGTTTGAGTCACTAAAAGACAAGACTGTAGGGTGATTGTACGGCTACGAATTGTAGTTGTTGTCGAAAACAAATTCAAGTCAAGTCCTCTACGTTGAAAACCTAGTTGCAGCTCCCTCCCCCACTTTCTCCTAAAGACATCTTGTATTCCTGTTGCTAAATTAAACCGGTATTTTATCAAATATTACCAAAACTGTGGTATGCTTTGTTACTCAAACATAATACTAAACGTTGCCAAATTATCTTCTTTTCTTTCACTCAAAGTATCACACTTAAACTGTTAAGACTGTTAACTACGCCATTTTCAGTTCGCTTTTTCAGCTTACTTATTTCAGCAAAATGTAGGTTTGGCATTTTATCTTCAAAGTTAGAGTCCGTCGAAATCAGCTGTTCATGAACTTTGAGACTGTTTCAAAACAGTAGTTAGTTTTCCCAAAAATATCATACAGGCTCGACGCTAAAAGTCTGTGAAAACCCTTGCAATTCTATTATCCTCATCATTGTCGTGGCTTGTAATAGTTCTTTCACTTTTCTGTCGGGTGGTTCTCTCACTTTCGGCAAATAAAATGTTTAGTTTGTAAGAACAGCGAGAAACCCAAATCTATTATTGAAACAATGAGTTTTCCTTCCCTCAGAAACATGTGTCTTCGATTAAAATTCCACAACAATAATAAAAGGAAACTTCATTTCAGTTGTTGTATTATGTTCTACACCACAAAAGGACAAATTCAATTCTGTCTTCTTTATGATGCCTTTATTTATTCTTCTAGTTATAACTGCAAAACGCCCATTAAAACAAAAAATGCATATTTAAGAAGAATATACAAATATTATCTCAGCAAGCCTGAATAATGGTATGTGTCTCGGACGCCTCATTTAAGTAGATTTTAAAACAAGTTAGCAATAGGAATTTTTAGATAAAGTCCTGGAATTCTGCACCCATATGTACTAACTGCAAGAGCCACGATAGTCAAGCGGCTTATTACTACAATTTATACAGTCGTTAAATGTTTGACTAGGTAGCTAAGTTTATGTTTACGGCTAGCTTTACAGTTTGTCTCAAAATATTTAAATGCTCGTGCAAAACGGTTTTCGGTCCGTAACTATTCTGTCGATGGATTATTTTACTAAACATCGCAAATTATTCGAAATTTCTGATAGACTTCCTTTTGGCAGCTTCAGAAATTAAAAGTTGTTCAGTGATATCAAAGCCTCTAGTTTTACTTAGTCGAAGTACTAACTCTCTGCTTAGTGGCTTTTTTAAAGTATTAGCTCGATGCTCGTATTTTACTCTTATATTGTGGTTGCCCTGAATAATAGTTGTTTTTTTAACTGTTATCCGGTAACCGTCTACCTTTCGAAAATGACACAAGTAGTAGGAAACAGAGAGTTCTGCGCCAGGGACACAGGGACACAGTGACGTCACAATACCTTAAGGGGTTGACGTCATCAAATGATGACTTCATAATCTAAAAATAGAATAGTGACATTATAGGGATGGGGTGTTATTGGAAGTATTACGTCATAATCTTAAAATGGGTAGAATGATGTCATAGAATTATTTTTAGTAGCAGAGGTCGTGTGATTTTTTCATTAAGTGTTTTTAATAAAGTTCATGATGTGAAATGATGTGTGAGCATTGTTCTATTCAATTACTTTTGTTGTTTAACGTATTAGATCTGTGCAGTATTGAGAACAAAGAAATGATTGTAGTATTTACCTCGCCTTGATAAAGTAGATGAAACAAGAGCATATGAAATGTATAAAAACTTTGAAAGAAAGCACAACGAAAATGAGGATGAATGCTTGAGACTTGGATGCTATGAAAACGAGTGAAATGGTGTTGTAGTGTTCTGTAAAACTAAGTGTTTTTAATAAAGTTCATGATGTGAAATGATGTATGACCATTGTTCTATTCAATTACTTTCTGCTGTTTAACGTTTTAGATCTGTACAGTATTGAGAACAAAGAAATGAGTGTAGTATTTACCTCGCCTTGATAAAGTAGATGAAACAAGAGTATATGAAATGTATAAAAACTTTGGACGAGAGCAAAACGAAACTCAAGACGAATGTTTGAAGTTTGGTTGTTATGAATACAAGTGAAATAAAGTTCTCAGCACTGTTTGTGCAAAACTAATCGTTTTTCAAAAAAGTTCATTACTTGAAGAAGTTCATTGTTCTATTCAAATAGTTTGTTCAAGCGTATCAGCTCCGTGCCTCAGCTTTGGCGAGGAGAGAGAGAGAGAGAGAGACAGAGTGAATATATTATTCGGCTTAGCTAACTGCTCGAGTTTTCCGCTCCGTTAGTCACGCACTGAATCCACTTTCAACCCTAGATTTGCATACAAACTCCAGCGGAAAAACCCCAAGGGACAGCTCTACCACTGAAATGACAACAATAGAAGTTCGGAGCGCTAATTAATTGTCAACACGCGACAATAAATATTTTTCAGACAACGCGTTTTCTTAACAGACTTTATTGCTTGTTATTAGCGAATACAAAAAATAATACACACAGATTTGAAATGAATACACCAAAATTACAACAGCTACAAAATGTTTATGAGTAAAGTATCAGAAAATTAGGATGCAATCAATCGTCTTCATCGTATTGAGAGTACTTGTAAGGCGAAGTCCTGTGTAAACGTCGAGATCGTCTAGAGCTTTTCTTCGGTTCATAGTCGAGGTAATTTACAAATTTGACAGACTGGGGGCGTTTACGCTTTCTAACTGGTGACAGCGTTTCGACTGTGGGAGGGGGAGTCAAAATGGAGGGAGGGAGGGAGGGAGGGAGATGAGATAGAGGAAGAGGTTGCCATGGTAGATAAGGCTTGTGGGGCTGTCACTTGGGTTGATACTTGAACTGGAGTCGCTGGTATGATTTCTGGTGGTTCTTGAACGGGGTTTGTCGCAGTTGGTAAGTCGCCTGTCAGTACATTCGTAGAATTTGGCTCTTGGGGTTGGGTGGGTATTGTTGCTTCAGGTATTAAAGATTTAAGCTGGTGTTTATAGTTTAAAAACTTGTTTTGCAACTGCATGTACTGCTTCGCTTTTTGGTCCTCTCCAAGGTTCGTACGATACAGGAGATTATCCATATTATTCTGAATGCGTTGCATCTCCGAAATTGGCGGGGGCACCATCAGAGTTTGTTGTTTGAGGTACTGGAGCAGTTCTTGGGAAATTCTATTCTCGCCGAATCCTTTATCGAATCTTTCTTCGCCGGGTAAAACATTTGTTCGCAATCTAATCTATTATTCGGCTTAGCTAACTGCTCGAGTTTTCCGCTCCGTTAGTCACGCACTGAATCCACTTTCTACCCTAGATTTGCATACAAACTCTAGCGGAAAAACCCCAAGGGACAGCTCTACCACTGAAATGACAACAATAGAAGTTCGGAGCGCTAATTAATTGTCAACACGCGACAATAAATATTTTTCAGACAACGCGTTTTCTTAACAGACTTTATTGCTTGTTATTAGCGAATACAAAAAATAATACACACAGATTTGAAATGAATACACCAAAATTACAACAGCTACAAAATGTTTATGAGTAAAGTATCAGAAAATTAGGATGCAATCAATCGTCTTCATCGTATTGAGAGTACTTGTAAGGCGAAGTCCTGTGTAAACGTCGAGATCGTCTAGAGCTTTTCTTCGGTTCATAGTCTGTCTCTGTGTCATCTTCGTTATCACTGCTTTCGGAGACCATTTCTTTATCACCAGCCTCACTGTCTTTATCGTGATAGGCTTGTTCTTTTTCCAGTAGTTCTGCCAAAATTCTCTTATTCTGTATCAAACGCTTATTGATTCCTAACTCTGCCAATCCATCTATAAATGTTTTGAGGGCGCGGGGTTTAACAATATCGTCGTTATGGGGGAGTAACACATATTCGACCAGCTCTGAAATGTTCGTCACTGGTATTATTCGCTGGTTTCGGAGTAACTGTTTGCGAGGTGTCCAAAACAAGATATCTTTGGAAGCCGCCATGCTGTGTAATAGATCGGAGGCCGGTTAGCTCAGTAGGTAGAGTTCCGGACTAGCGAGCGGGAGGTCGCGGGTTCAAACCCCGGCCGGACCAACACTCAGGGTCTTTAAATAACTGAGGAGAAAGTGCTGCCTTTGTAATGACATCTGCAAATGGTTAGACTTTCTAGTCTTCTCGGATAAGGACGATAAACCGTAGGCCCCGTCTCACAACTCTTCATAATTAATTCTGTGGGACGTAAAAGAACCCACACACTGTTCGAAAAGAGTAGGGGACGTAGTTCCCGGTGTGGTGGTCTATCTCTCATCTAATGGTTAAATGCTCGGAGAAATTAGCTGCATAAGCTACTCTTAAAATCCGAGGGTAAAGAAAAGTAATGTATGTATGTATGTATGGAGGCCTTTTGTCGAGAAACGAGTTGGGAAAGACCTTCTAAAACATCTTTAATTCGAGGTTCTTCGTTATCGCTTTCGTTTTCACTTGCGTTGGTGCCTTCATAATCACTCTCTTCCTCTTCATCCCAGTGGGCTTTTCTCTTCATATTGTCCAGCACTCGTGAACGTCAAGAACCGACTGATTATACCACAGACTAGGTCGCGACGTTTTATAACATTAGGGGCGCTATGCTAGTTAGAACTGGGATTAGCAAATCTTGTATAAATCCTCCACCTTCTTGAGCAAGGGTTTGCTTCTTTGTCTTGTAAGGAACACTTGATTGAACGAGACTAACAAGGGCATCTATATGCTTTTTTAAGTTGCGCTTCACTTCCTTAGAGACTGGTTTGTTTCCATGACACAGATTAAAAAGAATTTGAACTAATGCGTGTATCTGTTCTGGGGTGGCTGTCTCTAGAAGAAACTGACGCTGATGTTCTGGGCAACAAGTTAAGAGATGAAGGAAAGGTAGATTGTTCTTTACTACTCGAGACATGGTCGTAAAATGATTAAAGATGACAGGTATCAGTAGTTTATAATTTTGCCAGGGGGTCCCACTTAAATTTAAGACCAAAGTTGAAAGTCGTCTTGGTCTTGATCCAACACAACTGTTTTTGGTTTCTTGAACGGGGGTAAACCACCAAACTGCACTTTTCTTTTTGTAGCTTTTCTACCACTCCCAGCCTGAGGTACTAGTCCACGAATAGCTTCTTTACTACGCTTTGCCAGCGCTGTGTTAACATTATTTCCTTCCAGAACATCTTGAGCCACTTGGGCTCCGGTTTGTAACGCCTTTTTGCCCAGTACTTTAGCACCTTGTTGTAAATGAGGCATCGCCCAACGGAAAAGACCTTTAAATATGGAACCTAAGCCATATCCCTGCTGAAATCGAGCCCCGTGAAAAGCTGGTAAATTACCCCCCTTTTGCTTAGCTTGGTTTAAATAGTATTCTTCGTACAACTTGTGATTTGGAGTATACAGTTTCCTCATTGCGTTTAAAGGTTTGCTGTTCTGCTCTAACGAAGATGAAGTGTAAGCAACACGTCTCCAAACTCAATGGCACTGATACTCCTGTGTCGTGCTTTATATGGTTTTCGATATGGTGATAGAACAATAGGAGGTGGAGGTGGTGGAAAACAATAGAATTGTGGTGGTGGAAAACAATAGAATTGTGGTGGTGGTGGTGGTGGAAAACAAAAGAATTGTGGTGGTGGTGGTGGTGGAAAACAATAGAATTGTGGTGGTGGTGGTGGTGGAAAACAATAGAATTATGGTGGTGGTGGTGGTGGAAAACAATAGAATTGTGGTGGAGACGGTGGTGGAAAACAATAGAATTGTGGTGGTGGTGGTGGTGGAAAACAATAGAATTGTGGTGGTGGTGGTGGTGGAAAACAAAAGAATTGTGGTGGTGGTGGTGGTGGAAAACAATAGAATTGTGGTGGAGACGGTGGTGGAAAACAATAGAATTGTGGTGGTGGTGGTGGTGGTAAACAATAGAATTGTGGTGGTGGTGGTGGTGGAAAACAAAAGAATTGTGGTGGTGGTGGAAAACAATAGAATTGTGGTGGTGGTGGTGGTGGAAAACAAAAGAATTGTGGTGGTGGTGGTGGTGGAAAACAATAGAATTGTGGTGGTGATGGTGGTGGAAAACAATTGAATTGTGGTGGAGGTGGTGGTGGAAAACAATAGAATTGTGGTGGTGGTGGTGGTGGAAAACAATAGAATTGTGGTTGAAGCCTATATAAATGTGGAGCATCATACACATTTTGTCAGTTTGCGCTAAGCTTTGAATGAGTTGGCATGAGTTGGTCCTGTCCTGTTTGTCAAAAGGATTTCTCTAGAAAAGATAGTATGCTAAGACATATGAACAGAAAACACAGTAATTCCAATTTTGCTCCAGTCATACCGATGACTTAAGAAAAGTGTCAGCGGTTTCAATTGGTTCATCCATTTACTTGCATGGTTGCAGGGATGACCGGTTCGGGAAAAACTGTCTGGGTACAATCACTGTTACAACAAGCTCAAACCGTGATCGACCAACCACCGGAGAGAATAATCTGGTGTTATTCACAGTGGCAAAACGCCTACACGCAATTATTGATGATGATACCAACAATCGAATTTGTCAAGGGGATCCCGGAATCTCTGGAAAATGATTCCTATTTAGATGTCAACATACGCAACCTGATTGTCATTGACGACCAAATGATTGAAGCCGGAAAAGATAATCGGATCGTGAACCTGTTTACAAAAGGATCGCATCACCGAAATCTGAGCGTTCTTTACATTGTGCAAAATCTGTTCCATCAAGGCAAAGGAAACCGAAGCATCAGCTTAAACAGTCATTACTTGGTCCTTTTCAAGAATCCTCGGGATAAACTGCAAATTTTGACTCTAGCCAAACAAATGTATCCAAGTGAAACTGCTTGGTTTATCAAAGAGTACGAAGAGGCGGTGCGAAGACCATATGGATATCTTTTTGTAGATCTCAGGCCAACGACTCCAGAGAGATGTAGATTGCGAACAAATGTTTTACCCGGCGAAGAAAGATTCGATAAAGGATTCGGCGAGAATAGAATTTCCCAAGAACTGCTCCAGTACCTCAAACAACAAACTCTGATGGTGCCCCCGCCAATTTCGGAGATGCAACGCATTCAGAATAATATGGATAATCTCCTGTATCGTACGAACCTTGGGGAGGACCAAAAAGCGAAGCAGTACATGCAGTTGCAAAACAAGTTTTTAAACTATAAACACCAGCTTAAATCTTTAATACCTGAAGCAACAATACCCACCCAACCCCAAGAGCCAAATTCTACGAATGTACTGACAGGCGACTTACCAACTGCGACAAACCCCGTTCAAGAACCACCAGAAATCATACCAGCGACTCCAGTTCAAGTATCAACCCAAGTGACAGCCCCACAAGCCTTATCTACCATGGCAACCTCTTCCTCTATCTCATCTCCCTCCCTCCCTCCCTCCATTTTGACTCCCCCTCCCACAGTCGAAACGCTGTCACCAGTTAGAAAGCGTAAACGCCCCCAGTCTGTCAAATTTGTAAATTACCTCGACTATGAACCGAAGAAAAGCTCTAGACGATCTCGACGTTTACACAGGACTTCGCCTTACAAGTACTCTCAATACGATGAAGACGATTGATTGCATCCTAATTTTCTGATACTTTACTCATAAACATTTTGTAGCTGTTGTAATTTTGGTGTATTCATTTCAAATCTGTGTGTATTATTTTTTGTATTCGCTAATAACAAGCAATAAAGTCTGTTAAGAAAACGCGTTGTCTGAAAAATATTTATTGTCGCGTGTTGACAATTAATTAGCGCTCCGAACTTCTATTGTTGTCATTTCAGTGGTAGAGCTGTCCCTTGGGGTTTTTCCGCTGGAGTTTGTATGCAAATCTAGGGTTGAAAGTGGATTCAGTGCGTGACTAACGGAGCGGAAAACTCGAGCAGTTAGCTAAGCCGAATAATATATTCACTCTGTCTCTCTCTCTCTCTCTCTCCTCGCCAAAGCTGAGGCACGGAGCTGATACGCTTGAACAAACTATTTGAATAGAACAATGAACTTCTTCAAGTAATGAACTTTTTTGAAAAACGATTAGTTTTGCACAAACAGTGCTGAGAACTTTATTTCACTTGTATTCATAACAACCAAACTTCAAACATTCGTCTTGAGTTTCGTTTTGCTCTCGTCCAAAGTTTTTATACATTTCATATACTCTTGTTTCATCTACTTTATCAAGGCGAGGTAAATACTACACTCATTTCTTTGTTCTCAATACTGTACAGATCTAAAACGTTAAACAGCAGAAAGTAATTGAATAGAACAATGGTCATACATCATTTCACATCATGAACTTTATTAAAAACACTTAGTTTTACAGAACATTACAACTCCATTTCACTCGTTTTCATAGCATCCAAGTCTCAAGCATTCATCTTCATTTTCGTTGTGCTTTCTTTCAAAGTTTTTATACATTTCATATGCTCTTGTTTCATCTACTTTATCAAGGCGAGGTAAATACTACGATCATTTCTTTGTTCTCAATACTGCACAGATCTAATACGTTAAACAACAAAAGTGATTGAATAGAACAATGCTCACACATCATTTCACATCATGAACTTTATTAAAAACACTTAATGAAAAAATCACACGACCTCTGGTACTAAAAATAATTCTATGACATCATTCTACCCATTTTAAGATTATGACGTAATACTTCCAATAACACCCCATCCCTATAATGTCACTATTCTATTTTTAGATTATGAAGTCATCATTTTTGATGACGTCAACCCCTTAAGGTATTGTGACGTCACTGTGTCCCTGTGTCCCTGGCGCAGAACTCTCTGTTTCCTACTACTGACACAATGAAAATAAGCTCGCATGCGGAAAACCTTAAGTCTGCTGCCTCGAAGACTGTCTTTTGGACCAAACAATAAAACTGATGACTTGTTAAAGCTAAAGTCGCTAAAAACATGGAAGTGACTGAATTCACCGAGAATATTGTGAACAATATTCCCTTGGCGGACTTTTGCACTTAGATATAATGACTTCGAAGAACTGTCTCCCTCATCTGTGCACTGTCCGATTAGATGAAGAAAACTTCGCGCGACAACTTCTTGCCTTTCTTGCTGCTTGCGGTTAGATTCGTAACTTCTTGCGGCTTCTTGCGCTCAGATATTCAAATGCTTGCGTTTCCGAAAGTTCTTGCGGGTAAACCGCAAAACATCTCATTTTCTCTTCTTGCGCCCACTTCGGCGTGTTCTTGTGGCGCAAGATCTTCTTGCCTTACCCCTTGCGCTTGCATAATTTTGAGGCTGTGCTGTAGTATTAGGCATTTTTCTTCTATCTTGATGTTTTTCCTTCACCAACGAGGATTCCTACATTAGCAATTATTAGTAAATTACAGAAGTTCTTAAACCTACCTTGTCAATTGGAAGCTCCAGTTCCTGGTGACTGGGTTTTACAAGCAGCTCAGCAATGAAAAACAATCACACTGCAAAGAGATTAAGACAAAAAAATTGGACAATTTTGGCTCTACTTATATGTGATGTTGAATAGTGGGAAGCTAGATAATTGTCAACTACAAATTGATGCAGATTTATTTTAAAGAGGACTCTATACTCTAAAAATTAAATACGACGACTAGCTGTTTGCATAATCTCAAGACGTAACCCGGCTATAACGCGTTCACTTCAGTATTTTTCTACTTCTTACTTCAGAATATTGAACTGCAGGGACCTTCCATTCTTTTCCGTAAAATACTGTACTCGGATTTAAGCGAATAAATAATTCTGTCTCAGATTTCGCGCTATGTGCAAAAACCAAAAAGTTCAAAACTATTTAACTTTTGAAATATGAAACTGAAGTTAAAGGGGATTATTTTTATCTTGGGGTTTTCAGCAGTCCTCTGAGGTAATTGCCGGGCTTAACGTTTCACGTTGAATTGATGCGCCAGTATTCACGACTGTATTTTCTGGGTCAACATTAGAGTGCGACAACGAATCTCCTCGTGATAATCTGCATCAACACTGAATAGAACTACTTACATATCTAACTGTGGATCATTGAATGTAGCTTACGTTTCTTCTCAAGAATACACAACTCGCTTCACCACCGTGATCGGTTCTTTCTCCGCTTTCTCTGATCTTCTTGAATCTTTGTCTTCGTATTTAAGACACTTTCATCTGAAAGTCACAGATCCGGCGATAACTTGTCTGCTGACATAACAGTAAGTATATTCAAACGAACGGTGCAGCCGGTTAAGATTGAAATAACTTCGCTCCTTACGACTTCCTTTTAGTTCCGTATCTAAAAGTATTTAGTATTTTTGAAATGCTGCAGCCCGGAATTTCACAATAGTTTTCGGTTGGTAAACCAAGTTGTGCGAAAGATCGCTTTATAATATATAGGGCTACAGCCTAAGCAAATTTGATAAAAATCCTTTATTTGAAACTTTAAAGTTTTGAATTTCTTATTATTGAAAGCTCGCAATACCATGCAAAATTTTGTGGCAGCTTGAAAGAGTTCTATTAATCGAGAGGTCCAGCTGCTTCTCTATTTTTGTAAAGAAGTGTATAAAATACTTGCCTTTACTAACAGATCAGCTCAGCGCTAATGAAGAACAGTTACTGCAAAGTATAAGTAAAACTCGCACTGCGTAATTAAGTAGAAAAATTAATGTAAACAATATGTTAAAATACTCTGGCGTTAAATACTAATTAGTTAAATATTTTTTCGTTTCCCTCTTTAGTTGTCTGGGACAAAAAGGCAAACATCACGCTTCAAATTTAATTTTCCGCATTAGAAGTTTGCACCAAACTTCAAGAGACCATATTTGTGGTACAAACGTATAAGGAAATATGTCATGAAATATATCTAGAGACTCTCTAGACTGGGTTGCTAATAAAAATCGAAAAGTTGATTCAAACTCCGAAACGGGAGAGCAGTAAAATTGCATTAATTCTGAATTTAATATCTTCATTCAAACAATATGTCAATATGCTATATATATGCTGTTGAATAATCATTGACTGAACTGTCTGGGATCAAGAAACAAACATCACAGTACTAACGTTACTAAAACTTGCAGGCAGGGCACGAAATATAAAAAAATAACAAAGTTCAGTCTAATAACACTGATCTATGTTTCAGCAGACCTATTCTACTTTTTTTATGAAATCTCTATGAAAGGCCGCTGTCTTCTCATTTTTTTCATGATTTTCTGGTTATTTATATATTGTTTTTTACTTTCTAAGAATTTGTGTTTGTTCGGTATCAATGACGTCGCCCAGATCCTCTCAGCAGTGCAGGTGAATAGTGTTCTCGATTTCTTTCGTTCTCCTTTATCGTATACGCGACAAAAGAACTCCATGCTTTAAACATTTACCGTGTATTAATAAAGATCATTATTTTAACGATAATATTCTTTTTGATTGAGGCTAAAATAATTCTTGTCTCGCATTAATACTTTACTACAAGTAACTTCAAGAACATTCACAATACAATTATTTTTTCCAAGCTACAGGGAAAGGGCCTTTTGTAACTGATTGACAAATTACTCTCAGTTATAACATTTCTCAGGAAAATTAAAAAAAATTGGACTTGATAATACCCCAATAGTATACTGTCAACACGCATTTCTTGCCGTGCTTTGTGACGTTTTTCCCTCCAAATCCCCGCTCATATTGACAGTCACTACACCATCATTTAATCATTTGATCATTCTGTTAAGGCGGGAGTAAACGTGAATTTAAGTGAAATTTTGGTAACTTTAAAGAGAGGTTGAAAGGGAAAAAAAGGGTTATGGAACACCACCAGACAGTTGCCCGACTGCACAATGGCACCCCGGGTTGTTGGGCAACTGTTTGGAGTGTATATACCAATTTTTAATTTCAAACTCTAATTTTAAAACAACAACAAATCTTCAAAATTTCCTATTTCCATCAATTTTACTAATCCGTTGAAAAACAGTATTTCTCGCCAAATATACCTAAAAATCACCAAAAAATTTACAAAACAACCTAGAACATAGATATGTGAGATGAGCAGAGAGATTCTTGATTGCTTGAAACGTAAACAAGATATTTGCATTAAAAACATAATACCCAGCCAAAATACGGCTTTCATGTTTCCCCCCGCCTTAATTATTTGACAGACAATGCATCCAACTTGGAAGACGCTAATTTCGTTTCGACTAGTTTCATCTGCTTCTAAACAAGTTAACGCTTCAGCATTCTCATTTCGACTTATGTGCGAAGAACGATATTGGATTTTTATAAATATTTTAAGTCCAAAACGTCACAGTTCTTGTAAATTAAATTTTGCGATTTTCCAAGCAATATTGCAGCTTTTTAATTCAAGTGCATCTTTAACTCTTCCCCTACGCTCTGATTTCGCGGGAAAAAAAATAAAACCCCAGAGCACATCAAAAATAACCTTTTTTCACAAGAAATTAAGTTCGGAACATATATATATATAAAAAATACGACATTTATATAGCGCTTTATTCTGATGCTCAAAGCGCTTGACAACACTTTGTGGGGGACTTTGCCAGACTGCTTATTTAGGCGCAAATTGCAGCCACGCAGTTCACAATCGATTAGAGAGAATAGTAGAATACACAGGTGCCCCCAGAACAGAATAAGTGATAAACCATCACACCGGGGACAACTTCCCCTACTCTTTTCGAACAGTGTGTAGGTTCTTTAACGTCCCACACCAGTACTGTGAGACGGGTCCTACGGCTTATCGTCCTTATCTGAGAAGACTAGAAAGTCTAACCATTTGCAGATGTTATTACAAAGGCAGCACCTTTCTCCTTCTTTTCTCCTCCTTTTTCCAGTCGATAGAGTTTTTTTAAATTTTTACTGCAGGCAGATAATGAGTTAATTGTACCAGAAATGGAAAAAAATTTGGGGGTCACCGTCTTCGTTTCAGAGATAAAGCGTGTGGTAAACTATCGAAAAATTGTCGCATATCATCGAGCACGGCGTCAAGGGGTTTATAGTTGAAAATATCGAAGGTGAGTCTACGGAGGCAAACGATTTTAGTCATATTTTGTAGACGTTGGTCTCCTGCGTAAATAATTCGAAACCTTATAATAATAATAATAATAATAATAATAATAAAGCCTTACTAACGTTTTCACAAAATTTAATCCTTTAAGAGGCATTTGAGACCGCCGCACAGATGCAAGAAGAACTACTAAGAACGGAATTCGATGGTACATTTTGCCAAAAATTTAAACTTCTAGTCGATAGATTTGTTTCATTTTTTCCCTAAACGTAGAAAGTCAGTAGAGAAAAGTAGAGAAAATGATCCATCGAAAGAAACATTGAGGTCGAACTTCCAAGATCGTTAAATCCAGTCAAAGAACTAGAAATGGCCATCTGCCTTATCATTTGTTTATTTTATGACTTAGCGCTCGCGCTCATGGATGACGTGGCATACGAATTTGCGTGCGCAGTAAGGATGCGCAGAAACAATTAGCGCGAACGTCCTTAAAGACTCTGAGTGTTGGTCCGGCAGGGGTTTAAACCCGCGACCTCCCGCACGGCAGTCCGGTGCTCTACCAACTGAGCTAACCGGTCGGCGGTTAATATAAATTTATTTCGTTATAATCAAAGAAAAAATGAGCATTTCTGTACATTTTTTTCTTCAGGATTAACCAAAATCTCGGATTACAAAGTCAAACCGAAGTTACGCTTCGCAAATCAATCTCTTCAAAACCTTGACTTCGAAGTGATATATCTCTTCAGCGTAAGTAGCTACCACACATCGGCACGGGAAAATAGGCCCAGGCGAAGATTAATTTTGACAAGTTTAAATCTCTGTGTGAAATGATGGATCTAAGAAGGGTTATCCAGACCAGGCCTCTGGGCACCTCAAATTAACCTTTGATATCCTTCAGTTTCTGTAAAAATGTAAAAAAGTAGTCATACATTTAGCTGTTAATCAAATGCATAGAGGCCTACCTGCCATTTTTCCACCCTCCCCCCCCCCCCCCGAATACCATACTAATGTCTACAATAGTTAGGGACCGTTTTTAGGTTTATGAGGGGGGGCCAGGGAAAAAATATCCGGTTAAGCGGGGGGGCCATCATATGCTACAGAGACTATCTACCAAATCCCACCAGCCCCCCCCCCCCCCCCCCTACCCCATAAAAAATGAACGGTCCCTTAGTGCTTCTGATTGGCAGCTAAATGAATGACCCACGTTTTTTCAATTTTTGTAAAAACTGACAGATATCAAACTTTAATTTAATCTACCTGTTTCTATTTATGCATCAAACTTAAGCAAAAATAATATTATAAAAAATAGAATAATTTTAACAATAACGCCATTTCTTATCAGTAAATATTTCAACATATATTTCTACAGGTATCAAGTGACTGGTCAAAGTGCAGTAAGCAAGCTACTCGCCTTGCACTCACACATTTTTCTCGGAGACAGACATTTGAAATGAGGCTTGCACAAGGGAAGTATCCCAGGATACCAATGTTGAGGTTGTCGTCTCTGAAAAAGTCAGAAAAACAACAGACCCATTTGCACTGAATACCATTCCACCCCTGAGTTTATATGTCTTTCTTAAAAACAACAGCCTTGTTTTTCTTATGTTATTCCTTTTAATGCTTTATCAATTTTACTTCAATGCACATATTGATCCCGTAAAAAAATATCATTATAATAAAGTCATTAAGTTAACAAACTTTGTTTGTTTCTAACACTGCCAAACTGCGCACAACTAACAGATGAACCAGAAGAGGATGATTGGTTTTGTAACACAGATCATTTACAATGTTAGATATGGCAATAATTTTTTTTCTTAATTGTGTGGTTCCAAAAAATATCCATACCTCCCCAAGGATGTTTTGTTGGTTAAAAACACTAGAGTTAAAAACCCTGTCACACTCTCCAGTATTTATAGTTTACAGCTTCATACATTCCCTTTTTGCCTATTGATTCCCTCTCTCTCCAGGAATATAATCTCCAATAACCATCCTTGACGTAAGTTCATGGGTAATTTTCTAGAAATGCACATTGCATTTGTATTTTTTGTGTTACGTTGTAAAAGAGAACTAAAGAAAAATACTAAGAAAGCTGATAAATGAGAAATTTTAAATCAGCCCCTTCTATCTATCTGGTTGTTGTAGATTGTAATCTAATCTTATTGTATCTTATCTTGTGCTTTCCTGAAAATAAAACCTGCATGTCATTTGGTAGGTTTCTTAATTTGTATTACGCTTATATAAAAAGAACTTTGAAGTATCAAATTACACCGGAAGTTGATTGTTATTCCTTCTAAAACATGTATGAACGTGTACCTATATCACTCTACAGACATTCTTTTTGAAATAGCATTTTTGGCTCAATTTGGGAACTAAGCTTAACAGTTTCAAACTCTGAACTTTGCCTTCGTCCACTTCCTAATACTGGGCTAATATTACTCTTCCTCACTTACCAAACATTTCATTTTCCTTCTTTATCTTTAATGAAGCTGTCCCAAAATTAGTTTAGACAACAATCCATCTTTAGAATGTGTTCAGCAGCGTCGGTAAAACGCCACCCACTTTTTCCTCTGTCCAGGCTGTCGTTCAATTTAGATTGAACAGCGATATCACATAGGAATCGCACTGTTCGCAGACCGTTTGCATGTGTCAATATCCGTTCGGGTTTATTTTATTCTTATTGCTCCTTATATCAACTTTGGTGAGATTTTATAAATGTCGCCTTTTATTGCATCATGGCTTCTATTTCTTTTCCTTTTTTAACACAAGACACCCAAAAAAAAACACCCGTGGTTCCATTAACATTATTAAAATCTCGGTGCAATTCCTGCATTTAGTCCGCACAGCGGTTTTCTACAGACTAGTCACACCGGTGACACAGACGATGACACATCGATCCCATTGTCTGTTGCATTGTCTGTTGCAGGGTAATTCTCGGCTTTAAGTTACATGTAAGACTCAATTGTTTACTGGTGTTAACTGTTAAATATTAACTGGGATTGAAATGCTATATATATATCTTCCAACCACAGGTAATTGGGTAATAGGCCGTTCCGAACTTCGACAGGGAACTGGGGCGAGTTTCAAATTCAAACCAATCGATAAACTGACACCACCACATGAAAGATCATGTCAAGATTGATCATTTGACCAAGTATGATGCTTTTAGGGTGAGCAGAGACCAAGTTATGGACCTTGAAATATGTCTCAAAATCCATACAAACGTCTCTAAGTTTGAGACAGCGTCCCCCAAAACCATATAAACTCTTAAAATTTTTCATGATTTCCGTGATACTCTTTAAAATGGGCAAACATAGTGATTTTCATCTCAGCTTCTTTCAAATAGTAGGTGCATGACGGGATTTTACAGTTGTCACAAAACTGATAAAAAATTTTAAGGGTTTATATGGTTTTGGGGGACAGTGTCTCAAAATTAGAGACGTTTGGATGGGTTTTGAGCCATATTTGAAGGTCCATAACTTGGTTTCTGTTCACCCTAAAAACATCATACCTGGTCAAATGATCAATCTCGACATGATGTTTCATGTGGTGGTGTCAGTTTATCGATTGGTTAAAATTTGAAACTCGCCCCAGTTCCCTGTTGAATTTCGGAACGGCCTATGATGAGACCATTCCACTGTCCAAAGTTGGTGAATAGTGAGAATCGGATGTAACGCAGATTTTCTGTCACGCTTTAAATACTCAGTTATTGGGGTAACCAAAATTAAAGAGCCGATAGGGAAAGTGTTAACTTGACATACGCACAGCTTATAGCATGATCCAACTCTTTTATAGTAAAGCGACAACACTTGGTCGCTAAAACATTTTTTATTCGTGAAGACGATAAGACTATAAGTAATTAAATAAGGTCATGCTTCAAGTTTCGTCGAGTTGTTATTTGGTTTGGCATTTTAAGCGGAAAGTCGGTTTCTAATGATTGGGAGCATAATTCATACGTGGTCTGTCAATCAAGAAAATTGTTTCATGCTTCGCGTGTGTTTTTTGTGCTATGATGCACGGGGGAATTTTTAGAGAGCGCGAGAGAAGCTAGAGTTGCACTCACCTGCGCTTCTAACAACTCTAGCTTCTTGTCTGCTCTCCAATCTTCCCAAGTGCATCTACATGTATACGCAAAGCTAAAAGCCTGAACTAATTCTTTTATAATATAGCGACAACAGCTTGGCCTCTAAAACATGTTTTATTTGGGATTGAATACAAAGTTCTCAAAACGCACGGTGTAGGAAAACAGAGGATACATTTGGCTGATGAAAAAAAAGATAACACCCAATCAGTTGAGCGACAGTGGAACAAAAAATTTTCATCTGGTTTCTAAAATTGTCAATGAAAAATCCACTTCTTCGAATTAATGGGAACATAGGCAAACAAACTTAAAATGCTCCATGAAAATGTAGTCAAAATACTTAAGGAGTTTGGTGTAATCTTAATAAAGGGGGCAAGTTTCTAAACAAACTGTGGTGCTGCGTCGGTGGGAGTATTACAAGATAATTTGGTTTTATCAACTGGGTTGATAATATGAATTGTCCACTGTAAAGACATTCGAAAGCTGACGTTTCGAGCGTTAGCCGCTCCGACGAAGGGCTAACGATCGAAACGTCAGCTTCCGAATCTCTTTACGATTGACAATTCACATTATGAACCCAGTTGATAAAACCAAATTATCTGGTGTAATCTTAGCTTGGTAAAATTCAGGGATCGAAGTAGTGTTTGGGTTGTTCAGAATGATGTTCACATCGCTGAAAGTTCAACAAAAGGAATTCACAGCTTAAATGGAATTAAGATTGAGATTGGGAGAAGAGATTTGCCAACGTGGCTGAAGGACAAGTGGGTGGAAAAAACTTGCTTTAGCCTTGGAGTAGAGTAGACTTGCGAGAAAAGCAAAATTTGCATGCAAAGGGCGTCTATAGCTAGGGTCTTGGTAATCTTCCAGCATGGAGCCTAAATAACCAACTGGGTGTTCGACGCTTTGATAAATCAAGTCATCTAATGGCTTTTACCCAAATGAGAAAAGTAAACTAATTGAAATGCCGATATATGATTGGCTGAGCTATCGTACAGTATGCAGTGGCTGTAGCTCGCCAACGAAATGTTTTCTAGCGTTTGGTATTTTCCGAAAGAGACTGATGCCCAGAACCCAAGCTCTGCCCAGTTTCCACTCAAAGTACCGGAAGAGGCCAGTTCCGTAATTTGAGCGGCGTTGTCTTTGACTTCCGTTGAGGCCGAAACAGTAAAAATACAGCGAACAATAGACCAATTTCGATATATTAAAATTCAGCCTAAAACAACAGAGCTCAGTACGAGGCTCTGTGGAATAGCTACAGAGTTTGTGGGGTTTATTCCCCAGAGCCTCGTGCTGAGTCTATTGTGTTAAGCTGAATTTTAATATATCGAAATTGGTCTATTAGGAGCTCGCTTTTTAGTTTCTTAAGTTGTAAATTCTCATAAAGACTTGTACAGAGTAAACTAATCTTTTGCCTGTGTGGTAATCGTCTTTTAAAAAGGGAAGATGACTGTAGGGCTAAGGTGCACTTGTCAGTTTGGCAAAAATAAATTACATTGACATAGATGGGTAACAGTTCCACACAAAGAACAATTCAGTTTGCAACATACGCATATATTTATTATCTTCTTATTTACAGCAATAGACATAACAAAAGATTTATGATTGCATTGACTATGCTTTTCTTAAAGCAATTATGAAGTTTTAATACTATACATTAATAGACATTTTTGCATACTATTGTTCATCTTCTAATATACAACAATAGACAGAACCAATCATGTGATATCGCATCGAGTATCACCTATCAAGGTTTAGTATTCATTAAAATTGAAATGTTACCAGCTTTAACCCCTACACTAGAAATGTAGCTGAAGAAGGCTAATCAGTGGCCAGCCGAAATATAGTACTGACCTTTTAAAAAAATCTCCTCCGTTGAATCGGTCTCTGCTTTTGAATTCTTCATTTTCTATGTGAAGCCGATTAGATCGCTATTATTGATTCAACGCATACCACCAGAATCATCGTCTGTGGTTGCTTGCTTAAACATTTTCTACTCTAGAGCACCTTACCCTCCGAAAGAAGGAAGAGTAAAACGGTACGGAGTCGGCCGCTGGATTCTACCCTTTCATGGGTCGCTTGATTTTGAAAAAATCCCGAATTAAGCAAAATATGCAGATTTGACTTCTGTGGCGGAGGAAATGTCAGTGAAGTCAACCCCGAAAAAAGATTTCTACGCGAAATATTATTTCCTGGCTTTCTGGCACTCTTGTTGTTTTTCTTTTCTCTGTTGTTGTTGTTGTTTGTATTATACCGTTTTAGCTTTTCCAGCCCTTCCAACCTTCGAAGCAAAGGCGGCCTACGGAAGAGTTTGGAGTGTTCTAACTCCTAAAGCCTCGTCTACACAAGCGATTTTTATGTGACAATTCTTATTTCCTCGTGTAGATGAGGAAAATTGACCAATTTTAATGTGACAAATATGTTTTGCATAAAAAGTTGGCGTGTTAGTTTACAAATAAAATTTGTCACATCCTGCATTGACTCGTTACATAAAATGTTTGAAATGTTTCCTAAGCGCCATCTTTTTTGGGGACGACCAACCAGCCCCACCTTGTTTTTGCGTGTCTCTGCTGTCCAAAGTTATTACTCACGCACTAAACTGTTTGCTGTGACGTCTGCACAATCAAATATATTTGTCATGTAAAAATTGCTTGTGTACACGAGGCTCAAAACTCCATGCTCATAGCAGGCCTCGTGGCGTTTTAATGTTCGAAAGCTTGTTATTAAACAAGCCACTGTTAAATAAAGCACTCGTCAAACTAACAAAGTAAGAAGCTATGAGATGCTCTATGGCGAGGTGAATTGGATAACTTATTTAACCAAATCATTTTCTGCCAAGCCAAACAGAAATTTGCGGTATTGATATTAACTTGACAGCTTGAAAACTACAAACATAACCGCAATCAAGAGGGTATCACATGACTATAAATTAATCGTTACTAAGCTGTAGACATTATCAGAGAAACTGAGTCTCACACTCTGACACTCAACACAGAGATAACAAAACACTTGACCCGAGTTGTTCGTAAGCCGGTTAGCGCTAACCCAAGATTATAAGTTAAAAGAAGTATTAATTAATTTTTCTTGTGTAGCAATATTTTTCACTGTTTCTGGTTGTATAGTTTAAGATTATTCGAACTCAAAACCGAAAGAGAAACAGTACAAACAGAATACTGGCACGAAAAGTTACAAAACAGAAATCGAAATTCTCGCTACTCCTGGGTTAGTTTAATCGGCCTTCAAACAGCCAGGCCCTGTTATCGTGTAAATTTCTCTTAAAACTCTGATTCCTGGCAGGTCAAACTTTCTTAAGAGGTTATTTATCTCATCTAAACATCGTGCTCATCCGCTTAAAATTTAGGCCAGATAGAAAAGCTGCAATACTTTTTCATAGTATCTGCATTACATTTCACGAAAAGGAAAAACAGCAACTTCTCTTTGCTGCTGAGGTCGTTTACAAACGAGTGCAAGAAAGGCTGATCTGTATTCTGGCATGCGGACAGCGTATAATATAGGATTTACAAGAGAGTTTGCATACAATAAAACCAACAGCGCAGATTCTAAATGAATAAACATTGACATTTCAAGTTTGCTGGCATCAATGAAAAAATTCCATATAACGAATAGCAGGTAAAACAGAAGAGATACAACAGTCACAATCAACAATGTCATGGTCAGTTTCCTTTCTCTACTGGCTGCAACATGGTGTCGAGGCTGCGCTCCACAACGAACTTTTATAACAATGGACGTGTAAGAAACACAAATAATCAAAAGGCAAATGAAAAATAATGTAGCTTGTAAGTAAAGACCGTAATAACCTGTTTCATTAAACAGTAGAAAAAGTATAAAAGTTATTGTTATCAACGCAGATATAGCCCAAACAACGCAAATTATTAATCGATATAGGTGTTTTTTGAGCACTCGATGACGTAACGGGAAGAACGTCGCGTGTACCCGTTCTAAAGCAATGATGTCGATGTTTACTAACGAACAAAAAACAAATATCTTCGTGAATATTTCTAAAGAAATAGGTGTCCAAAGTTCAAATGAATGCAACTTCCATAAATTACAGTAAACTCCAGGCCAATAGAACAGATTATACACAACAACTCCTCCAACAAACATATTTGTAACTGCCAAATTTATCACGAGGTACATGCTACGCTTGCGGAGATTACGGTTTCTCATAAAAACAATTATGGTACAGAGGTTGAGTGTTACTATAGCAACAGACTCGGCTAAGCCTAGAGTCATCCAGGGTATGCACTCAGATAAAGACACCATCTCAACACACTGCTCAAAGCTCTGTCCTTTTCGTATTGCTGTCAGAGGTAATTACTCGTCTGCCTGTGGAAAGAAGTGAATTATTTTTGTCAGGTTTTTTTACTGCTATGTTGGTGATTTCGGTAAGTCCTAAATATAGAAAGCTTGAGCTCAAATTTCGGAGTCTTAAAGGAAGGAAATTTGGTTCTTAAAAATCTAAACGGAAATACTTACTATATTCAGAAATTAACCCCTTGACTGCCAAGGGGTCTCCCTCTGACGAGTAAAATCGTCTGGCGTTAGACAGAGTAAAATCTATAAGTGGGTCGTGGCAGTCAAGGGGTTAAATAAAGAGTTTGCTTTTCTCTTCTAATTGTAAAGATCGAAAGCTTACTTTAACTTTTGCAGGTTACAAAATCTACTGATAATAGGAAACTTTCAAATGAAGTTAAAAGAAATCTTTGCCATTGTAAACCAAATAAAGCGATTATTACACAGCTCAGAGAACAGAAGCAATCTGTTCTCTGTAACTTTTCTTTTCTCCGTAACGTCGTTTAACTTCCCGCCTTCGAAGACATTTCTCTCACGATCAGCGTTGATGAGATCAATGGTGCTATTCTTTCTTTTAAATTTCTTATCGAAGAGCCTCTTAAATCGAAGCAGAATCTGAAAGAAAAATAACGTTGCCGTTGTTTATCTTTTCCAGTCTAAAATATGCTCTTTATTAGTGACCCCAGATAAATATATAACATTGAGCATAATGCTGTGTAACTTGGCCTGAGAATTTAAACAATTTACACCCCACAACGTCTGGATACACTCTCTTTATCCCGCACAAAGAACTAAGTAACGCTTTTCTTGGTATTAGAATGTTCAAAGGGATATAACTAGGTATACCTATCGATAGAGTGCCAACGAGCGAATAATTTGTGCTATAATAAGGGGTTTATTAAAGGGTCCCTCTCAACCAGTGTGCTTTGCGGGCGTTGAGTCGTGTGGCGGCCATTTTCG
Organism: Micromussa lordhowensis; assembly: GCA_964020085.1. Lineage (NCBI taxonomy): Eukaryota > Metazoa > Cnidaria > Anthozoa > Scleractinia > Lobophylliidae > Micromussa > Micromussa lordhowensis. The sequence goes on from OZ026602.1 coordinate 2,295,475, forward strand.
CTTATATCGAAATTGCAGCTCTCAGAGATCTGGCTTTTTCTGAGGATTTTCTGCGCTTGTGAACGGTTTGCGTGTTTAAGTCATCATTGCATCATAGATTTTCTATATTTTGTCGTTTTTTTTTTCTTTTGAATCAAGTTTGTGCCCCCAAAAAACCGATTTTGTTGTCAGTGGTCGGGCCGAATGTCGCGATCTCCTCCGAAACGTGGTAGGCCACCAAGGAATGAAAAAAACAAACAAGACAATTCGGTTGCGAGAGAGCACTTTCAATCTCTGGAACCAGAGGAAGATCGATCTTGGTTTTCAGGGAAACACTAATAGCGAAGTTGCGGAGTTTCTTTTACACAGTTTGGTGCAATGGCTATTTGAAGAGGAAAGCGTGAGAAATTATGGATGATGGCGCAGAGGGCAAGAAGAACAGAACTGCAGCGAACAGTAAGTGGTTTGTTTTGGATTGAAAGCAGAGTTAGCATTGCTTTTCCTTTGTTTAATTTATTTACAATTGTTCGTGATTATATTATTTCGAGCCTTGGGTATATCAGCTTTTTTTATTATTACGTTTCAGGTAGGAGATCACTTATCCATTCAACACCAGCAAAAGCTGAAATGGCAGCAGTGACTAGACTGTCCTTGTCTCCTGTTATAGCAAGCAACGTACGAAATGAAAGGTACCCTTTGCCCTATAGTCAACAGTACATTGTAGTGGTCTAGTGACTCTAGTCTTGAGAAACGTTTGCCAATTGTTTTTACTTGTGGCTGCAAATCCCCCCCCCCCCCCAAAAAAAAAAAAAAACGAACTTCCTTGTATAAGCTATACAGGCATGTATGGCACCCAAGGTTCTGGTTTCTGAGACATCTTGATATGAAATAGGGTATGAAAATTAACTTGTTTAGTCTTAGATGGGGTTGTGTATGTTGTTTAGATAATACTAATCAATTTTCTTTGTTTGAAGTCGGGAATTTACTGTACTTCTCAATGTTTACACAAATAGAAGCCATTCCTGGGTTACTGACCCTTTATACTAGAGATATGACTAATCTGGAAGGTCTAAAACCCCTTGTTGATTTTTGATCAGGTCAGAAATTGGTTTCAAAATCATATCTTTTAGCCTGAAACAGGGTTAGGGCGTCAGGAAATGTGTTGCAGATGCCAGCAACATTTTAAAGAGTACCTCCCTGGTTGACAAGAATACCTGTGTAAACTTCACTCTGATCTCGCAAAATTAGCTGTTCCAGTTCTACACCAGTGCCTTCATTTGTAACTACCTATTAAAGAGGATTCATTGTACCAAACTTTTCTGTACATTGTATTCCGAGTGTCAAATGGTATTCTCTTCATTTACTTGTTTTTTGTTTTTTGTAGCTCGGCAGCCATTATTGATGATAGCAACAATGCATCTATGCCAACACGTGAGGATGTAATGGAAACTTCAACTATCAGCCAAGCTTTAAATAAAGTTAATCCATTCTATGCTGCCATTTTGGGTCAACCGTTAGTTATCAATTCCAATGATAAAACAAAACATTTGTTTATACTACTCCCCACTAACACAACACCACAGTTGCCCTAGACACCTCCTTATCTGTTTGACCTCACAGTATTTTAATCTGTTGTCATTAAAATTTAATGGCTTTAGTTCCCTAACTTTGGTTACCTGCCTTATGTTCCATGAAAATATGTGTACACACACATAACATTGTACTTGTTTTTCTTTTTTCCAAAAAATGAACAAACGTGGCTTCTCCATAAAATGTGACTGAATGTGATCCTGTGTTTGCTGAACATGGTACTTTTATAGTTTGCAGATTATCAATTAAGAAGAGTAGACACAACTTACAATAATTGATTTGATTGGAGAGTAATAAAAATTGTATTTGCCACTGATGGTTTCTGTGATTGCAACCTAAAGTACTCTAACTTTGTAGTGGACATAAGCAACTTCAACTTTTGGGTTTCGTGTAAGGACACTCAAATGAAAACTGCTCTAAGGGAGCAACTCTAAACAATACTATGATCTCCTAAATCCTAAATACTGTCCGTCTAAAGCTGGGTATGCTTCCCTAACAATCCTAACTGTACAAGCTGGGCAAACTTTTCTGTTTCCCCGACCCAGTTTACCAAAACGCCTTAAAATGAACTGGCGGTAAGCAGCTTTTCGAAAGCTATTAGATGTGTAGTCAGGTTCCTCTACCCTTATGTCGCATCTTGCACGTATTGCAACTGTTAACACTTCCCTGTCTATACAAATGTTCTGAAACAGTTCATAGGAGGTCACACATGTGCGTTTTCCACAACATTTGTTTTCTTCTGGTGTTGGCATAGGTCTGCATACCCCACAGAGACACCACTCTGGTAGTTCACTCTCAGGTGGACGTTCAGGGCCAGGCTGACTCGTATCTCCCGCAATCAAGTTCTTTGCATAATCTAAACTCCCTCGTCCATTGCTAAGCAACTCAAGAAGCAAACAATCCTTTTCCTCTGGGGTGATCGTTCTGATGAAGGCCTTTAAAAATAATCAAAAGAAATATTAAGCTTTACCTTTTGCGAGCGAGGGGATGATTGTGGGATCTAAACTTTTTAAGGGAATCGGCCACCAGTATTTTGTGCGGTTTTGGAAACAAATTGAAAACCACATTTTTGCTCGTGTCGTCTGCTTCATGATTCAACATGGCATACTGATCAAAATCAGTTTCAGTGCGAAGATTTAGCTGGTGTACTGTATCAAAACACACTACAAACTTGTTGGGCCAAAAATAAAACACCCTCCCATTGTTAAAAAAGAAACAGCATTTTACGTTCTCGGTAAGAGAGAAAAACAAAAGGAAATAGACGACAGAAGAAAAATAGAGGGTTCGTACAGGTCATGGAAAACCTGGAAAGTCATGGAATCTTAAAATTTAATTTTCCATGCCTGGAAAGTCATGGAAAGTCATGGGAAATCAGTACGCTTTCTATGAGTGAAAGGCAGTAAGATCCAAAGTTGAAAAATTAACTGACAAGTCCAAAAATCAGATTTAATTTCAGTTGAATAAGTGATTGTTTTCACATTACTTTCAGAGAACAATTGCTTAACTCAGGTAATGGAATTTTCCAGAAGGTCATGGAAAAAGTCACGGAAAGTCATGGAATTTTAGCAAGTCAAACGTGTACGAACCCTGAAATAGCACTTCAAAAACAAAACTTTCTTTCTACTAAGGAAAGCATAAGTACTGCGTACATGCACTGCTTACGATTGATCAATTTATCCACTGTTCGCAATTTGCGAAGAAATTTGAGGTTGATAAACATTGTTCTAGCAATCATGAACATTGACTCGGCAGCATTTCTTACCCCATAGTCGACACGTGAGCGTAGGCTTGATGTCTGTCAAAAGCAATGCTAGGAAGTCGAGCAAGAGCTTCTTGAGCATTTGAAGACATCTCTTTTCTGTTCGAGCAAGGTTTTCCTTCTGGACCACAATTGCAGTTCGCTGAACAAGGCAAACCATTGTCACGGCAAATACAACCTCTTTTCCTTCCAGACGTTCTTCTGCAAGTATTCTTGCACTGACATATCTGCGTGCAAACAAAAATCCATAAACATCTCTAAAATAAAAGCCCACAAATTTCAGAGACTAAGTCACATGCATGTGTTACGCAAATGAAGAGTCTTGAACGGTGTCAAAACATTCCAGCAGAACAAGCAACCAACAAATCATCAACACACAGTTAAAATGCATTTCCTGTGACCTTATTTTCCTTTATAAAACGGATTTATAAACCACAATCTTTTCCGCATAAAGCGGGTTTTCTCTCGAGGAAGACAAACCAGTTTGTACTTACCGTGCGGGTTTCAACGCTAACAGCCAGATCGTCTTGTTGTGGCATCTCATCATCGGATTCCTCCCGAATAATCGAACCATACCTATTAACTGGTCTTCCTTGAATTGATGACATACTTCAATTCTTACAATATTATAAATGCACTCGTGTCTGATTCGACGCGATGAAAGTAAAATGAAATTGAATGAAATTGTGGCGTGATATCGATAAGATGTCGGCCATTTTCCATCACTCGCTATAATTCTTCGTAATACCCCGGATGAAAACAACAACAATCGCCCGCAAAGCACACTGGTTGAGAGGGACCTTAATACAGCATAACGGATTTTTGGTTCTCTTCTGTTGCAAACATTACCGAGAGAAAATTATAACGCGTTTACCGGCAGGTAACGTTCGTGACGCAAACCCTGAATATCAAGAGTATTGGAATGTATCGCTGCTCGGTCGAACTTTCAGTTCAATATGATGGGCAAAGTCAAACTGAAAGTGAACACGCTAGTTTGATTGATGAACACGACTCGTTTAATTCTGTCGCAAAACAGATCCGATTTGTGTTTTGAACACTGGATTCGACTGTATGATAAACACGCTCGTTCACTGCCGACTCAACCTTCAGTTCGATACGCTAGATTTCAACACTGGATTTGCTCTAGTGGTTCGACTTGTGAACACAATCTTTCCAAAAAAGCTGCCCGATGGAACTTTCAGTTCGATATAGGTAAACAGAGAAGGAATACACTGTTTCGATTCATGAACACGCTCGTTCAATTCCGTGGTGAACACGCTGGTTGGTTCTCATGTCGATTTTGTGTCTTGGATGTGCTCTTGTCTAACAGTTTTCCTGAATATTCGAATTAGAAGAAGAGTTTTGTAAAGGGTACGCTCCCCAATTGAACTTTCATTTCGATAAAGTGAGAGAGGAAACACTCTGGTTCGATATGTTCTGAGACTAGGATTCGCTCCGACGAAGGGCTAACTCTCGAAACGTCAGCTTCCGATGTAAGCTTGAGTTTGCTTAAGTCGCGTACAGCGGTGTCACGCACTAGTTTAGTGCCCAGGCCGGCGCATTAAAAAAAGGCAACACGTGTAGTGAAATGGCCGCCATGTTTAGGGGGCGACCTTGTTCAGTGCGAAGTTTTTCTCAGTGTGTTCGAAGTTTTACAGGTCAAAGCGTGTTTCGTAAGTACCATTCTGCCGGTCGATACTAGTGTTTTGTTGCAAGTATAGTTCAGCCTCTATTACTCCGTATTTCTTTTAGGAACCGTGCGATCTCTGTGCAATTACCGTGCAATCGTCGTGCAGTAGTGTATTTTGCGACTTGGAGTTCATCGGGCAAATTGTGTGCCCTCGTGCAGTGACCTCAGGATAGTGTGATTAAAGTTAGGAGTCTGGCACGCATTTGGAACCGTAATTTGTGTACCTGTTTCCGTGACTGGTTTCGTGTGTGGCTAAATTTTACCTGTGGCCGTTTTGGTGTGTTCAGAGTGTTTTTGCGGCTACATCCGAATCTCTTTACGGTGGACAATTGACATTATCAACCCAGTTGATAAAACCAAATTATCCTATGAAATTGTTCACAGTTGGATAAACACAACAGCAAAGAAAACAATGATATTCCACGAGACAAGTCTAGATGTAACGCGCCTCCTGATTGGCTAAAAAGTACAATAGCTCCAATAGTTCCGTCCTTGCAATTGGCTCAAACTGAGCCATTGTTACATCTTACACCTTACAGTTACACTTTCGGAGGTCGATCGAGAATTTTTTCGCATACGCCATTCTTCGCGCGGCACTATTCTCTGCCGCCTCGCCAGCCGAGCGTCTTCGCTCGGCTGGCTCGTTGGCAATTATGAAATAGTCTGAAAGATAGATCATAATAATCACTCCTTGGGAAAACTCGACGCAAACCATCGATATCTTTGGGTTGAGTATCAAAAAGTGACCAGTTCCTAGTTGGCTTGATAGCTCAGTTGGTAGAGCACTGCACCGGTATCGCCGAGGTCATGGGTTCGAATCCTCTTCAAGCCTGAATTTTTGGACAACTGCGTACGTTGTTTGTATAACTGCGATGATCCATCATGGCTTTCTCCGCAGTTCAATATATGACCTTTCATATATTTACTTCTATCAAAAGAACAGTTGCAAAAACTCTAAACCTTACCTTAGTAGAGACCCTCCCCTTGAATTTCTCGTTGGAGGATAAATACACACTGTAAATGAAATAATATAATAATAAATAAAGTGCATTTATTTTCAAGCTGTGTCAAAAACCGTTGTAAAAACAAAGTTTACCGAAACATATATCGGGAAGATAAGTGAAAAAAAAGGTGAAATGTCATCAACTTACCCAATTGTAAACAAGACGCTCTCTTCGGTGAATCGTTTTCTTAAAAAATCTGATAAATTTTTACTGTAAAGAGAAATTAAAACGGATTTAATAGTTGTGCGAAAATGAATCTTATTAAAATAATACATCTCTCAAGGTCTGATATGGAAAGAAGCAAATTTTTTTTGTGTGCTAAGTTTTTTTGTGTGTTAAGTAATACAAATTTTCTTGTCGGGATGTTTTGCCAATCCATTTGTCAACAGCTTGCGCTTATACAACTTTGGGCTTATACAACTTTCTAAGGGGTTTTGGGTGCATTTACAAACGACGAGCTTACATCCGAGAGTGGGCTTATATCCAAAGTGAAAAAAGATCGTTTCTAAATTGAGCTGATGAAAGATAACTTTCCATTTAGCGGGTTTAACCTCCAATACGCACAGGCAAGGAAACAAATACGCGAAACACAGAAGTCATTATAACAGGCCTTTTTGTACGTTCAATTTTAAAAAGTATCCCTTTCGTATACTTTTTATTGAAGAAAAGGTCCCCCATTCAATTACCGACTTGAGAACACTTCATCCCTTTTCTAAACCCTTCAAAGAATGAAGTTAATGAACAAGACTACTGGAAAACATCAATTATTACCTGGAGAAATGTTAACCAAAATGCAGGTTCATTTATTTAGTTGTTCACATTACATCTAAATGCCAGATTTCCTTACCGTTTCGTATAAATCGACTTGTGAAATTCCGTACCCTGTGATGCCCTTTCCTTCGGAAGATATAGGACACTATACGGAGTCCATGTCAAGAAGAAACTTGGGTCTTAGTGATTGCTCTCAGTGCTAATGAAGAACACTCACTGCAAACTACAAGGTAAAACACAAATTGCATCACTTCAGGAGTGAAGTACTCAACACGCTTTTTTCGCCTAATATTTGCTGATTTCTGACGTTTTTGACTCCAAAAACACGCTCATGTTGACAGTCATTACACCGGCCAGTTTTAACCATCTTGTCATTCTATTGATTATTTGACAGACAACACATTTAACTTGGAAGACGCTAATTTCGTTTCGACTTCCTCTCAGCTGCTTCTAAAAAAGTTATTAAAGTAAAATTCTCATTTCGACTTATGTGCGAAGTCATTATCATGTTTCTATTTTTTCCATGTTGTTTTCTTTTGTAATAATAATATACCTTTTATTGACGTTGGTGGGTTTATAGACAAGGGGCCTTATAACCGGAATTTTAGGGCATTTCTTTATGTTCGTTTCTTGCTCTCCCAACGTTATGCGGGCATCGGTTATTCGTAGCAGAACGTGGATCCGTTGTTAAGTATTTCGTTCATCATGCGTTTGAAATGCCATCTAAAATAGTGTCAAGAGGTTTGAGTCACTAAAAGACAAGACTGAAGGGTGATTGTACGCCTATGAATTGTAGTTGTTGTCGAAAAAAAATTCAAGTCAAGTCCTCTACGTTGAAAAACTAGTTTTAGCTCCTTCCCCCACTTTCTCATAAAGACATCTTGTATTCCTCTTGCTAATAAACCGGTATTTTATCAAATATTAACAAAACTGTGGTATGCTTCTTTACTCAAACATGTTACTAAACGTTACCAAATTATCTTCTTTCTTTAACTCAAAGTATCACACTTAAACTGTTAAGACTGTTAACTACGCAATCGTCAGTTCACTATTTCAGCTTACTTATTTCAGCAAAATGTAAGTTTGGCACTTTATCTTCAAAGTTAGAATCCATCGAAATCAGCTGTTCATGAACTTTGAGACGGAAAACGTAGAAATCTGAAACTGCCTTTTCCCCAACACTTCCTTTTTGCTGTTTCAAAACAGTAGTTAGTTTTCCCAAAAATATCATATAGCCTCGACGCTAAAAGTCTGTTAAAACCCTTGCAATTCTATTATCCTCATCATTGTCGTGGCTGGTAATAGTTTTTTTTCAGTTTTCTGTCGGGTGGTTCTCTCATATTCGGCAAATAAAATGTTTAGTTTGGTAAGAACAGCGAAAAACCCAAATCCGTATTATTGAAACACTGAGTTTTCCTTCCCTCAGAAACATGTGTCTTCGATTAAAATTCCGACAACAACAGTAAAAGGAAACTTCCTTTCAGTTGTTGTAATGTGTTCTACACCACCAAAGGACAAATTCAATTCTGTCTTCTCTATGATGCCTTTATTTATTCTTCTATTATAACTGCAAAACTGACGCCCATTAAAGCCAAAAATGCATATTTAAGAAGAAAATACAAATTATTAACGCAGCAAGGCTGAATAATGGAATTCCTGGAATTTTGCACCCATATGTACTAACTGCACGAGCTACGATTAGTAAAGCGACTTATTGCTACAATTTATACAGTCGTTTAATTGCCCCCGCAGGGTTTTGGCCCAAAGGCCAAACCTGAGGAGGCATTAATAGCGTATAAAGAATTTGAAATATTGGTGTAGTATCGGTAGTGTGCGAATCGAGCCCGATTTGAAGAAACTAGGCGCGCACGGCGGTCCCGATTAATTTTTGAGTAAGCTCGCAAGGCAACTTTGGGTAATTCAGGACGAGGAGAGGTATCGCGTACGCGCGCGATAAGTTATTCAGCAGTACTAGGTAGAATTGTTCCGTACTGAACTTGATTTGTTAGACGCAAATCGGCAACGGGGTCGACAGACTCGATCCAAACAACACACGTTTAAAGTAAACAGATCAGGATCACAAATCAAAACTCAAAACCCACTCAAAGAAACAACAACAAATTGTATCCGACGTAACTGAGTTTAGTTTCCTTTTGTTATCTCAAGGATCAGAAGATAGTAAAGGATTTATAAACGGTGTCGTTTCAAGGATTATTAGATAATTCTTGTAGCCACGTGCACGAGTGTAGTCGCGTTGGTTCGCTCTGACACGAGTACGAAGAGTACGAATAACTTTTTAAAGCTATCATCACTTACTTGAAATAACAGAGATGTTTGTTCATTTTGTGTGAGTTGAAGGATTCACGAGAGTAAAAGGTCAGATCAGCCTGTTATTCAACGATTCTGTGGAGACGTATTTTGTAATAAAAGTTGTACAGTTCATTGCATAATAAACGTGATATCCAAGGCGGGGGCAGATGTATTGAGAACTATTGCTAGTTCTAATCTTTTACTTACCTTAGCTGATCTAGAACATGTCTTTTTTCGTGTAGCAGTAGCTAGTTTTATGTTTACGGCAAGCTTTACAGTTTGTCTCAAAATAAATGCGAATAAACCAGCTGAAAACACCTGATAAAAGTGAAAAGGAGATTTTAATATGATAAAAGCAGTTGCCACGCAAAATGGTTCGACATGTGTCCTGCCAGAGGGATGAAAAATAGTTTATTAACCCAACCGATCAGTTATGTCACCAGGTTTCATTTTTTCAATGATAGGAACCAACCAATTTCCCGTTGTCGTTCGCACGTTTTAAAAGAGTATACTAAATGAGCGATTCTAATTGAAACTTACAATTTACGCAAAACGTTATACGTGCCTGACTAGTATTTCGAAATTAAGTGAGATTACTCATTTACATCACAAAGACCGAAATATTCCTTACACTTAACGTTTTAAAGGTGGGCATGCTTTACAAATAACTTTTATTTTTTTAAACGAGAGCAAAATTGAAGATCAAACGAGACTTACCTGCATGTAAGTTGAAGTTTGATATGGATTCTATGAGTCATCAGCCGGGAGTGTAGGAGTTGTACGAGAGAGAGTGTAGCGCATGCGTCAAGTCAGGCTTTAGAGTAGGAACCTCGATCCTAGAGCCTCCGTTTTAACAATGGTATTCCAGGAGACTTTAATGAGTGAGATGACATTTATTTAATATCGCTTTCTTACGAGGGAGATAATGACCTCAATGACATAAAAGTTAGTTTTGAGGGGTGCAACACAAGGATGGACACAGGGAGGGCGTACAAGTCCTACACTTCCGGCGGATGACTCATAGAATCCATATCAAACTTCAACTTACAGGTAAGTCTCGTTTAATCTTCAATTCTATTTCGTCATCAGCCATAGGTCGTTACGGAGTGGTACGAGATTTTAGGGCTGTCATTGAGGCATAGCTTATGTATAAATTGGCACAGGCAATACAGTAGACTATGAATGTTTATTACATCAATCAAATGCCAGTTATGTTAATTTCAAGATAACAAGAAAATGGTTGTGCAAGCACTTATCTGTGAAAAACTCTTGCTCAACTGAGGGAATACTAAAATACCAACAATGTCTTTATCAATGCCAAATATAAAATATATATGTATCTCTTGAGAATACATACAACTAGATAGGATGAGAGTATAACAAATACACCACACACCGAGAAAGATGTATTATTTCTGCGCCAATGTCCTTAGGATCTCTTAGCCAAAATTAAACTCAGGGTCAGAGGGCTTGTGGTAAACTTGCTGAAAAGTCATCTCATTTAACCATCCTGCAGACAGCATAATGTCTGCAAGGTGGGAGGACGATGCGGCTCTT
>OZ026602.1:2308634-2335730 GCA_964020085.1 Micromussa lordhowensis
GGATTTTCACACTATAGTAAGTGTCCTTCAAATCTAGAGAGATGATCTAACAGTTAGGTGTCACTAGTTTTAGGATAGTATGAATTGTGTCCACTTTGAAATGTGAGTTCTTTATAAACAAGTTTAAACGCTTTAAATTCAGAATAAGTCTGACATTACCATCCTTCTTGGGCACAGTAAATATAGGTGAAATGAATTCACCAGGCTCGTGGTCACAGGAGACAATAACCCCTTTGTCTAGGAGACGTTTAATTTTCTTGTCAACTAAACTCATGGGATTTCTAGGTATAGAGTAAGGAGGATGTGGCACCTGAGAAGGTGGATCAGAAAGAAATTCTATGCAATCTCCAGAAAATTGGAGAATACTAGCATCGGATGTTAACCTCTCCCATTTATGACAAAAGAAAGACAACTGTCCTCCTTTAAAGGAATTGACCTTAGCTCTAAAGTACGGGATGAGGTGAGAGACCACGAAAGGAGGGAACTCATTTACCTTGGATTTGATGTTATTCAATTCTTGGTGAATTTCGTCTTGTGTTGGAAACGATTCAGTTGCTGTTGGTTTGACTTGGGAGGATATGAATTCCCCCTCTGTTCATCAAAAAAGGCTAACTTTGATTTCCATGGAAGTGATTTACTCTGGACTGATTTGTTTGGTCCTTTCCTGTTATCAGGGGTAATGGAAGTCATTAACTTATTAGTTGTCTTAAGCTCCTGTAGTGTTTTGGGAAGATCCTCACCAAGCCTGTTTGAACTCTTGGTTGAGGTAAGGTCGTATTGCATCTCTTCGTTTTAAAGAAAGTTCCTTGTGCACATGACCAATCAAGGCAACAGAATCAGTGAGCCTGGGAATAAGAGTTTTATAGTCAGGAGACGTCGTCTTCTCCCTATGGCTAAGAAGATCATTTACTGTGGCAATAATAGCACTCGACACCTTTACTAAAGTGCCCTGTAACACTGATGTTCTGATGTCTGACCTCTTGGAGTTTGCATTAAGTTTGGTCCAAATCTCTGAGTTAACTTTAGGAACAAACAATTCATTGTAATTACTTGGTACTTTGTACTTGTGTAGTATCTCTTTACGTTTTTCAACGGTATATTCAGTCTGAAACTTGTCGTTAACAAGTTTCGAGAGTTTATCAGACACCCGCGGTCCTGTATCGTCGGATGAGCTTAATGAGGTAGTAATTTGGGACAATAAGTCACCATTGTTCAGCTCCTCGTCTTCTGAACAGAAATCATGTGGGCTGTCATCGTCCAATAAACTAAGCGTATCAGCATCTGGAGTCGTCGCGTTTGCTTCCTCTGAAGCAGAATCACTTGCTTCTTCTGAAGCGCTATCTATTACTTCTTTTGAAGTAGATGTAAGTGCTTTCTCTGAAGCATTGACAGAACGACGTGATTTGCTTGCATCAAGCTTTGCTCTTTTGAAAAATGAATCCGTTTCAGTTGACTTACGTTTTTTCTCTACTAGGTGGTGAAGCATAGAATTTGAGGAGGTTAGGTTCCCCTGCATAGCACTTAGAACCGATAGAGGACTTTTGAAGATATTGCCTTCCTCCTCTAGATTAGCAGGATCCATAGGGGTGTTCTGCTCAGTGTTATCGTTGTCCGTGGCGGCCATATTTTCCTGATTGAAAATGGCGGGAAAAACGTAAGAGCGAAAAACTGTAATTCAAGGCTAAATTTCTACTTAGCTCTTCGAGGAAATGTGATGTTATACAATATCCTAATGATTTGGTGATCTGCTGTTTCCTATCAATCGCGTTCAAAGGGAATTTGGATGATAACTTCCAGAAAAAGTAAAATATACAACCTTCTTTTGACACAAGGTCTACACAACTGACTTGACGCATGCGCTACACTCTCTCTCGTACCACTCCGTAACGACCTATGGTTGATGACGAATTAGAACTAAAAATTTGGCAAGAAATGGGACCGTAGAGCTAAATAAATTTCAATGCGCTAAATCAGGCGAAGCTATACCTGCGTTAATCATAAAATCAAAATTTCCTCGATTGTGATTGGTTTAAAAAATCCTTTTTCCTCTTATTCACTTGCTGAGTTGTTATTGGACAGTTTGTTATCGGACAGTTTAATAATCCAATCACATTCAAAGTTGCAGTTTAAATCAACCAATCTCAATTTCAAAGCGAATATACGCCTCCTTTGTCAGTCTTTTAATGTAAATTTCCCCTTTCTTTAATTACGTGGCTATTCTTATTTTCTCGGAAATTGTAATTTTTTATGATTAATTGGTAATAAGACTTCGTGTCGTCCAATTCGGTCTGTAATCATACTCGTGATAAACAAATCAAACTCCCGCTGCGCGGTCGTCCGATTTTCTTATCACTTGTATGATTACAGACCGAATTGGACTCACTCACTCCCATATCCATTACTTATATTTGCCCAGACTTTATAATGTGCGCCGTTCGAGTAAGATACCAGAAAATAAAAAAAAAATTAAAAAAAATAGGGATTGGGTCGAGCATCATGGCGGACGGCCACGTTTTTCTACCGTGAAGAACTTTTTTAGTTTTTTTTCCACCTTTGGAAAGCAGAAAGGTTTAAAATTGGTCAGAACACTAGCGTATGCCGCCGAAGAGCCGAAAGAAGGGCGGGAAGAAGAGAACCGAAAGATCTTTCTCGACCAGTCCGCAGTCGACTGATACGACCAAGAAAGCGAGAATGAACAGTTCGGAAGGAATGCAGGAGGCGGACAAGATTTCCCAGCTATTTGGCTCAATAGAAGGCCTTGGGGAAAGAATAGAAAACAGGCTGCAAGAAATTCAGATAAACATGGATACTTTTAGACAAGAAATCAAGGATGAAATCAAAGGCATGAAAAAGACAGTTATCGAAATAGAGAAATCGCTAGACGAGGTTTGGTCACATATTGATGACAACAAAGAACAGCTTAAAGCACAGAAAGAAATAAAGGAATGCCAGCAAAACGAACTTGACGAAATGAAATCAGAGTTGACTTCTTTACAAGGCCTATTGGCGAAAGAAAGGGAGAAGAATACAGCCCTGGAGAATTACACACGGCGGGAAAATTTAAAGTTTATGAACGTTCCCGAACGCGATGGTGAGAACTGCAAAGATCTTGTTTTGAGCATTGTACGGAATGATCTCGACATAAACACGGACAACATCAGATTTCACGCAGTTCATCGTTTGGGCAAAGTCTTACCTGGGAGAAATCGACCGATAATTGCAAGATTTGTCTGTCGTGAAGGTAAAGACCTGGTGTGATCAAAGAAAAAGAAGCTACAGCTTTCAACTAAATATAAAGATGCCTACATAACTTTGGATTACGCGAAAGATATACAAGAGGAAAGGAAAGTGCTCATAAAGGCCATGATTAAAGCAAGAAAGCAAGGCATAGAATGCAAGGTAATCGACAGACACCTTATTATAGGGCACAACAAATTTAGATCGGACAAAATCCCCGAGAACTTGAAGGACCAAACGTAAAGCCTTTCGGTTTTTTTTTTTCGACAAAGAATGTGTGTTTAAATACAATGCAACACTAGAGCTAAGGTCACTGTTTTTTTTTTTCCAAAGGTTTTGTATTAAGTATATTAGTCAGTAGTTTCACTAGCAACCTTTGTGGCTTCCTTTGGTGTTGATATATGGGATCCCAGCAATGTGGGTTCCCACTCCACTGATGAGCAATCTCGTGATCAGCGGGTAAAAGGAAAGTAGTGTATGTAAGGGCGGGAATGTGAATTGATATAAAATTAACAAAAAGGTTAGTGGTTAAAATTGAGTGAGCGACTTCTGTAACACAGCACACTTCAAACTCAATTATGATAAAAAGTATTACAATTAGTATAAAAATAAATAAATTAAATTAAATTAAAATGGAAAAAAAAATTTTTGAAATGAAATGTTATAGCAAAGCAACCATGAGCATAAAGTAAGGAATGGGGATAAAAATGTTGACTTGGAAGGGAAGTTAGGTGGTAAAAATTCCTAGTGGATGGTGTTTTTTGAGCTGTTTGGGTGCTTGGGATAGGGTAGGGTGTTAAAATTCTAATAGGGTAAGGGTAGGATTATTTATTTATCATATGGAAAACAAATACCTAAGGAGTATGTGTGGTGGGTTTGTAATGTAAAAGCATAATTACCTAGTAATGTGTGATTTATAAGGGATTATGAATTGATTGAATTTCTCCTTTCTTTTTGTATTAAGTATATTAGTCAGTAGTTTCACTAGCAACCTTTGTGGCTTCCTTTGGTGTTGATATATGGGATCCCAGCAAAGTGGGTTCCCACTCCACTGATGAGCAATCTCGTGATCAGCGGGTAAAAGGAAAGTAGTGTATGTAAGGGCGGGAATGTGATCCCATACTACAACTGCTCCCCCTTCCTTCGGTCTGTGGAGGGATACAATCGTAATTCCCGCTATCATGGAGGAGGTTTTCCCGTGGCCGAGCACTTTAATCTGGCCGACCAGTACAGCAACATCCAGGACATGGGACATGAAAGTGACGGTGGTCAAGCAGGTGAACGGTGGCACTGCATCCAGACAAAGAGAAGAAAGAAGGCTGATCTTCAAACTTAAAACGCTTGCCCCCAACGGCATGAACATAGACTTTAAATTTATTTAACTCCTCGCGCGCGCATGTTTCAAATAACATGTGCATCATTGGACGCGCGTGCACTGTGAACGTTTGATTCTGGCCTAACGGCTGAAGCATCCTGACTGATGAAGGGGTTATTCCCGAAACGTCTCGAATTAACTGAATTAAGCACTTTCTAATTTACATTTTTTTTTACAACCAAGGTTAACACAAAGTGCTACACAGCGTCTATATTTATTTGTTTATCCATTTAATATTTCGTGGTATTGCCGTCTCACTTTTGCGGCCTGTGATTGGTTCTAATGTTGAAATTGACGTCGTTGCACTAAATTGGGTTGCTGACGTACGCAAACAAATTGCCAAATTTGCCAAACAAATTACGAACAGCACTCTCAGTTCCTTTGACAGTGTTTTTAGCAACCTGCTTGCTCTGAAATTTAATAATATTTATAGCGTTTGTCAGTATGACTGTGGAAATGTAATAGCAAGCCAGTATTGGTTGGCTTTCGATAGACTTGAGTTTCAAGTTTTGTTCCATTCTTGATGATATCAATGCCGATGAAAGGAATGCTATCATCAACAGGAAGCTCCATCGTGAACGATAACCCGGGATGTAGGCCATTCAGGGTAGCAAGAAACATAGTGGCAGCATCAGTATTTGGCATTCTTGCAAGAGTATCATCCACGTATCTTCTGTACAAATGAGGCATCAAGCCATCGCGTGTGAGTTTCTCTTCGAGGTGGCACATGAAGACATTCGCCATTAGGGGACCAAGGGGGGAGCCCATAGCTACTCCATCGGTTTGCATATGAAAACCAGCAACAAAATTTTCTCAGAAAAGGACTCGAAGAAAAAGACAGAGTGTTTGTGACGAACACTCTGTCCTTTTCTTCGAGTCCCTCCCATAATTAAGTATTAAACAATTATAGGTAACCCAGAGTTCGGAAAACGATTTTTTTTTTGCGCGAAGGACCCTTGCTCTTTCATACGCTTTACAATAGAGTCAATTCCTCTGATGCTATTTGTACAACGTAAACTAGAATTCAAATTGCAGGTGCTGTCTATTTCGATCGATGTTGACAGGCTCTATTCAAAGCTTTGAATCTACGAATTGTGACAAATACTGCATTCATGCACGCGGTACGGGCCGTAAAAATGATAACAGTACTACCTTCCGTTATACATTGAATTGATGTGAGCGAGTTTTGATCATATAATAAGTCAAATTATTCTTGATTTGTGGTCGGCAAAGGTCCTGCGCAAAAGAGAGTTAAAGACACCTTTTACTTAGACGGAGCAGGTTAAGACTGTGGTAAGTAAAACAACGTTCCAAATTAAAGTAGAAATTTTAGTCAGTCTTCTACTTAAACAACGTTAATTATAAGCCCCGACTACACGAAACTCAACCATCACGTGATGGAATTTAGACCCCGTTTATTGTAGCCAAAGGTGATTGGAATCATGGTTTAGTCGAGGACACAGCCGAGGACACAGCATAGTAAGACCTGTGGCGCGTTTCACGAAAGGTCCGGAAACTTTTCGGGCCCGTACGTAAAGCCAAAGCAAAATCTCGAACCTGTTTTATTCACGTATTCTTAATGTGAACAGAGGTTCACTTCATTCGAGAAGTTTCAGGGGTATACACTTCTCCGTTTTTACATACAGATGAAGGAAAAATGGCTTTACGGGCAAGAAAACTTTCCGGGACTTTAGAGAAACAGGACCCAGGTGTGGCACAACAGGTCTAACTATGCTGTGTTCTGAAAAGTTTGTAAGATGATGTCGAAGCAGTACCAGTTACTTACTCTACAATTATTGCAATTCGAAACTTTTTGTCGGGAACATGTTCAACTTTTTTTTAAAATTAGTAACTTTTTTTTACATTAGATGTAGCATAAATAATCTACCTTGAGTTTGTAACTTTAAGTTTTTCGTTTCGGTGGGCCAAAGAAAAGTGAAACCGTAAGAATTGTAAAAGAGGATCTTAGTGTGAGATCAGGAGGCTTCTATTTTTTAACCTGCTGAAAGACTGGATTCTTGATATCCTCGTTTGTAATGATTTTTTCATTTATTCTTTTGTTCATGTTCAGTTCCCGTTGCCGTCGTGGTTTCGTAAACTCCCTATTAAATAAAGCCGATTTACACGGTACGACTTTGTCGCATGCGACAAGCTTACGGCAGGCCTACGACATGAATTGTTTCGTGTAAATCAAACATACTACTGGCTTACGACTGTCGTGTACGTCAAAAAAATGCCATAGGATTTTAAAGCATGTTTTAAAACGCTACGACAATCGTAGCCGAAGTCGATAGAAAATGACGTATTTTGTGACAAATTTCTACTGAGTAGGGGATGAAGGTGAAGTGTTCTTGCGTCAAAATGACAGACAAAGTTGTTGTTGACTAATTCACCTGAAGTCGTTTCTTGAAAAGTATTGCACAAGTTAAAGCGAAAAACATCTCTTTAGAAAGTTTCTTCACAGCGTAGGTCAGCTAAAATATTTGTTTACCGTTTGTTAGAACTTTCGCTCCGAAAATCCCGGTGTAAACTTTTGGATATTTAATTTTGTAAGTGAAAATCGAGAACGGCGCCAAACAAAAGGTTGTGCACCTGCATTATAACTCTATGTACATTTCTTTACCGCTCTCTGCAAAACAAAACCGTGAAATGACCAAGTTGTGCGTAGTCTGAGGAACGCCAGGGCTAACTTTTCGTTTTTCCATTTGGAATTTTGAACGCTGTCGTTGCGTATTTAGCCTAAGCACGTTTTAAGACCCATTGGCGTAATGAACAGATTTCGACAGTCGCGAATTTCGCTGGTAAAATATAAATTCATTTTTGACTAGGCGTCGCCGTCGTCATTGCCTTAGTTTCCTAATGAAAAAAATTGTCATTTTGCCAGCGTTCAGGCGTAGAAAACTTTTATCACCCCACCCTCCTCCCCTGATGCTGGTTGACGGTGGATTCCTCTCACGCGATATGGGAATGAAACTGCAGTGAGGATATATCACTGTTTTCACGTGACGTCACGGCAGTCAAGTTGCATTTGGCCAAAACCATAAAACGGTGGCCATGTTGGTCCCCCAAACCAATCCTGTGGGAATTGAACTCTTTTGTTATGTAAACACTTCCTTTTGTTCCAATACATTTACATGGCTGTTGGCCACACGAGTGAAAACTCTATTGGTATCACATAAGTGCCCAGCAACTGCAATTTTTTGTTAGATGTAACTTTTTGCAAAGTTTAAAGGGGCTATGTCACGGTATTTTGAGTTATTTCTACCGAGTGCTTTAGAAAGATAGGAAAACACTAAAGAGATAATAATAAACCATAAAGGAACAAGGATGGTTAGGATGGAGAAGATTGACACGGATTACGAACGATATTGAAAAATTTAGGCTAAATTTTTCAAACCGTTTAACCGTGACACAGCTCCTTTAAAGAAGTTAAGGGTTCAGAGCCACCTTCACTCTTTGAAAATTTAAGGTGCCTCTGAACCTCATCAATTGAATTTTCATGAACTTTAGCGGGAAAATGCAAGACTAGAAAACAACACCAAAAATAACTCTCAAATACTTTATTTCTGTACATTGTAAAAAAGAAAAGTATATTTACCTAGAAAAACAATTGCTGGTAAAAAAAACGCAACTTATATTTCCACTGGAAAAAAATTCTCTTCTACCGATTAATAACATTAAGTATCAAGGCACACGGCGTTAATAAAAACAATGACATAGCTTGAAAAGTATTGCACAAGTTAAAGTTCCAAAGTTCAATGTGCCAAAATTCAACTCCACTATGTCGGAACTAATGTATTAAGAGTAAAAGTGACTCTTCACCATTGTCCTCAACTAAACAAAGATCACACAAAAATCCACGTTTACGCCAACATGTGTTTGTATTGACCAGTGTTAAGTTTCCTGCACTGCAAGTCCTTGATATCAATTATCATGGGTGCTATATGGCCTCCTTTATCTCCCTCATAAGTAGGCTCAATAACAAAGAGCTGGGAAAATGTTCTAGCACTTTTCGGACATGAGTCACTACCTGGCTGATATGTTGTCATGTCTTAATGAGCACACGTATGCCTGGGTGTCATTTCTTGACACCTCGACACAATTTGATTAAATTTTATGAATCGTAATCCTCTTCATTATTTGACATCCTGTACTTCTCCCTAAAAATACTGGTTCTCTTTTGCTCTGTAGAATTTATATGCATTTTTGGTGACAGTCGGCAATATCAGTAAGGGTTTCTTAAAACTTTTGACGATAAAAATCAACGGTAAAATACGACGTTTCGACCGCGCTTCGGTCATTATCAAGTGAAGCTAAAAAATGTAATGGTAGAATTATATATAGATATGCACGTAAGAAGTATTAAGAATTTAAAAAAATTTTGCAGGTGTAAAAAAAAAAAATAAATAAATAAATAAAAATTCGTAAAAAGCTAATTAAAAACTTTTGCACGAATTGAGTCAGATTGTACATTGAGAGTAGGTTTCAGTTCGTTAATGAAAAACATCTCATAAACGAGGCAATCAAATTTGTTCGCGCACTTCATTAAAACGCTGAAGTTCTTTGTGAGATCCTTTGGAACAAAAGAATGTTTGTCGCGAAAATGCTTGCCAATTGATGATGAACAGCTTTTGTGTTCGTCAGCACGTTGGTGAAGGTGACGGCGTGTGAAAGTCGGCAATATCTTATGCAAATTACAATACCTTCACATAATCAGCCAGGACACTTCCCTTGTAAGAGAATGAATAGCACACACAAACGTGGACAAAATAATAGGGCCTTAACCAAAGGCCAATATCCTTCATAGATCTTATCTGGCATTTACATTACTTATTTTAGTGTGACCATTATTCATTCTTTTTTTTTCACAATATTTTATGTATGAAAAGAGCCATCTAGAATAACAGATGGTGACATGGGTTCTTCTAAAACTCCCTATCACAGGCCTGTGATCATTGACAAGCCATCTTCTAGGTGTTAAAGTTTAAGCCACTGTAGTTGTATTGAAGTGAAGAGTACGAGCTGCTGGCCTGAAGCTGGCCAAGAACTGATGCGCTTGCTGTGTAAGCAACTGTTGATCAGGTGTTTTGCCACATGCCACTTGTTCCCATGCTGTGTCAAGCTGCTACGGTAAACAAAAACAGGAACATAGACACCGAGAGAACCATTACAGCCACTCACACAGGGTTGTAGGTAAGAAAATACTCTCCCACCTAAGATTTTCAAATGATACGTTCTACTTTACTTACATCAATACTCAAGGTAGTCAGGAATTTATTCCAAACTTTTCATGCAGATGGTTCAATATAGTTCAGATATCGAATGGTTGTAAATGCGTAACCTAAAAGCCATTATTTTGTTGCCCTTTACCGAGTGATCTCCTGCCGACATGCAGCCAGCACTTTGCGACAACCCTGCTCACATGGTCTAGAGACCAAGGACAAAATAATATTCTTGATTACACCAACTAATAATTAACAATTATTCCACGAGCGCGCGTTGGATATGAGATGGTACTACGGCCCTACGGGCCTCGTTGGCTTTAACCAATCTCATATCCAACAAGCGCGAATGAAATAATTGTTTTACTAAATTCTCAACCTTCGGTTTTGCTAAAGTCTAAGAAACGACCGGAAAGTGATGTGACTTCCGGGCGCCAAAACGAAATGCTGAAATTTTTTGCTGAGCGACGTTTGCTGCATTCATTTTCATATAAGGTCAAACGCAGGTATAATGGCTGGTAACCGAGATCTAGTGAACCAATCAGAAAGCTAGACTTGCATTATCCGAGGTTGAGAAATTAATAATATCAATTATTAAATTCTCAACTTCGGATAATCAATTCTAGCTTTCTGATTGGTTCACTAGATCTGGGTTACCAGCCATTATACCTGCGTTTGACCCTATATGGAAATAAATGCGGCAAATAGCACTCAGCATAACAATTTTTCCCATGAAGCCAAGTTTCGTCGACAAAAAAAGGGATGAAAAAGGCAGATTGGGCGAGCTATCCACGCAAGAAATACAAGAAATTATGGACAAGGTCGTCCTAGAAACAACAAAAAAAGCCACAAAGTTCAGAATGAGATTGTTTAACGGCACGTACCCGTTAACTTTCAATTAAAAGTTGAAAGTTGACCGTCGAGATTTTAAGCATTCGTGAAGGTTACGTAACAACAACAACAACAACAATATTTACCTTAATTTGGCAAAACCGAAGGTTGAGAATTTAATTATTATTCCATTCGCGCTTGTTGGATATGAGATTGGTTATAGCCAACTCATATCCAACGCGCGCTCATGGAATAATTGTTAAGTATTCAAATACACAGTATTACAGGTAAAACAACAAGAAATACAAACAGGCAAACTAATATCAGAGTGGAGATTACAATAAAGAAATCAACAGTAAAGAAGGGTATTTGTAAGTATGATTTGTTCTTTGTCCCCGGTTTTGAGAACAAAACCAGGCAACCAGCATTAATAATATTACCTTGGGTGTTGATTTCTGAGGAGTCTCTTGAAATCGTAATAAACGCATGGGATGTCCTTTTCTTCGGTGTCGCTGAAATGAAAGACGCCATTAAAGAACTATTTTTTAAAGTAAAATTCTGGCCCCAGTTGTTTGACCTATTCACCTGTGAAACAACCTCGGCCTGGTGGTAATTCTAAGGTTTTAAACTGACAAGATTTGAGATTTTCAATGGAGAAACTAAACCCCTCAGGTTACAAAACAGCAAATGCTAGAATGGAGAGATAGATTCAAGAGTTAGGCAACAATGACCTGGCAACTTAAATGTTCCATATTATATACATGTACATGTGTTCATCTCTGTGTTCACTGATTTTTCAAGGACTCTAAAATTCACATTAACCCTTTTACTCTGAAGATATCAATGTTAATTCTCCTTACTGTCTGCCATACATTTCATATTTTTTACTTGCGTTTAACAGATTTCTAGAACTTTCCAGGACCAGTAGCCTTTTTCCAGGATTTTTCAGTTCTGGAAAATGTCACAATAAAATTCCAGGACCTGCTGCATTTTAACCTAACTTAAGTCATAATTACAAAGGCAACCAAAAACATGTGATGGATCATCGTAGTTATAAACACAAACCCTAAACCCTAAGTGAAATTAAAGCATAAAAAAATTCAGGCCATAACGGGATTTGAACCGATGACCTCTGTGATACCGGTGCAGTGCTGTACCAACTGAGCTATCAAGCCGTCTGGGAGCTGGTCAAGATACCCATAGAAGGTGAACAATGCAAATGAATATATCAATTTCACAACTGCTTACGTTGTGTGTATAACTGCGATGATCAGTCATGTCTCTATATATTTCTCTGCAGTTCAAATATCTGATCTTTCATATTCTTTCACTCATGTATGGCATTTTAAGCGTTACTTAGTGACATACTGAAGTCTAAAGTAAACACTTGAGAGCCACAAGTCACCTGGATATCCACAGCACTAGGACATAAGAAATGTTCAACGCGAGTTGTTTGTGCTGCGCTGTTTTTTCCACTTACTACAGTTTCAGATGGCACAGAACAAGGTGTGACGAAGGGGTTGTGCTGGCCAAAGATCTCCGAGGGCTTGATCAAGGATGAATCCTTACATGGTGAGCGTACAACAGATGTATGGACTAAACCAGAATCCTCCTGAAAACAACAGCATGTATTAGAAAATAGCTCAAAGATACACACGCTGATTGGTGTAAAATTAATTATGTTTCTATAACTAGATAGAAACACAGATCTGCATGTAGCGCCAGCTGTTGACATATAATGATGGTACGAGCAAAGATAATTTCCATTTTGATGATCAAAGTAAACAAGCAGTTTTCTTTTTTTCGTCGCAAAATTATCTAAAAGAAGTAGAAAACACGTACTCTATGTTTCTATCCAGTTATCGAAACACTCGTGGAAGTTTGAGAGAACTCAAAACACTTGCCTGTCGGTTTGTTTTTCCACAGGATCTCTCATCCTCCAAAACTTCCACTCGTGCTTTGATGACTCGATAGAAACACGTTTTCTCTTTCTTAAGGTGGCGGAACACAGTTTTCAAGTGCCTATGTCTAATTCACCATAACTTTTAAACTATTTATGCTTTGGCGCCCATTTTTTGCAAGAGTCAAGGTTGATTACAGAAGTATTTATTCTCACATTTTGACTAGGGTGTGTGCTGTTGCCATGGCAATGGGGTTGGTTAAAAACAAGGCTTAAATAATGGTTTTTATTTATTTAAAAAGGACCCAGTCGTTAGATTGTTTTTATATTAAATCCCTTCTGTCAACATGGTTCTAATAAAATTTTGACATAGGCGATTTTCGTAATTCGCCGTTAATCGTTTTCTGTATTATTAAAAATCCCCTATATCGAAATTCAGATTTTTTTGATAGATCATTCATGTGGTCTCTGATCGATTTTTCTGCCAAATTTCTTGAAATTCTAACAACTGGATCGTTAGAAATCGGCATGTTTCTGCTAAAGCAATCGGTCTCAATTTTTCAAGCAACTGCGCATGCGTTGCATTTAACTGGGTTCTTTCGGTAACAAACAAAACCTGAAAATTGCTGGGTTCTTTGCATCGTTACTATTTCTAGCAAATCTTTGTAATAAAAGACTAAAGCCATCAATACACTGCGTTCAATTATAGAGAAAATTAACACAGATAGTGCGGGCGTTGAGTAAATAAAATGATCGCTCTACTGACGGCATGTTTGTGAAATCCTTGTGCACGTGTTAAATATTGCATCAGCAAAAGCATGTGCGAAAACTGTGTTCGGCCACCTTAAGGTGCGCGTTTTTTGTGCGCGCTCTAATGCAATGCAGCGTGCGCACAAGGATTGCAAAAAATAAACATGGCATCAATACAGTGATCATTTTATTTTTTCTTCATAATTGAACACCGTGCATTGATTGGTTTAGTCCTTTATTTCAACAGTATGTTAGAAAAGGTAACGATGAAAAGAACCCAGCATTTCTCAACTTTTCTTTGTTACCAAAAACCTCCAGTTAAATACAGCGCATGCGTAGTAAGTCGTAAAAGTGCGATTGAATGTGGAATAGCTTCCTCAGAAATGCACTTATTTCTCAAGAACCGCTCAACAGAATTTCACGAAATTTGGCATGAAAATACTTTAGGAAATACCAGTAAGTACGTGTAACTGGAGTATTGAAAAAAACTTTAACAAAGGAAATTCTAGATATTCCAGTGAACCTTCAACAAGGGATAATTAAAGATCTCTCTAAAATGATCATTAAAATACATGAAGTGTTAACTTGCGAGCATTGTTACAAGCTTGTTGCATGCAAATTATAAAGAAACTCCAACAACTAGAATTTTTGCAAAGAAACAAAACTGATTTTAAAGGCCTGTTTATATTTATTCATGTTGCCATGGCAACGACACATTTGTCAGCTTAACTATCAGGAAACCAAAATGTATGTTCTTAACTTACTTGCTGCTATTTTTGGCGACCAAAGGATCAAGGGTTTTAGAGAAAAAGGTGAATGAAACTCGCGCATCGAAAACTGTGTTCAGCCACCTAATTAGTTTGCTCATTGTTGGGCAAGTGGAACACTTTGCTTTTTATCTATCACCTTGAAGTTTACAAAAGTTATTAAACTACTCAAGCGAGTTTGTGACCCTGACCTAAGTAAGAGCCAAGGCTTGCAATGCAACCTTCACTAACAGTCAGAATTGTACCTCTGTTTTAAATAATATTTCCCTCCATTAAAATCAGTTCAAGTGGACCAGGGGTTTCATTAAGCACATGGTAAATTGACCGGCTGTCAGTATGGTTTTCCCCGCCTGGTTCGACCATCTAAAGGAAAGTTTTTCCTATAAATAAGTTCAATTCATAAGGTTTTGCTCATCTACGAAAACCAGTTGCCGTCCTGCTGAAAATGCAGTACTCGAAAAAGTGCCGTCCGGTCATCTGGGACAAGTAGATTCTCCTTATGGGTAAGTAACTTTTCATTCTCACTTGCCCCCCTCGCCCATTGGATGGGCAAGCCATCTGCCAACCAAATCCGTAAGGTGGCTCAAAACAGTTTCCAGCACTTTGCATGGGTCGTTATAACCATTCTTTATCACTTGATGCTACAATCATGGTATCAAAAAACTGCCCGATCATTGGTGAAGACGTTGGTATCATTTTCGTGACACAATACGTTGCCATAGCAACAGTACAACCTCCTAAAAACACCCTTAATTGCAGCTTTAGGGGCTTATAATTCAAAAACAGCACGGTGAAATTTTTTTTATATTATCAACTTTTGATAAGCACGATAAGATGCAACTTTTGGCAACGTTTAAAAAAATTATGTACATGGGGTTCAGAGCCACCTTAAATTTTCGAAAAATTATTGAGAACTACTTGTCCCAAGGGCAACCTGGCATTTAAGTTTCTTTCGAACTCTGAAATGTCAATGAAACCCCTGCAAGTATGTAGGTGCTGTAGTCAAACGGGTTTAGTAAGTGATCAACCAGTGATGTCATAACAATACAGTCGAACCTCCGGTTGCCACCACCTCTCCTCAGCGACCAGTTTTCCAAAATACCAAAAGTTTCCAAGTCAAATCACTGTATTTGGAACCTCTTGTAAGCGACCACCTCTCGTAAGCGACCGCGACCACTTTTAGAAATGAAAGTTTGAAATTTTCTTTTGTTTTTAACCTCCCGTAAGTGACCATTTGACAGATAATAAAGCAGAAACTGGATAATAAGTTGTAACATTATTGCATTCCTGGGTAATACAAGAGACCGAAATTTCTCAATGGGAAGTACCGGATTTGTTTGCAAGAAATTGACTTTTCACATGAACACAACATTTTTAACATGGGGTAGGTCTCTGCAGTTTCCATATGCTAATGAGGCAAAATTTTGATCCAATATGGTCCAAGTTCTCATAAGCGACCACCTCCCGCAAGTGACCACCAGGGCTTGACATATTTGGGTGGTCGCTTACGGGAGGTTCCACTGTATTAGTATAAATCTTGGTCTAATGATCTAGCCAAGAAATTGTGTCTCCTGAGTCACCTTTCCTAATGCAATAATTATGCGGGACTAATGATGGCGAGGGAGCACTAGAAATGAGAATAAACATGGATGTTGATATCATAAGCCAAACATACATGTACGATTAATAAGCAATGTACCTACCACAACACATTCAACCGTTAACATTGCATTTTGCTGTTGTTCCACTGTATTTTGTTGAGCTTCTGTTTGTGTGGCAGATGTTGATGGAGCTACTGATGTAGCTTTGCTCAACTTGGCATATTTTTCCTCCAAGGATGTTGGTACTCTTCGAGGAGTTTTCTCATCACTACATGATAGTTTTAGCCCACTTTCCTCTTCCTCTTGTTTGATGATTTCATTGAAGTCAGCTTCAAAGTTACCTGGTGTCTGATAAAGAAATCAACGTAGAATCTTAAAAGCTTCAACTATCTTCACTTTACTTTCCAAGTGCAGTGCTTTCAATAAGATAGGTAGCTGCCTTGGAAAAGCACCTGCCGGAGTAATATGAGAGGCCCAGGAGAATTTTAAAAGTTCAATATACCTGCCGACTTTCAACTGAATACCCATCGGAGGTCTGGCGGGTGCTGGGTCCTATTGAAAGCACCTCAAGTGCTATATAAAAGTTTACATCACTACATAAACAGATGTAAAATGCACTGCAATGGTTTGATAAAGCCCCCGTCTTCCAGGAAGCATCCATTTCTAACAAGCACTCCACCTTGAGTGTGCCCCCTTTAAAGTGCCCATATCATCAAAATTTTTATTTTCCCATCTGATTTTATGTTCCATACAATGAACTTCCGCGAAAAAATTTTTCAATTTGGATAAAAAGTGTTTTTTTTATGAAGTTTTAAAAACCTGAAAATCCTATTCTCTTGTGGTTGACCCGTGCCGCTCATCACATCATCGACATGCTCAGAATTGTGACGTAGATTCAGGAACGTGTGAGTTCAGGCTTGACTTATCTCATGTTCAGAAGGACTAGGAACTAGTACGTTAGCACGGACATGCGCAGTGTAGGCCAGTTCGAGCACGAGGTTTTGTTGTTCGGCCATGTTTGTTGTCACGAACCAGGTTCAGTGTTGTCGGCCCAAAAAAAAACGATGTCTTATCCTTGAAATTTTGACCCTTTCGCATGGACATCTGGTAGCAGAGCAAGGTTCCGAAGAGAATTTTGAACATGGAAGGTCTGAAGAAGAGAAAAATGAGATCGAAGTGCTCATACACGAAGAACCAAAACAAGCTTATGATGGTGATGGAAGGAGGACTGTCGTCGAGAATGGAAGTTATGGAGAGCCTGAGTGATTTTATGGACGCTTACGAGAGTGCACTTCGAGCCTGTGAAGAGTTAGAAGCTTACTACGAGAACATAAAGGATTCCGGAAAACTCTGTGCTCTTTCGAAGGAACTGGATGAAATTGAGGAGGATTTCTCCGAAGTCGAAGGAATTGTGAAAGGATATCTGAGCGGCGCGAGCAGATCATCAGCTGAAGACCAAACGAAGCGACTAAGAGAAGAAGTAACAAAACAGGAAGAAGAGCTCATACGAGTCAAACAAGAAATCGAGCGAACTATTGCTGAATACGAGAAGAAACTTGCACAGAACCTTCGACACGAGAAATCAACGCCAGGACCAGACCAAGGAACGAAAGCAACTAGCCTTAGTGAATCACGTGACCGAGAACGAGAACCGCTATTGTCAAGAGAGCCGTTACAGAAACAAGATTTTGTTGCTCAAACGCAGCCTGTTGTATCTTCGTGCACTCGAATTCCGAACGCTTCAACTTCAATTGGAATGGTGACCGGATTGCCTCCGCCTCCGTTCTCCGGAAATGTTTATGCGTCGACCCCACTAGTTCCGTTTTATCCTCCAATCTCAGTACCGCCTGTGTCCTCTTCAGTGGAACATCAATTCCAGCTTCAACAGCCAACTTCAGTGACACGTGTAGTTTCAGTCCAAAGTTTAATGAATCAGTCACATGCTTCGCCATTTCCTGCAGTGAACACGTCTTCGCCGAGCGTTTATGTGCCATCACTAATGCAACAATTACCCTTCAGTGGAGGTCAAGGTCAGTTTATGCCCACTGGAAGAAACCAACCATCTTCACTGTCCACTGCAGACCAGATTAGTGCTGACTCATCTGCTCTACTGAAAAGAGTAAGTGTTCCCAAGTTTTTTGGTCAAAAGAAGAATTATGAAGCTTGGAAAGCAGCATTTTATTCCTGTGTGGACCGTACTGGAGCTACACCAGAGTACAAGCTTTTACGATTGCGGGAATGTCTTCAGGGTGAACCTCTAAGAGTCATTGAAAACCTGGGACACTCAGCAGCAGCGTATGAAGCAGCCAAGTCCCGTCTAGAACGAAAGCATGGACGAAAACGAAGGGCCCTGACACTTAGACTTGAAGAGCTGAATGCCTTTAAACCAGTGAGAGAAGGTAATGAGAGAGACCTGGAGAAGTTTTCGGAGCTGCTTGATGGAATTGTTGTGAACTTGAAGGATGCTAACCAGGAGGCTGAGCTAGGAAATGGTTCATTGTACATCACTCTACAGCGGAAATTTAATAAAGAGTTTTTGTCCAAGTACAAGCAGTGGGTTAGAATGTGAGCACGTTGAGAGAGTTTATTGACAGAGAATCCGAGTTCCTGACCACAGCTTCAGAGACCATAAACGGTGTTCTCAAAGAATCCCCTAAGAAGGAGAGGAATAGCCCTACAGCAGGATCATCGTTTGTAACTAGAGATTCCCCACTTGATAAGAAGAAACCAAGTCAGGCATGTAAAATGTGCAATGGGCAACATGGAATTTGGTCTTGTGAAAGCTTTAAAAGAATGACAGTGCCAAAACGATGGGAAGTAGCCAAAGGATGCAAATTATGCTTTCGTTGTCTAGCAGATGGTCATAGAGGTGAAGAGTGTTTTAAGAGCAGAGTGTGTGGACTAAATGGATGCAGATCATATCATCATCGAATGCTTCACGAGGACCGAGCTGAAGTTAAGACCCCTCAGAATGATTCTACAGCCAGGTCAGACCCGCCACCCACTTCTGTAAGTGGATCAGCTGAAGAAGAAGAGACAAACAAGAGGACCCATGTGACGACAACTACAATGAAACTCACTGTTCCTTCCGAGTTCGTGGCCCTACGGACTGTTCCTGTGTATCTGGCCAGTGGAGGAAGACAAGTGAAAGTGAATGCTCTCCTTGATGAAGGAAGCAGTAGGTCTTACTTGAACAGTGATGTTGCTGCAGAGTTGGGACTGGAAGGGAGACCACATGAGTTAACTGTGAAGGTGCTTAATGACAATCAGGAGAAGCTTAATTCCTCAATTGTAGAGTTCACGATCAATAGTTTGGATGAAAGAGTGCACAAACAAGCATCTGCTTACACGACTGAACGAGTCACGGGCAACATGCAAGTTTTGAATTGGAACTTGTACAAAAGCAAGTGGAAGCACTTAGAGCGCATAAAGTTCCCACAAGTGGGGCCCAGGCCTATTGTTGACCTGCTCATTGGAGTGGATCAGGCTGATCTGTTGTAGTCATTGGAAGATGTCAAGGGAAGACCGGGAGAGCCTATTGCTAGATTGACACCACTAGGGTGGACCTGTATCGGGAACCCTGAGTTACAAGCAAGCCAAGCTCAAGCCAATTTCACATTTCTGGTGAATGACTCACATGAACTGAACAATCTTGTCCGGCGATTCTGGGATGTTGATGATTCCAAAGAAATCCAGACAGTCAAACCAGAGGAGAAGATAGCCAGAGATATGGTTGCTGAGACCGTAATGTTTGAGGATGGACACTACAGTGTCGGGTTGCCCTGGTAAACCAAGGACCATGACTTTCCAGATAATTTCACAATGGCCATGCACCGTCTGCAAAACACAGAGAAACGACTTCAGAAATCCCCAGAACTTGCCAAAGCTTACAGCGATGTACTTGAGACGTACCAGGATAAAGGATACATTCGCAAGGTCTTACCAGAAGAAGAAAAGCCGGATCAATTATGGTATCTACCGCACTTTCCAATTCTAAGGCCAGATAAATCCACAACAAAGGTCCGAGTTGTATTTGATGCATCTGCAAAATGTGAGGACGTTTCTCTTAATGACTTTCTGCTGCAAGGTCCCAAGCTCCAAAATGACCTGTTTGCTGTATTGCTTCGATTCCGACGTGACCAAGTTGCCCTAATGTGTGACATTAAGGAGATGTACTTGCAAATTAAGTTAAACCCATCTGACCGGCCTTATCATCGTTTCTTGTGGCGTAACATGGAAACTAAAGAAGACCCCAGTGTGTTTGAATTTGAGCGGGTTGTTTTTGGCGTGAATTCCTCACCGTTTCTGGCGCAGTTTGTTATCCAAGAACACGCGCGGACGCACCAATCACAGTTTCCCCTTGGGGCAGAGACAGTTTTGAAGAGCACTTACATGGATGATAGTATGGACTCTGTTCCAGATAAGGAGACTGGGATCGATTTGTACGAGCAGCTGTCACAGTTATGGGCTTCAGCTGGAATGCACGCAAGGAAGTGGCTGTCTAATGTACCGGAGGTGTTGGAGCATATCCCACTGGCTGATTGTGTTACAGAGGTGGATCTTGATAGAGGCGAACTGCCTGTTGTGAAGACGCTGGGTGTGTTGTGGACCCCCAATGAAAATTTATTCAAGTACCACAAGTACCAAGTCCATCCGCCCAGCAGAGATCACTACAGTACTAAGCGTGCGTTCTTGAAGGGAATTGCCACCTTGTTTGACCCTCTTGGGTTCTTGTCGCCATACGTCATTCGAGCCAAGATAATTCTTCAAGAGATGTGGGAAAGTGGGGCTGACTGGGATGATCTGGTGGAAGAAAGCTTGTCAAGGAAGGCCCAGGAGTGGTTTGAAGAACTTTCGGAACTTCCCCGTCTTTGTGTACCTAGATGCTTGAGGACTGAATTGGGAGTCAAGAAGATTACCTTGCACACCTTCACTGACGCATCTCAGCAGGCTTATGGTGCGGCTACATATGCAAGGCATCTATATGAAGATGGATCTGTCACTTGTCGTCTGGTAGCTTCGAAATCGAGGGTCGCACCCCTTCAAGCTGTTAGCATCCCTCGTCTTGAATTAATGGCTGCAGTAGTTGGACTCCGACTTGCTGAGGCGGTCGGGAACATTCTGAATCTTCCCAAGCATGAATGGTTGTTTTGGTCAGATAGTGTAGATGTGCTGTATTGGATCTGTGGCTGTAGCCGAAAATTCAAGCCTTTTGTAGTAAACCGTGTCGGGGAAATACAGTCGTTGACCGACCCAGAACAGTGGAGGCATGTACCAACCAAGCAGAATCCAGCTGACCTGTTGACAAGAGGACTAAGTGTCTCTACACTTATTGATGAAGAAAGCTGGTGGAAGGGTCCAGCGTTCTTAATGCAAGAGGAAACAGGATGGCCAGAAAGTTTAGATTGATAATGTACATTGAAATCTTGCATTAAACTATGTTTGTCGAAGTCAAATTGCTGATATGTCCATGTACCGGAGGAGGATTTTTAGTTATGTCTACATTTTTTATTAGTGACTGTGATGGCAATCACGAAAAAGGTAAAATGTTGATGTTGAGTGGAATATTTCGTGACTATTTCTTTCCCTTTTTTTGTTAAACGAACGCTTACATTGGTTGATATCAGGATCGGATCCCTTCATAACTACGAATGGATTCTCGGGCAGAGATTTTCATATAACTACCCTACTTCAATAAATTCTCCTTTATTAGAAGTTTGAATAATGGTA
The DNA here is from genome assembly GCA_964020085.1 of Micromussa lordhowensis. Classification (NCBI taxonomy): domain Eukaryota; kingdom Metazoa; phylum Cnidaria; class Anthozoa; order Scleractinia; family Lobophylliidae; genus Micromussa; species Micromussa lordhowensis. The sequence goes on from OZ026602.1 coordinate 2,330,048, forward strand.
AAACGTTTTATAATATGCCGACCTCTACTTCTTACCAGTACGGGAATTAAACATAAATACGTTTATTTAATGAAAACAACTACACTACATGTTCAGTACTGGCTTTGTAGATATGTTACATATTATTCCGGTAAATGGATGAACATAAACTATATTTCTTCAAACAACTTTGATCTGAAAGCGAGCTAAAGCGTGTTTATGGACCTCGACTCCGCCTCGGTCCATAAACACGCAAAAAAAGAACTCGGCCAATATCCAGCCATCCTGACCGCACACTTGGTCAATAACCATGTATCTTTTAACTATGTTTAAGATTTTGTTTGCCCCAATTGATTTTTCCCGCTTTTTGATATTTAAGGGACATTTTGGTTTCCCGCGTCACATCGTGCGCTGTTGTTGTTGTTTATGATGGCCTGTTTCTTCGCCCCACCCTCCCTTACAATTAGAGCACAGTTGTTATTGATGTTAGCTGTGTCGCTGGAGTCAAAGAAGAAGCCCTGTTACTACTTCCGACAAAAGCATTCCTGTTCCTGATTTCTGATTTTCTTCTACACCAGAGAAAACTAAGGGCTTGTTTGAACTCAGAAATTCACAATGCATAAACTACAGGATTTATAACACAATTGGACACATTCAAAAGAACTGCCAGATAATAAAGGTTTTTGTTCGCTGAGACATTGATAGCTTCTAATGTTTTCATAATAATTATAGGGATCCACGACAGCAAAGCAAGAAGTGATATGAGCATCAAGGTCTTTGTCAAGCGCTGGCTTTGTAAAGCTCTGTTTCGGCTTATTGAAGACTTACGCTGGTGTAACTGAAATGTTCTCCAAATGCCGAAAGTACAAGCGCAAATGATGAACGTAAGAGTAAAGGTGTATGTCACCCAAAACGAGAAATAGGCCACCTTGGAAACAAAAACCCCGGCTCAACACGGAAAGTGTTGTACGTATGGTCTTCCTGACAGCGTTCGGTATTTAAGCGGCCAACATGTGGCGTAAAGTCTTTCGCAAGATATCAGGGCAGCAAAAGTTATCGAAACCTGCAAGCAGACAACAGAAAAGATGGCGTCGAAAATCGAAGTCTTCGGCTTGTAAATGTAAACAGGTAGAGAAACAGCCCCTATTAACAGATCAGCACATGCCATATTAAATACAAGAAGGAAGAAGTCTTTCCTTACTTTCTTGTAGATGACAAACAGAACAATAGTAAGCAGGTTTCCTGTGACAATGAGTAGAGACATCAGTGAAAAAGCGCTGTACCAAGCGATGGCCTCTGCTTTGTTAAAAACATCTGTCGACGAACAAGATGTAGAATTCGAGGTTGCGTTGTTCATACTGCTTCCCATGTTACTCAGTTTTCGAAACTAAGCGAAGACAAAGGTTCGCCCACTTGATAGACAAGACCGGAGCGTTTTTCAATTCTTTGAAAGAACCAAGCGTCAATCCGTGGTAGTACGGCTCACGCCTTTTGAATATTATTCCGGGAGTATCCTTATATTCAGTCTGCGGTCAAATATTTGTTTGTTTAAAAACGCATAAAAATGAGACAAAAATGTCTATAAAGAAGCCGAATGACTTTTGATAACTTCAGTCATTTTTAACCGCTGCTACAAGCGTCTCATATTACACCAGTTGACAAGTTTGAGCATTCCCGAGGTAATTAAAAAAAACGTTAATGTCACTCTTTTTTTAGTTTTCTCATTCAAACAAAATAATAATAATAATAATCCTTTCCGCTCGACTGATCTTACCGAATTTCTCCTGCAAACTCGTGGTAACAAAGAACTCCAAACTTACCGTGGCAAAAATCTTTGGGGAAAAAATGGCAAGTGTGGGGTTCCATGTTTGTAACACACTCTTATGAACGCGCATATTTACAACACCACAATGATCACATTTGGCATGATAAATTTATCTATGGGCGTTTTCTTTGTTTATCTGAGAAATATGAAAAATTGATTGTATTGCGTGACATCATTGAAGTGGCCATTAATTTATACAGATGCTCTTAATTAGTCATCCTATAGATGTAAGGACTAGCATTGTAAAATATTTAAACTACTTATCTTTACTGTTCATTATTTTCAACAAAAAATTAGCTAAAATATTGCCAACTATAAACATTCAAAAGTAGTTTCTGTTCCTTTTATACGAAAGGGCAAGTGTTTTTATAAATGGCTTCTATAACATTTTTGTTATTATATTGTTATAATTCCATGTACCACAAAAAAGATACATACAGAAAACATTACAATTATTAAAGTATGCAAAAAAAAAATAGCGAAAAAAGTGCGAGGGACCTGATAAAAACCACAGGGCTTGTAAACTTAGGTTCCCTTCCAAGAAATACAAGATGACTAAATCCATATATTATATTATAACATGACGTACTGACAAGCCATATTTGCACGCTAAACAGAATTAGTACTTGCTGATAATAGATGCTTTGTTTTTTTTCCTGATGGATACAAGAGATAAAGAGCCAGTGATCTCAAGACGAAGGGAGGTAAAATATTTTGGACCACGATAGAAAACAGATCAGGAGAATTGTCGGATATTAGTTCTATATAATAGAAGACGAAAGGAGTGCACTTGCCTTGTGTCGAGGACACAAAAGGTTGAAAGCGAAACATCCAACCGTTTCTCATTGGCCGTTTTTATACTAGAGGACGCATCATCCGTCTGACGAACTTGGGCAAACATTTGTAGTTCGTCTGGTTATGCGTCTCTAGTGTAAAGATGGACACAAGACGCATTATCCGTCTGGACAAACTATTCTTCGAAATGCGTCTTTAACGACGCACTATGAGAGATAGGTTGTTTAGACGGATAATTCGTCTTGTGCTCGTCTTTACACTAGAGACGCATAACCAGACGAACTACAAATGTTTGCCCAAGTTCGTCCAGACGGATAATGCGTCCTCTAATATAAAAACGGCCAATATCTTAAAAATAGGTAGAATGATGCTCGAATTTGCATATATCCGTTAAAAACGTTTTAACCGGCTTGTTCCAGTGACAGTTTATGTATCCTTTAATTGCCTGCAGCAGGTGGTAAGCAGCGACGAACTGCACTGATACCTCTACAAGTGTGAAAGATTATCAAACCTTTTATGTTATAGTTCTAGCAAGTCCTGTATCTTTTTGAAAAGATTTTCTTTTTCTAATAAGACATCATCGGGAGTTTACCTTAGCATGTTGCTGCCGTGCTAAGCGGGGTCATATAATGTTTTAATTGGACTGGGAAAAAGGCTCAAGGGCATGGTCAGTGGTGTCGCCGGGGAGATATCTCTTCGGCTACCCAACCGAAGACCGCTGACCCAACGCTGACCGTGTCGGAAAGACTCTTGTAAACCCACATCAACTGCAAACAGATGAAAGTCCTCGAAACATATGTTTGTTAGAGCAAAAAGATAAAACGCTTTTTTTTAAGAAAACTTTTCATATTGTTATATTGTACATGAAAATGCTTCACACCGGCGGAGACCGTGGTTGTTTACCATCCGGAAATTTCGGATTGAGTGTAAATGGAAAGGTTGATTTTGTCTCCCCGAACGGAAATTTTCTCGGGAAAACGGGATTTCTTAAAAGGTAGACCAAAATGCCCAAACGGAATGTCCGAATGGAAAATGTGCGTTCCATTTGCTAATTTTTACCAGTTCCAGGCCTTTTGGCTTGGATCGCCTTTGATCCTACCTTCCGAGAAAAAGACGTGGTAATGGAACGAGCGCATCCCCGTGGAAATTTCTATTCGGGATTTGACGCGTTTCACTTATTACAACTGTCGACCAAGCGGTTCCTCCGAGTGAATGGTAAACAACCCGTGTGACCTGTCAACCCTTGCCATTACGTACCAAACGGATTTACACTTCACAGTTTATCCGAACCGAGTAAGATTACCTGGTGCCTGAGCTGGAGAGGTGAAGTCTGAACACGGGTGAAGTTTTGGCTCGGCACAGTTGACACAAAGCATTTATGTATCCGTGCACAACCTTTTTTGTTTGGTACAGGGCAGGGTCTGAAAAATTCATTCTGTAGTAATGTCAGTAAGCAACAGAACTAACTGTCCTCGAATCGTATCTATATTGTTATATATAGGATACACGTTCCACTCGGTACCAGGCCGCAGCGGAGTGTCTGACATTCTTATAGAAGTACCCAAAAATTTAGAAAACCAGATGCCTGTAACTGATGAGATCCGCATGGAAGATCATAACCATTTCCTGGCCTGAATTTTACATCTGGTGGTAAAAATGCGCATCAAAATTAAGCATCTAGAGCACGATTTCTGTGTGTACATAACGTCATCTAAACACGAGGAGGCTGGGAGAATTCGTGAAAGTTATACAAAGCTAAAACGTAGTCGAGGGTTTGCATCACTTTCGAGAGTTCTCCCAACCCTCCGAGTAATGAGGCTATGTAGACACGAAAAAAGTGCTCTATTAATCTTATAAAATAATTCTCAAAAATACGCGCGAATCTAAAACGTCACAACCGTGTTGAAGATCTCTACAGCCGACATTTAAACGCTATACCGTGCGTGAAGTTGACATAAAGCGGCTAGCGCAAAGTTGGTATATAAGAAATCAAATTCGTACTAAACGTTCGTTTTACTGAACATCACGGCTTTTTTATTTTCCTTTTTCCGGTAAATCAAAACAATGGACAAATGTCTTCAACTATTTGTTTTTCTATTTTATTTCTGTCAATAATCTCTTCTACTTTTTACTTACGAAAGCATCATACATCTTGGTACATTTCCTATACGTTCTAGAGCTAGTCTGTAGTTAAACTTAATTAAGCGTCTTCTGTACATAACCAATCGGAACTAATTATTTATAAGCTGATATGTGCACTGAATAAAGCTGTGTCCAGGTCAGGATTAATGATCTGAGATGACTTCCACTTTATACACTTCACTCAATACACTTTATTATTTTCAAATGAAATTTGACAAAAAACGGCATGCCCGCAACTAGCAAAGGCTGGTCCAGGAGGGTCATGACTTAATAGCCGAATTACAAAAATACACGAAAACAGAAGTTAACTACTGAAGTAGAAAGGAAAAGACAGTATTACATAATGATAAGAAAAACCCCGTTTCGTTGACCTAATTTAAAATATTTAAGGTACAGCTACTGTTTATATTAGTTGGAAGAGCCCGACAGATTAGCGTCAACAAATAGCGGAATTGCAAGCTCATTATGATCAGAAAAATAGATAACGCGAAGAACTCGTTTCTGTAACTTTAAAACCTTGTCAAGGTAAGAATTAGGAGCCTGACCCCACAATGTCAGAACCTAAGTGAACTAAGGAGCTATAAGAGCTTGGTATATATTTAACAGGGTATGTGTGCGCTGGCAGGAAGTGTCGTAATTTTGCGATAAATCCTACGGTTCTGCTAACTTTAATGGTTAGGGACCGTTCATTTTTTACGAGATAGGGGGACTGGTGGGATTTTTTGAACCGTCATTAAAAAGATGCATGACCCCCCATGTTAGTTTTGAAACGTCTCCCGCTTTTATGACATTTTCTAGTAACAATCAATAGCTTTAGTTTCAGTAGAACGTGCTCAAATGTATTACGCATTAGTTAGGAATTAGCAGTTTCATACTTACTCAAGGCTAAATGTGTGTTTAGGAAATGAAATAACACTTCTAAAATATAGTACACACGTTTCA
>OZ026602.1:2335930-2350930 GCA_964020085.1 Micromussa lordhowensis
CTCTACGTGTTGCATCACAATTTCGGCGACAACAACAGAAACAGGCGACCCCATGGCTGTTCCATGCAACTGCTTGTAGTGTTTGCCGTTGTACTGAAAGTAAGTCGATGTAAGGCGTCTACACGCAAACTACAATCTACAGAGAACTTTATTGACGCTATTAAGACAGTACAGATACCTGACGATTACAAACTTGTGTCTTTTGATGTGAAATCACTGTTCACCAGTATTCCACTTCAATTGGCTTTACAGTGTACCGAGACCGCTATCCAACAATCTACCGTTGAACTACCGTTACCGACAGAAGACATCATGGACTTACTGAACCTTTGCCTTACATCGACTTTCTTTCAGTACAACGGCAAACACTACAAGCAGTTGCATGGAACAGCCATGGGGTCGCCTGTTTCTGTTGTTGTCGCCGAAATTGTGATGCAACACGTAGAGGAACGCGCCCTTGCAACTTGCCGTCAAACGATACCGCTTTAATTACGATACGTTGACGACACTTTTACCGCCGTTCACAAAGACGAAATTGACGCTTTTCACGACCACCTTAACGAACAGAACGCCGACATCCAGTTTACCAAAGAAATCGAGGAAAATGGAAAACTTCCTTTTCTAGACTGTTTGGTAAGCCGCGACAATAACGAACTGCGAACGACAGTGTACAGAAAACCGACGCATACCGACAGATTACTTGACGAATCATCCTACAACCCGACTTCACACAAAGCCACGACTATAAAGACTTTGACGAGACGAGCGCAACTAGTTTGTGACACACCGGACAGTTTACGTGACGAAAACAAATACCTTGAGCGTGTTTTTCACAAGAACAACTACAACGCTGACTTTATTAGACGAAACATTTACCGACCTACCGAAGCTGACGCAACGAACAGGAACCCGACACATGTTACTACAGTGACTATACCTTATATTAAGGGCACTTCTGAGACCATCTCACGGATCCTACAGCCCTACAACATCCGCGTTGCCCACAAACCTACGACTACGTTACGACACTTACTGACCAACGTTAAAGACAGGGACGAACCCAACAACAGACAGGGAGCAGTTTACAAGATCAAATGCTCCGACTGTCAGGCTTCCTACATTGGTGAGACTGGCAGAAACCTGAACAAGAGACTGACTGAACACAAACGAGCCACGAGAAATGGTGATGTCAACAATCACATTGCTGTACATCATCAACTGACAAACCACAACATTGACTGGGACACTGCTCAATGCTTAACCTACAGTACGAACTATTTTCAGCGACTGACTCTTGAAAGCTGGTACACTAACTTAGAACAAAGGCCTCTTAACAGATGTCAACAGCTACCGGCGCCTTACAAACGACTTATTCACGACGCAAACGAAACCGACAAACGGACTTCTAACAGACCGACTTAATTTGACTGACTTTTCACGGACCTCAACGCTAGGAATTTGACTAACAAAAGACGGATCAAAACTGACCAATGACTGATGACAAACTTTACACGAGTCTTTCAGCCAATACCATCATGGCTAAAGTGACCAATCACTTTCAACGAACCAAACTTATAACATCATCGACTGACAAACACTATTCACTTGACTCTGAAGATGACTTCCGCTCAGGTTGTCGAAACGTCATTCACCAACAACAGTTCTTCTCAGAACTACACTCACCCGGACGATCATACTATACGAACTACTGATACTCCTGGGTTCAAACAATTTACTATATTAAGTGGTCTCATTGTCGAACTCAAATCAGCAAAGTAAAAACAACGCGCAAAATGAATACAAAAAAAAGTATGTCAATTTTGTTGCTGCAAGCCCTTGACAAAGTCCGCAAGTGCTTTCGAAATCCATAATACCATTTCTCATTCGTACGGGTCAAAATTTGCAAACTGGTGCATTTGTTTTTACTAAATTGTAATACAGTCTAGCCATACTGTACCTTATAACTGTAGGGAACAGTTCAGCGGAATACACGTAAAACCCGTCAAAAGCAAACACGATGAAGAACTTGGCAATGCACAGCGCAAATATAATTTTTCCAACCAATATGCCTGAAAAAAAAATGTGCTTCACTAAACTAAAAAGAAATTATGGCATATTCAACATAGGATTTGATTGCCCCAAAGTATGGAACTCTTTAAGTGAAAATCCTATAACCTTCTCTCTTTCAAAATTCAAGGAATCAGTAAAAAGCGATCTTGTTAAAGATTATTAGTTATATAATTAGTTATATGTATTCATATTATTTTAGATTGCTGTTCTTTCATTTCCTTAATGGTCTTGTAAATTAGTCTTTCGTTACAGTGCTACGCGCCCTACCGTTGCCACAACTTTTTGACAACTTCCATATCAGATGGCCAATCAGAATGCGTAGGTGAATGGGTGGAGTAATAGGCATTGGCAATAATTTCCCGCCGGTTAAGGCCGCGCGCTATTTTCAATTCTTTGAAATCTGTTTGCCGATTTCCTCACGGAGATCTGGGGTTGACTGAGAATGAACGAACATCGGAATACTTGTAAGCTTCCTATTTTTGATACTTTTTAAAGTTTATATGTATATTCACAATAAATTGTCATGTCCTGATGTCCGTTGCACATTTATTTCTGCAGCCGATGTTCAGTTACGACAAAACATCAACGGTGGAGTATACTTTGCCTACGATGTACAGGGACAGAGTATTAGACCTGAATCGCGACGCGCTCAGTGAACGTCGGCAAAATCATCAAACGTTATGACGAGTTGAATACAGATCTCAGAGCGGAGCCATTCGTAAAACCCAAAGTAAATCAAACAGTTTCTGAATAAATTGAATGTTGTAGACTCATGAACCCTAGCATTTATGGAAGTGAAATTAGACAGAGATTACTTCTTGATGGCGTCGTTCACCCAGTAGATAACCCCAGCGTCTCGCAAATAAACAGAGTTTCACATACACAACATGCAATGACAAGGAAGAGAATAACAGTCGTTCCACGCGAATCAACTACACCCAACGCAATGGAAGCAGTGGATGCTTTCCTTAACGAAATTTCGAACTTTAAGGCACCAAAGTAACATTTTTTCGACGAATCTAGTGTGGTAAAAACAACAGGAAATAGAAAGTATGGCAGTGCTGTTCTCGGAGAACCTGCCATTGAAGTTCAACGATACGCATCAAACGCAAGCTACACAAATTTATTACACTCCATAAATGGGGTTGACTTTTTTTACTATTTTAGATGGCCCTTCCAACGGCATGGAACTATTAACATTTGACGAGGCCCTTCAGCTAGAGCGGGAGGATGGGAGCGCAACTCTTGAGCGCAGCGACTGCGTTATAATGGATAATTGTGGATTTCACCATGCAGGATGCGTGGAACCTATTCTAAGGAACATGTTTGCTGACTGTGGTATAAGCCTCCCCACTCCCCTGATATCAATACTTGTGAATTCTGCTTCCGACAAATATAGGACTATTTGCGTCACTATCAACTATTTGAAGAACATGAAACCAAAATCGCAATCGCGGAAGCTATTTAACAATTAGACCCGTAGCCCGAAAGGGCTACGGGTCAATAGCCCATGAGGCAAAGCCGAATGGGCTACTGACCCGTGGCCCTCGAGGGCGAAGGGTCTAATTGTTTTAGTATCACCCAACTAGTCGGACAGAAATGGCAGTAAGAAAGTTAGCAAATGTAAGTTGAAGAAATATTCATTTGGGACTGAAACGAAAGAAAGCCCCACGCTCGATGGTGCTCGAGGACTATTGCTAATAGTCCTCGAGTAGCGTAGCCAATTAAAATGCAGGATTTGAATTAGTCCACTAATTGGGTGATACTAATTTACAAATATCCCCATAAAACTAGTTCTTATATTTTCGCCACTGTGGCTGCGTTTTCTTGTTTTAATATTGCTTGCATGTAGTAACGAGCAATTTACCGTCAACATGTCTTATTTTGTTTCTAGTAAATATATCTTTTTTGGAATAGCCGATCGTCTGTGTGTTTTCCCATTGTTTACTTTCTGGAGTTATTAAACCTTCAAACCCAAACGAATTGCGTTCTCTGTAACCAAACGTAAAACGCATTATTTTTTATGAAAATAACCACGTCAAAATCAACAGTTTTGCTGCAACAAAACGAAAGGCGCATAAACGTGACAAAATAAATCACAAGAATTTCGGCATCATTGCCTTCAATTGAGAGTTCTGAAACTGATCAATGGCAAGTGGAAGTTTCCAGTCCTGGCCCTCAGGCCAGTCTGGAACCTGGAATTGGACGATCACGATCCAGTTGCATCCGTTTCCCGGTACCATATTTGAGCAAGTTCTGCGCCTTTAATCTAGGCCACATCACTGCAAAAGAATGAGGTCTTGGTGCGCTCCCGTGCACTTGCTAAACGTTTGATGTTTTCCTCTTCCTCTGCTGCTTGACTTTCAAGTGATTTAATCTCTCGCTGAAGCTCGTTGACCTTCATTTTGTGCACAAGGTGTTTATCTTTTATTTTACACAAATCAATCTTTGAGCAAGGAGGACTGCGGCGTGTTGTCTTCGTATGGCCAGTTGCATGACAACACTGCACACGCATCCTCGAAGACTTGAGAGCGTCACGTACTCGTTCTCTAGCTGATTACGTTTTTGCAGTGCTTCCTTTGCAGTAACTACCTGCACTTGAAAAGCAGTATGACTGTCTTTCATTTCCTGTTGTTTTGAATCTAACGTGCTACATCCTTGCTGGTCAGTTTGAGCTGATGCGGGACTCGCTCGCACGTCTTCATTGAAACTTGCTGACGGAAACGTTGACGCGTGAAATGACAGTTGTTTGGGTTGTAAACAACTCAGTTCGTCGCCGGTATTTGGATTTTCCACGCTAAAATCCACTCGCTTCATTTTGCGCGGGCACGGAGAGTCAATTCCATTAGCTTGAATGATTTCGCTGTGCCAATCATAAAGATCTGCTTCACAAACATATACCATATCGCTACCTCGTCACGGTAGCAAAGCCTGATCTTATGTGCGTCTAGGTGAGCCAAAGAAGAATAATTCTTTCTTATGCTACTTACAAGACCATCGTATGATACGTTTTCCAGGAGAAAAGTTGCGAAGCGTTTCCCTCTACATTCAACTTTCACCTGCAAGGCCATCTTCGTTCTCACATCGTGAGATCTGTAAATTCCCAAGGAAGGGAATGGATTAATTTGACATCGCCGCCCTTGAAAATTCTCATGTTCTGATTGGCTGGCTCAAAAAGATGTCAAAATTTAATCAAAAACTTTCTCGAGTGGCAACGGTAAGGCGCGTAGCACTGTAAATTCCGTCACCTTTCTAAGTCTTATTATATTTTCTTTTATAGTTTTGTACAATGTTGTTATGTGCTATTAGTTGTCATAGCTATTAATTGTGTTTCTCTTATATTAATATTTTTTTACTCATACATAAATTTAATTATTACAGACTTCCCTAATAGCGTAGTAATAGCGTTTTTTATCCTACCGTCTTTTCCTTTCTTTTTATGTGTACATTTGTGCTATCTTGCTGACCCATAGTCTATTTTCATTTCACGCTAATACCAACTGGGTGCCTTGCTCCGCTAACCCCTCTGGTTATATCAGGCAGCCAATACTCGAATTTCATTATCTATATGTTTAGTTTGTAATTAGTGATTAAGCAAGAGAGAGTACAAATAAAGAAGGTGGTTTCAGTAATGAATACCTTAAGAATAACTAGTAACTAGTACTTTGGAACCTCCTCATGATTGCGTAATAGCGAAGCGCGCGAGGGTTAAAAATAGAATGCAAATGATTATATCCCCCACGAGGCTCATACAACATCAGCGTGTTCTGAGAGAACTAGAGGGAATCTAGGCGAAGTTTCAAAAATGTGTTTTAGGAACACCGTTTGTTTTAGAAAGTGTTTTAGGAAAATCTTCCTCAATTCCGGTTTGTTTGTCTGAGTCTTGTCTGAGTCATGACGTCACTCGCGCGCTTTGCTATTGGATTGCATGGACTGAAATAATTTATTACTATGACCTCGTTTGCTGAGGAAGTGCATTAACAAGGGGTCCCTGTGGTGTCATTGGGTCTCCCTGTGTAGTTTGTAGTTTCTGTAAATTGTGTTTTCATGTGGTCAAATTAAGTTCTTCAAACCATCGGCGGGTTTCGCGGTTTTTAATAGTGATGCAGTATATATTAACGATTTACTTTCCGATATCATAAAAGTTCATTGCACACAGCAATTGTAACTACTTTCATGTACGAAATCATACACGGTACGTGGTTTGAATTTTACCTTTGTTGTTTCCATCGTCGAACAAAGTGAGCAAAACAGACCCAAAAGCACCAAAGGCAGAGAAGAAAAGACCACAGCATATCGTTTTCTTACGGCCAAACCTGAAAAAGAAGACGCACTTAGTTACCTGAATATTAGAGGGAGACATAGAAGAGTAGAACATAGCAAGAGGAAAGGAAATGACTGCTGTACACTACAAGCAATCACTTTTTCCTCGTCATTTTCTCCGCGATCAGAAAAGTTAAAATTATCCAAATTAGGGAGAGAAACGGGAAGGGAATGAGGGACGCTTCTCGCCGCCTGTTGGTTCTTCTTCTGCTTCGCGTCGAACTCTAGGAGAGGAAACAGATTGCTCGTAGCCTAGGCGAGCAAGAAAGAATTAAATCAAAGCTCAAGACACATGATCTCAAGCAGATTACCTGTTACAGCCCCAGGCCAGTGCTGGGTAAGCAACAAGAGCTATGGTACTCGTTATGAAGAAGTTGAGGTACATGTTGCCTCCCACAAACGGAGAGCTGAAGGAAACTCCGTAATACACCATACCATTTACAAACCTAGAGAAAAAATCCCGAACAAAAGCATAAATTAACATGCAGTCACATTCCGATCATTACAGTGCATCGTGTATCATTTGAAACAAAATGAAAATCTTCCTCGAATCCAGGACTAAGCGACAAATGGATTTGATGTAAGCCTGTCCAAAATTGCCAACTCCTACCCAATGTAGATTCTAGGATGATGCTTTTTGCTTGTGGTTTTGTTTGCTTTTTTGTGTTTGTTATTTTGTATGTGGTGGCGGAGGGAGATGTTAGTTTATCGTGAACTAGTTATGGATTGCAAAAAAATATCGATTTGTATAGTAACTAGAACTCAAGTTTAATCACTCGGCCTTCTTCATTCCCTGTTTTTCGGCACCTGTTTCCACAGCAGTCGATATCACCTCACGTACAAAATTTTGCTTGCCCTTGGCGCAGTGTAGCAACGCATAACCAAAGACCTTCCCAAGATCAGGCCCACAAGGTGTCAGTTCTTGCTGTAACACACTTGCTTGCAACTAATCCCGCTCGTTTCATTTTAAGCCGAGGACCCATTTGGCACACTTCGAACTCTTTAAAGACTTCGAACGGTTGCTTCCTAGCCAGACTTCATTCAAAGTTGCAGGGCTTTATCACTTTACGAAGTGTACCTTCAGGTTGGCGGCGTTTCGGGCGAGATGGCGGGAATGTCACTTCTTCCCGCCACTTCATCGATCGAAGTGAATTGATCAAATCTTTGATAATTTTGAATTCCAATGAGCTGATTACTTTATCGTTTTGTGGGTTTTTTCCTCGCACTGCTTTAGCAAGAATGCCAAAAAGAGTGGAAACGACGACCATATCTTTCTTCCTTCCCAAGCCAAACCACGATGGATGGACCTTGGAGCCATTGTTATCGACTAGGTGGTGGATACTTCGACAATATCACCGATAAACGGGGTCACTGTGCTTGATGTGGTATTATGATTTGGTTTGTATGACCATTCACTCAAAACAGCACACCAGCTTGTAGTATTAGCGAGTAGTATTCGTTTGAGACGAAGAGAATACGGACATGGTTCACATGCCGCCACTCTCTCCGGCGCTCAACCTCCTTTGAATTTCGCGCGACGTCGAATGTTATTTTTTCGCTGTAATAATAATCATTAACCATTTGCACTACATGAGCATCTCGCTATTATGTCAGAATTGTCTTAGACTGCAAAACAGTCGTTTTCTGATTTTTGCGGAAGACGCGAAGCGCCGTAAACGTGATCATCGCGTGTGAAGCGCGCGAGCCTCACACGCCCATTTTCCCTCGCAGTTTTTACACTCACTTACGACCGCTCCAGACCGCTCGTTCGAATATTCACCGTCGATCGCGCTCGCAAATTACAAATAGGACCGTTTTGCAGTCTAAAATTGTCTGGTCTTCCTCTACAACTCTTTTGGCGAGATGCGTGACAACTAAATTACCGCAAAGTACACATGATGATAGATTTTTTAATCCCGTAGACAGAACTCAAAGGAAACTAGAACCTATACCCTGGTGCGAATTTCAGAATCGCATGAATCTCGTAGTAGTAGTTAAGTTATGTTTTTATTTTTAAAAAATTGATTGCCTGAACGAAATGATACCAATCATTTCTATCGATGACTCAAGATCTTGATTATTCATGTATGGAATCATTAATCATTGGATACTTACCAGCAATACCATGAAACGAGAGTCCTCTGTGTCATAGAGCGTGACTTGAATAGGTCACGCAAGTCACCGAGTCGCTGCTTCTCATAGTTCTGTAGCGATTCCTGAGGTATTGGCTTTTTGTTCAATTAAGCGACTTGATGAAGAACATTTTCTGCTTTCTCCGTTTTACCCTTCACGATATACCAACGCACTGATTCTGGTGAAAAGCTACAAAAAACAGACGAAACAGTAACACAAAACGCAAACAATCCGACAGTTTGATTAGGCATTCGCCTCCAAATTTTTACTTGTTTTGGCTTGCTAACCTCTACAAATAATTTGTGTATTAGCAGATTTTTGTAATTGTAGTCGGGAATAAAGTTGAGAAAAACATGGAGCCACCTTCTACACTTGACACCAAAATGCAACTCACAACCATCCAAGCACAAAAGGAATTGCTGGAGCTGCCATTATTATGGACAGCTTCCTCCAGTCCCTGACGAGATATGCCAGCCCTGCCAGCACCATGTTGGACAGGTTAAAAGAGTACCATATGGAACAGCCTGCAGTGCTACGATGACGAATTCCAACAAGCTCTGTTAGCAGAACGTACGCGGCAATGCTGTATCCACCTGATTAAAAGAAAACGCAAGTAAATTATCAATGATAAACAAATAAACGTTTTAAGAATTACTTAACACTGCAAGGTATAGTTTCACCTTTGTAAGCCCTAAAATAAACTTTCAAATTAACAAAGAAAAATCCAGGAAACTTTTAAGAATAGAAATAAGTTTTCGCTCAACGCCTTCGAATATCAGAAAGCAAGAAAATCGTTCGAAACGATCGCGATAACAAATAAAATATAAATAATAATAAAACTGAAAAGGTTGATGTTATTTGATTTGCAACCTACTCGCAAACTACTACGATTTGTTTACTTGTTCTTGAACCTATTTGCTCACAAGCCAGTTTTAACCTTTTCCCATCTCCAGACTCGTCGAAGAAAACGAGCCTGAACACCTAGTTTAGCGTTCAGGTCAACGAAAGTAACCCCTTCCTTCCTTCGCGTCCGCATAAGAGGAAAAAATGTTAGACTAGGCTGCACTGCTCCAATTGACTAACCTATCCCAAATCCAATCACACATCTGGCTAGCGCAAAGAGCCAGAAAGCTTCAGGGAAAGCCGCCAGCAGGCTCGTGACAGAAACGATGAGCCCAGATATGTATATGGTGATTTTCCTGCCAAACTTGTCACTAAACGGACCAACAAGAATCCCGCCGAGAAAGAACCCAACGAAAATCATGGATGATCCAATCGTACCGTACAATCCACGCTCACAGACCAGATCGAACTGTCAAGATAACAATCAGATCCTAATATAATCTGCTGACTTGGCTAAATTCATTATGACAATATTCTTCACGGTTAAGTAGGTCACTTTTCGATCTGTCAACAGCAACATATGTCGGTGTCAATTTGTTGACGAATAAACTAAGCAGTTATGTCCCATGTGGTAAAACTGTTTTCTATGACAAGAGCCAAGTAATCAATCTGCTGGGAAGATCGACATTTAAAAATTCACTTTTAAATTATTGAACAAACACGTTACTGACATTACTTGATCTGCATCAACACTGAAACAAAGCGGGGCTAAGTAGCAGGAGAACGAAATAACACCACTGAGCCAGCTATTTCAAATGATGCTTTTTCCCAGTAATGGCAGAACACAGACCTTTTCTAGAGGGACGAGGGGGAGGGGAGAGTCAGACATTTGAATTTTGTTGTTGTACTTCTTCGTTTGTTTGCGTTTGTTTGTTCGTTTCAATTTATTTTTCATTGGCAAAATGTTTATTTTTAACTTTTTCTAATGAATTCCCTTTACCTCAGTCACAACTGATGTAAAATCATCCACGAACTCCCACTGATCCCGATCAATATCACATCTGAAAGAATAGTTCTCATGATTTGGCTTCATGGTTCCATTTAATCGACAAACACTACTATTGGCTGCACATCGCCAGGCGGGTTCTGCGGTTATGAAGGCTACAATCATCACTGGCCAACCAAACCAAAAGAAGATCAAACCATTTAGAAAGACCAGGAGCAGAATTTGATAACGACCAAAGCTCCCAATTTTTTCCAAGTATTGGTCCGTTGTTAGCGCCATAATCTAAGAGCAAAGACAAAATTATCAGCAAGACAGTGTTAATTTCAAATATTTGGTATTTGATCTACACTATCTCCGACCTAACCAATAAATCGATGCTCTAATATTTATACTCCGTTCTTTAAACGGAATAAATCGAAAGAAAGAAAAGTTACGTCATAAAACCACACAGAATGTCCAAGTTGCGGAAACCTGAATTCGGACGAAAATAGTCAAAATATGGAAAAGAGACAAAACATATTATTTTTTTATGTATAAAGCAAAAAATCATATCAAAGCATGGCAATAGCAATAGTGGCAAATAACTCTCCACTAAGCATTTCTTTTTTAAATTCTTTATTGCTTCTACAGTTATAGATCTATCATTATTGTTATCTTTGATTGATTGTAAGGGACCGTTTCTATCTTTTATTATATATATATTTTTAAATGGTCTTTCCTTTTGTGGTAGGTCACTAGTTCCTCCTCTGCTGATAATACAACCATACCTCAAGCTCTCCCGAAAACAATCCTTGGCTAGATTGGTAATCCAACCGGAAAAAGAGCACATCACTGCCTGAGCATCATGAAAGAAGCTCAATCAATGCACAATATATAATGGCGAAAGCGACGAGTTGTTTCAGAAAAGGTTTACAGCTGAACGATCCGAGCAGTTTGACATCTTACAAGCAAAAGAAGCTACGTGCGTATACGTACTAAGCGCGGATGGCTGCTTAGAAAGGGTGAGTGGGTTTCCATGCCAGGGTACAAGTTGAAGCCCAGTGATGGAAGAAAACTGAACTTGTTCATCAATGAGCACAGAGGAATGATGGAAAAGCTGAATGTCAAGATGAAAGATGTGAAGGAGAACACGATTGCATACTCTTTCAGTCCAATGGGCTTGCTTTAAAGCAGGTTTAAAGCAGGGCGAGGAATTTGCCCACGGTTTCAATGTAAAACTGATCAAATACATAGAAGCAAAGTTCACGAAGCTCACGCAGGACATGAGCATTAGAAAATAAGAAGAGAAGTTATGACAGCATTTTCAACGGAATACTCAAACAGTACATCAACAAAAGGAGAAGGAAAAAGGAAAGAGTAAGCGGACTGAAAACAACGTCCAACAAGTTTATCCGGCATCTGTGTTGGAAACCCGCTGGCAAATGATCTTCCCCAATGCCTTCTAGCCTGGCCCTCCCGAAAGAGTGTATTGAGGTGGCTCAAAACAGTAATATTTCCGTAAGAAGCCTGGGCTCTAACGCGCACTTCAGCGGGAGGAATGACGCAATCACCCGAGGGTTCGTGAGACAGCGCGCGAGATAACTCACATATTTAGTGAGCTGTTAACGATATCGCTTGTTTTTACCTTCGAAAACATCCATCCTTCAGGTAATTTCAAATGAGAAAAAACATTCTTTTAAACTGCTGTCCTGGAACGTGAACGAAAAGTTCACGATCGATCGTGCCGGCTATCAATCTAAACAGCAGCAGGAAAAAAATACTCTTCAAGTTTTCTTCGTTCTTTTTACTAGGCCACCTTTACCTTCGGGTATTTGTGGTACTCTTCCTCTACCGGTTGTGCTGCTAACGACAACAGCGAAAAAGAAAACACTATTCGCGGGTATCCACGTCTCTTCGCGTGGAATTGCGGGCTTCACTGAGCAGCGGACTGCCTTCACGCCTGCGCAAAGTACGATCTTGCAAGGTCAAGATTTTAATTTGCGCGTAGAACGCGCGCGAAAAATTCCTTATTCACGAAGCTAATATCTCAAAAACGGATCCGGTGACCCTACTTTTTTAAAGCAAAAACTTATTCAACAGCAAGAGCGGAATGCATGTGCGAAATTAAAAAAAACTGCGGAGTGGAAATTTTTAAACTTGGAAATTTTCATTTTTTTAATTTAAGCAAAATCTACTCCGCAGAATTTTTTCTAGTTTTCTCTGTTTCTTCTTCGGTGTGTAATAAGAGGATTTTTATCAAAACAATATGGGGTCACCGGCTTAGTTTTTAAGATAGATGCAATTAATGGTAAAAAGTGGGTCAAGACAGGACAGTGCTACCTTAATTTATGACTTAAACGCCATGAAAGGAACAGTGGAGAGTTATCTTAAAAAAGATAGAACAGCCATTCAAAACAGAACACTTCCAAGCCTGAAAAATCGCACCTAGTTGTGTAAGTCTCAAAAAAACAGAAAACTGTTTTGAGCCACCTTAAAGTTGAGGATGTTGTGACGTCATTATTTATACAAGATGGGCAATACATCGCACAGCTCTTGGAAAGGAATTATTTCACCTATGCTGCAAGAAGCAGAATCACCACCAACTTTAAGCAGGAAGTCAGAGACTATGTTTACAACTTCATGTGCCCTGAAGAGCACACTCTGACTGAAAGCATTGCTGAAAGTGACTCCCACAGCAGCACAAGCGGCGAAGAAGAACTCGACGACAGTGAAGGTGAAGATGATTGCCAGTAAAAGTTACATTACAAAATAAGTGTTAGCTTTAAGTTCTCTTTAGTGGCTACAAATAGTTTTTTGTCGTCAAACGTTGTTTTAAAGCAGCAGAGGAAAGTTTGTAATTTGTATCCTGCTTTCTATGTTGGTTCTGTACTTCGAATTTGCTGTGTGGCACATACGACTTGTAAAAAGGATATTGGATTGTCTAAACATGTCGTCTTCTAGTGAGGAGGAACGTAATGAGCTGCTGAAGCGTCAAGTAATCTGTAGACCTAGGACGTTTGAGGAAAGACGGCTGTTTGACGTCCAAATTCCGAGGAAATTTCGAGAGAAGTTTCGTTTCCCTGTTGACGCCTTCATTTACCTAGTGCCGGTTTTCGCATGACGTCACTAAAATTCAAACTACACAACTATTGATCCTCTTGATATTTTACTTTAATGATGTATAAGAGCAGCTGAAAACTAATATTCATACAAAGTTTTGTTCCGAATGGGTTCTTGGTTTTGTGATAGACTACGGTTGAATTTCTAAGCTTTTACATGAAAGCCGAGGTGTTTAAAAAGTAACTTATTTCGGTACCTATTTCGGGAAATTTGGCCGTCTGAACAGTTCTTGTATTGGAAAAAGTATTATTTTAATCGTTTTTGAGTTCCTCGAGAGATAAATTCCCCTTTTGTAGCAAAACTCGGTTACAGATGTTTCTGTGGGTTCCCGGCCGACATGAACACCGCCGTATCATAGTGAACAACGCCGTACCATAGACAACCCTAACACCAAATCTAAACCTACTACAGCCGCTGTCCTCTTTTAACAACACTGCTAACGACATGCAATTAATACCCATCCAAAAAATATTTTCTGACCGAGACTCCATTCGTAAGGCCAGGGAGGCTTTTTAAATTCAAAAAGGCAGAACAATTGTTCCTGATGGTCTGAACATCCGTGAAGAAACATTTTAATCCTTTCCTTTTACTTTATTTTGTTTATTTATTATTTTATTTCACCATATGTTTATCTGTAATTTACACTGTCGATTATTTTTACGTATTCCCGGTAGTTATGCTACATAAAAAAAACACGTCCCGATGCAAAATTTCCATTGTACCTGAAGAAGGCTGGTACACCTTCAAAAAAAAACATTCTACGTTGTGTCCGTTTCTGCCTTTATATTCGCCATAAACATGGCGTCTCCATACAAATCTCTATAAATTTGGGGAAAATGCATCTCCGCATATCTTGCAGAAGAAAAATTGCTGTGACCTGAATCTTGGCGAGAGTCTTTGCATAGTTACCTTCTATCTTTACTCAGGTTCTGGACTTCATCTATTGAACAGTTTTGATTTTTATTTTGAATGGCGTGACACTGAAAACCAGAAAATGGAATTTTAAATAGGCCCCGCAGAAGAAATTAAAATTTGCATTTGAAAAAGTACACGTGCATTCAAGCGGATTTTACAATTGTAAGGCTACAATTGTTATTAACACTTGCATCCTGACTTTGCGATACACGTGTAAATTCCAGTGTAGAAAATACTTTAATTAAATCCTTGTATTTACAAGCCGGACTTTACACGTGTAAATTACACGTGTAAAAACTGCACGAGTAATTTCTTTGTTAAATTGACCCCCAGGTTGGCAATTGCCTCTATTCTCGCCAACGTTTTCACCAACTTTTTCATGTTGGTAATCTGACGTGTGAACGATTAGCAAACATGTGCAAAACACATTCTGTATTCGCGTGATTCATATTTGCAGAAAATAGCGGACGCAAGTCAAGATGAACGTGACGCCACTTCTAAAGTTATCGAAGAGGTTCACAATTGCCCGGCTGTGCGGGACGTTTCATGCCTACAAATAAACTAAAAACAAACAAAAGAACATGGAGGAGCTAGCGGACAAACTAGGTTTC
>OZ026602.1:2358430-2403430 GCA_964020085.1 Micromussa lordhowensis
ACCAAGGCTTGTTCGGCAATTGTTTTCTTTTTGATTGAGAAGCTCTTTTCAATGGAGCATGTTTTTCAGTGAGTCGCTCTAGGACACGAATTACACTATTAATACTGCTATTAACGTCTGAGTCAACAAGGGTCAAGAAATTAATTTGTTGCAGATCATCAATGAATTTGGCATTATTAAAATGAGAAAAGTCTCTAAAATAGCGTTGTTGCTGGTGGTAAGGGAGAGTAGAAGAGAAAGTGCAAAAACAGGGGAGGTGGTCAGTAATGTCAGCTAAGCAAATTCCTGATTTTATAACTTTTTCAGGTGCATTTGTATAGATGTGGTCTATTAAGGTCTTTGAGTGATAGGTTATACGAGTTGCTTTAGTTATAAGTGGCATGTAGGAAATTCACGTTGATATCGCCAGCCAAATATGCCTCGTAACCAGACTGGTTCATAAAATTCAATTTTTCTCTTAAGGTGTCCTGGAATTTGGATAATTGGCCTACTGAGGGGTGTCTGTAGATACATCCAATGATAATATTTTTGTTTTTATGTCTAGGAATTTCAATGAAACAGGTTTCAACCCCTTCAAAGTCAAATTCAATATCTTGTCTTCTAATAAATTCAATCTCTTTCTTAATATAAAGGCCCACGCCCCCTGCATTTGTAGGCGAGTGCTTGCTAATGAACTTATAACCATGAATCGTAACGTTGCTAAACTTATCTTCACTCAGCTTACTTTCAGAGATAGCAATGACACTAGGCATTTCCTTACACATCAGCAAAATATCATTTAAAAGAGGCAAGTTTTTACTAAAGCTTCTGGTGTTGCAGTGTAGTAATGAAAAGCCTTTGTTTCCAGTTTTTAAGATTTTTGCTGTGTTTTTGACGTCATAATATTTTGATTCGGTGCTTATGCCTTCATTTTCGCAACTTTCTAATTTGTTTGGACCTGCTAAGACGTCCGCGAAAAAGTCTTTGGAATTGAGCGCTGAGGTGCACTCATAAATCCATGCGCCAGTCTCTCTTAGAAATTCAATATCTGTTAGACAAGTTAAGGGAAATTCATCCATTGTTCAGAGCTGTGTGGGTCAAGTCTAAGAGAATGTAATATGTACTACTTTGCATATAGGTACCTCTAACACAAATAATAAAATTCCCCAGAGGATGACGGTATGAGATTGCTCTGAAATATACAAAGCTTGAGATTTGAACGATATAGTTAATAAATAGAACTACGTATTTCGATTTTTTAACTTAGCTTTGTTGTTGCTCTTGAACTTGGTTGTGTCCGTTACTGGGAGTTTATAGCCCATAATTTTATGAAAAGTAGGTCACGTGACGGCTTAGCTGCAAAGGGCCTATTGGGCAATTATATATATCGTTTGTTACGTGTAAGGGCGCGTGTAATTATGTGAAATCATAAGCAATGACGATACCCTCCTCCCGCCAAATACAAGTTTTACAGAACTAATATTTATGTTTACAGTAATAGCGTGTCTTAAGTTGTTATGCAGAGAGTCGATCTGTATCATTGGGTAACGGGACGACCAACTTGTTAATTGGTCTCTCAACTGTGACGTAACCTCTTCCGCTGTATTTCAATACCGTTTCTCCAGGTTTTGGGTTTTTATACTGTACTTGAACTTTGCGTACTTTGCCGTCTTGTCCTTCGAAGGTCTGTGATACCTTTCCCAGTTTCCACTGGTTTCTGATTAGATTTGAATCCTGGATAAGAACAACGTCTCCCACTTTTAAGTTTCTATTTGCAGTATGCCATTTCTGCTGTATGCCATTTCTGCGGGGTCGCCCCAAGATCACATGGCGACGGACAGTTGAGAAGGAAATAAAGGAGATGGGGAAGACCTGGGAGTGCATCAAGTTCATGGCAAGGGATCGCCAGATGTGGAGGGACCACGTTGCTGCCCTACATGCCAGTTAGGTGTAAATGGCATGAGTGAGTGTGGTTTCTGCTGTATTAACAGGCTTGGAAAATAATATCTTGTCCATTTCTTCCAAAAGTTGTCAGTAACCATTTGAACGATTTCAAATCGACGGCGTGGATCGGCTGAGAATGTAAAAGGTCCACTAGGTATTTTAAAGGTGGATCGTCCCAGGAGAAGATCGTTAGGACACAAGTACTTGTCATCCGGGGAAGTTGGATGCATTTAGTAAGTTTGCAGTCTTTTAAAACACACAGTTTGTAATTCAGAAAATGTCAGAATGCTTTCACCTATAGCTGCTGTTATGGCTCTTTTTGTTGATTTTATCAACGCTTCTGAGACTGACTCAATGTAACTTGTGTAAAGGGAACATCTCTATCCAGAACAGTGCTATGCACGTCATTTGAAGGATCTGTGGCTTAAAAAATTAATCATTTACTGTAAGTGTTGTGGTCAACAACATCATGATCATGTAATGATTTTAGCATTGTATTTTGGCATTAACAGTCTCCAGAGCAGACTGACTGAATATTTATTGACTGTAACCAGGATCCCGGATCATTTATACTAGGATGTCTTGACTGAGATAACTAGATTGCAGCAACATTTTGAAATAAATTGAGCAAATGCACTATATTGAACACTTGGAGTAGCTCTGATCTTAAAACTTGGGATTGCCATGTAGCTTCCTACGTGGTCAGTTGCATTAAGTATTCTGTTTGGTCTATTCCATTCTAACTTTGATATCGTAAACAGCAGCATACTGTAGCTTTCCTTTTATTGATAACTGCATTGTAGGCGAATAAAAGCTAATAAATTTAGTTCTAGGGAAAAATAGCAAAGTTGACTCCAAGACTATACTAATTAGCCTTTTAAAATACCAGTTGGTAATTTAGCATTTGTTTCAAATATATTGGCTGGTTCTGGTATAATTTATCTTTCCAAGTCAGAGATGATAATACAAATTAAAGTTCCCCTCTTTGTTTTCTTGTTGAAGATGCCTCCAGGTCGATCATGTGACATTTATGTGTAATACACAAAAAACGTTTATTATTAATTGATTTAAATCCATGTATAGTCTCCCATTACTACCAAAATTCAAAGGAAAACAAGTATAAAGAAGTGGGAGATCAAAAATAATCAGACATAGATGACTAAGCAATATACATCCAAAAGCAGTAAATTTTTGTTTCAGATACCAAGTCAAGGAAGGCCGCGATCATGATAGTGCAAATTCATTGTAAATGAGGCGACACTCAAAGCAGGATCTAAAATCGGATGACATACGCACTACAAAAACAAATTAAGAAGAGAGCATTAAGATATAAAGGGAAAAACGCTGAGCAACTGCGGAACGAGCGTATATGTATGCGTGTGGAATGTGCGTGGAATGTGTGCGAGTTCTGTAAATCAGTTCCATTGCATGGGCGTGTTACATTTCATCTGTCAGTTGAATAAATGGACTCATTGAGTGAAGGTCGTCCTCTTGAAACTACATGGTGCCAGAAGTAAAAGAAATCCGCATCGCCTGGTCTCTCTGACAATCCAACAGTCAATTATGGCAGATGGTCTCCGAAAACCCGAACAATTGTGATTCGAGGGTAATGTCGCGCTAAACTGGAAACATTTCGCCCAAGAGATGGAGATTTTCATCGCCGCCGCTCACGAAGAAAAGGACGACAGAACTAAAGCGTACATCTTCTTGAATTTGGCAGGGAGAGAAGCGATTGAAAAGGAGAAATCCTTTGTTTACGCTCCAGATGTGCTGAACGAAAATGGAACCGTTGGAGTCGAAGCAGAATCTCGCGAGAGTATCGAAGTGCTGAAGAGAAAATTTGCTGAAATCTGCGACCCTCGTGGAAATGTCATTATGGACAGACATAAATTCGACACCCGAATCCAGAAAGAAGGTGAATCGTTTCAGTCATTTGTAGCTGATCTCAGAATCTGAGCAAATACATGTGAGTACGGCATTTTGAAGGATGAGCTAATTCGTGATAAAATTGTATGTTGTGTCAGCTCTCGGCACGTTCGAAAGCAACTCTTAAGGACGTTCGCGCCCAAAAACTTCCCACGCACAGATTTTTTTAAAACTTTGACTGACGGTAGAAAATGATAAGATTAGATAAAAAACGTAAAAAAAATCGGGGGTCACCGTACTCGTTTTAAAAATAAAGCGTAGCTCAGACCATAGCATTTCTACGATTCTCAGTCATTCGAGGCGATTCTGGCCGGATTCATTACTATCGGCATATATTTAAGTTGAAGAATCATCTCTAAGCTATGAGTGTTTAACACGGCTTATATAGGCCTAATTGATAGATCTTTGCTACATATGTCATTAAATCTGCTAGAATTAGCCTTAAAAAAGACAACTTCTAAGTCACGCACACCTGTTTCCATGTACCAATTCGACCCTTTTTTAATAGTATATGACAAATAATTACAACTTCCCACACACAGATTTTTTTGTTTTTTTAGTATAATGTAGAGAGTTAAAAAAGGAAGTGATCTGCCGAAAAAAAAGTGGGGGTCACCGAGCTTCCAACAAAAATATTCGCACACCAAGTTAACGCAAAGGTCATCAGCTCTATATTTTGTTAAGTTTTCGACTCGGTGCGCGCGCTTGAAAATGACGTGGCACGCGCGTGACCAATGAATAGCGTGCGCACTAGAGATGCGCAGTAGCAATGGGCGCGAACGTCCTTAACAGTGTCTTAAAAGAACGGGATCTCACACTCGATCGTGCTATTCTCGGTTTTCATGTGACGTAATCATTTTCCAAAATTAAAAATCACCTTTCCTCCCGAGGTTTTAGTTTCATCAGGTAAAAGACCCTATAGGAACTTGACGTTTCACAACGTTTTAGCTCGACAGGGTTCTTTCTTCTGTAATAGAGCACGTTTGAATTTCTAAGCTTTGCGTTGCGTGACATGAAAATGGCGCCCAAAGAGGGCTGTCGCGTAGGTAAAAAGAAGAGTTATCGCTTTAGTTTTTGCGAACTAAAAAGTGCTTGCACTAGAAGAAGCATTTTGTTGAATAATGAAACTGAAAAATAAAACGTCTGATTTTAGCCTCGTCGGCTAACTGTATCAGACAATGTTCCGCGCGATTTCGCAGGATAATTGCTAAATATTCACCTCACCTTTGGCGAATAATTGTTAAGCCCCGGCCAAACGATGCCAAAATTCAGCGCAACATATCCCAACATTGTTGGGCGCAACAGGTTGCGCCCGTTTGGCCACCCTGTTGCGACATGTTGTGACATGTTGGGTGTTGTTGGCTCTAATTTGAAAATGGTCAAATTTTTCACGCTACATTTGCGGATGTTGCATGATGTTGTAGTCGTTTGGCCAGGTTCGTGCAACAATGTTGCGCCTAGGCATGCGCACTAGCTTTTTTAAACGTCATTTGTAAACATGGGGGAAAATGGCGCGCAATTTGAATTCTGTAAAAACCCAAAGAAATCACCAAGAAAGACATGGACGGAGAGGGAGACGACCGATTTAATAGAAATGCTAGAGGGCCGTCCTTGCCTGTGGAATATTTACGAGAAATGTTATCATTCTAGAGAGGCACGGGAAAAGTTTTTTTTTTTAGTTTTTCCTCTTTTTACTTCTCTCTCGTTGTCCTCTACAAGCAGCACTAGAGAGCATGCCACAACTTTGCGACGCCAACGGCGAAATCGCTCATGAACATACTCCATGTTTACGTCCGAGACGACAGGAGACTGGGGGCCATAAATATTCGCTGAAATTGCGTAGATTGTAGCGTGATGTTGCGTGCGTTCGGCCAGCCCTTCGCAACAAGTCGCAACAAGATCCAACAATGTTGGGACGGATGTTGCGCTGAATGTTGCGATCGTTTGGCCAGGTCTTTAAATGGATGAACGCGGGAGGTTTTTAAGCACGAAAGAAGCGTAAGAGTCGCACAAGGCGATAGCAGAGTACGACTCTAGCTTCTTGAGTGGTTAGCAAACCTCCCAAGTGCATCCATGATGCACCTATCAGTGTCAAGCCCGAGGGGGGGGGGGGTCGGGCATAGGGTGGGGATTTTGACATTTTCTAAAAAAAATTATCAAAATCCCCACCCCCGGGCAAAAAAGAATTGTCAAAATTAGCAGAAACAAATGGTTTACTTCTCTTCTACTACATAAAATTGAAAGATCAAATGCATGATGTCCGATCAAAATCCCCACCCTGGGGATATACGCCACAGTCAAATTCCCGTGGATTGCCCGATTCCCCCCCCCCCCCCCCTCGGGCTTGACACTGATAGATGCATAACTCAATAGTACACACTATGGCGTTTACCATTTATTTTATAACACAACATTGACACAGTGGAACAACAGAAGTCTTTTAGAGTCCATACCACGCTGCTCGCGTCAATGTGTCACGCAATGCCTTTTTCAGCTCTCGCTCTGAAGAAAAACATTTTCTTTGACGTTGATATTGTGGTAAAAAACAAACCGAAACGTGGTTTAATGTAGTCTGTACTCTTACCGACAACGAGTACGTGTCATTACTCGTTTCCCAAACATTTTTTTCGTATTGTTTCTGCATACTAAGCGAGTTTGTAAGAGGTTTTGAAAGGAAAGTCTGACGCATACAAGCAGCTCATTTGCATAATGGAGCGCGTGACTTTCAAGTTCGAGTCGGTGTTTTCAGTTGTCAAGACAAATAGCTATTTTGTTATCCTTGATACTGTGGTAAAAACAAATCGAATGTGGTTTGGCGTGGTCTGTACTCCTATCAACAAAGATACGCGTCATCACAGTGGCCAAAATTGAGCTACATCACAAAGCGCGCGTTTTGCTTTAGTTATTGAGTACGTCAGCAGCATACACCCATGGGCAAATAGTAGAAGCTGAATCAGCCAATCAGAACGCATGCTTTGCTTAAGTTCTGTTATAGTATATGATAGATGATTGATATATCAAGAACCTCGCCAAGATTTATGTTTGTGCGGCTTTTCATTCCTGCGTTATTCGGAAAAGAAATTCACCAAAATTTGTAGAGATTTGTATGGAGACGCCATGTTGGTGCCCTTTCGAGGAGCACCAACATGGCGGCCGTAAAGCAACAGAAACATCTGTCAATAAGGTTTGCTCTTGAAACGAAAAATTATTACTCTAGAGTTCTGACACATTGAAAGTAATACTTCTTCTAGTGCAAGGACTGTTCAGTTAGCAAAAACGCGAGCAATAACTGCTCTTTTGACCTACGCGAGATCCCTCTCGGCCCGCCATTTAAATGTCACGCAACGCATAAACTTGGAAATTCAAATGTCCTCTATAACAAAATGAGGAACCCTGTCGAGCTTAAACGTCGTAAGACGTCAAGTTTTTAGAGGGTCTTACATCTTGCTAATTTGTAATTTTGGAAAATGATGACGTCACATGAAAACAGAGAATAAGTCGGTTACCAGCTTCTGTTCAGAAAAGGAGCCCTAAGTCGGAGTCGAGAGACCGGCGGAAATTGAGTCTAAAAACGGAAATAAAGGCGTTTTTTGTAATATTGTTTCTTCGAGGGCACCATAAACGATATATCCTTGATTTACACCCCTAAGCGAAACTTTGTGAGCTGTCCCCCCCGGGGGGGGGGGGGGGAACGCAGACTCATTTTCCTTTTTCCAAGCGAAATACTCACTTATTCTATTGACGTCATAAGTCCGTCATTTTACATCCGGCAGTTTCTCAGAAAGGAAGAAAATGACGTAAGCTGGTGGACAATTAATGCAATGGCACGAGTAGTTCTGCCATTACACGCTCATAGTGACAATGGAACGTACTATTCTGCGATTGTTTACTAAAGATAATGCCTGTACGTGGAGGATTGTGCAACCTTTAGTTCACATCATGGCCCTAATTCTTCAAGTGTAGAAAGGAATGACGAATTCTGCTACCGATTGATCTTTAACACACTTAAGGTTGCGTGCAGTTTCGCTGATATGCCTGATCTGTCCACAATTTCACGTGCCTTTGTAAATGCAGTTACATGTTGACCAACAGCCAGACGTCATCTTGGCCAAACACATCAAAGAACATCCAAATCACATTTTCCGGCATGGGACGTTTTAGCTACTGTTTACTCGTGGATGAAACGAAGAATCACAGAAGAATTTCACATCTCGCGCTTTCCATCCCGAACTTAACAAACCAGGGGAATCATTTCAACTCATTGCTCACATGGGAATTGGTTTTACGTGATCTTTTTTTATAAAGTACCTGAAGAAGGCTGGTTTGGCCAGCCGAAATATCGGTACACCTTCAAAAAAACATTCTACGTTGTGTCGGTTTCTGCCTTTATATTCTTCATTTTATTTGGAAGCCGATTAGATCATCATTGACCCAACGAATACAAGCTCAGAAAGGCTGACCGTACGGTTGGGGTTAACTGTATATAATTTCCAATATTTCGTCAGTTAACCCCAACCGTACGGTCAGCCTTTCTGAGTTCAGTTTTTTTCAAGCCTTTGCATTTGCCGATCACTGAGAACCTACCAGGTTCCGGTACTTTTGACTTGTCCGTTGGCCCTTTCTAGAGTTTGAAGTTCTTTGCTTTAGAAACATTTTTTTTATAAAGAACACTCACTGTTTGTAGAGCTGACAATCTGATGATGATCTCAATGATCGAAAGCTTTTTGCTTATTTTATTTTGCAAATATGTTTTCTCATTTCATGTCATTTAAAAAAAACCGGTACTTCACTGGTAGTCGCGTGATTTGTTTCTGGGCAAGTAGCTAAAAAAGGGTGGAAAATATTACGCGAGAGCCTCCATTTATAGATTTACACTAAGTGACAGTTTACACATTTCGTTCAAACGATGCTTTATGGTTCTACGCTTGTAAAAATTTTTGTCCACAGTTTGTTGGGTTTGACTCAGTCTAGACTATTTGGAGGAGAAAAAGTAACGCACTTTTGGGGATAACAAAACCTCAAGTGTTTGCCTGCGTCATGCGATCGCGTTACGAAGCCGCGTATTATGTGATAGCTCTCTGTGGCAACAAGCAGATCATATCTACGATTCGCGTGCATTGCTAGCCTGTGGACACTCTCGACTTTGGTGAGTAGCGAATGGATTACTCTTTTCGGCAATCGGTCAGATTTTTCTATTTGTCATAATGATCGACTCAGAAACCTAAGAA
The DNA here is from genome assembly GCA_964020085.1 of Micromussa lordhowensis. Taxonomy (NCBI): domain Eukaryota; kingdom Metazoa; phylum Cnidaria; class Anthozoa; order Scleractinia; family Lobophylliidae; genus Micromussa; species Micromussa lordhowensis. The sequence goes on from OZ026602.1 coordinate 2,367,508, forward strand.
AAGGGACCTAAGGGTGTGAGAATCCCAAACATTTCCTGAAGGAGCATGGCCCCGGACCGTAATCAACCCTAGAAGCTTGCGCCTTCAGCGCTCGTTGTAGAGGAAATCCTAGATCGATCCGTGCCTGTTGGGTTAATTTTCCCAATACACTGAATGGTAAAGCACTTTTATACGACTCCAAACCATAAGTCTTGTAGTAAGTAGCACATTTATTATTTTGGTCATTCGTTTTGTCACGTAAAACTGGTTCAAAGCAGCGATATTGTAATTGGCTTTGACGCAGTCCGTTTGTTTGTTGATCGCAGTGCACGTATTCAGTGTGGCCATTATAAATTCACACAGCTCCATAAGTAAAAAATATGTTGAAAATAGTATTAAGCTTGTCGACTACTAAGTAACTCTTAGGCTCCTTTAGGTATATAGTTTGAACCTCAAGTTTAATGACAAAATATCGCATAACTTTGCGTATCGTATATTTGCTCTCAACAGCATTTTTAAAATCGTAAGTGAAATTTCCGAAACGCTTTATTGTCGCGTTCAGTAACGTTTAATGTTATTTTCTGAGCGGAAGAAATGTTACTGTTATGGGTCGACTTGGTGCGTACGCCGCACAAATACAAAGCTGTACGAGAGTTGACTATTTTAACATTCAAGCAAAAAACACTCAAGGCCTGAGATGCTTAGAGCTTTTTAGCATACGCATGATTACTACTTTTAAAGTTGAGTACCTTTTCGAGGCATAACAATTTTCGCTTTAAAGAAAAGTTTTGTGCCCTACTCTGTAGGGTACTGGACTCCGATACGTGAAGGATCCTCTAGAAAAGAGGTTCGAGTTAAAAGCAAAGGGATATACGATAGACTCATAAAGCTCACGCTTTCTGTGTACGTCACTGGTCGTTACTTGATCCTGACTCGAATCTTGACTCGACCTCCCCATCTATATAGCGTATCAGTGTTGAGTTCAAGTTAATATAAACATTTGCGTTAGACTGGCCTAACCACAGGCTGCCCAGACGTTAAATACCACTTATTAACCGAGAGTGAGGTCATTATAGGGAAATCTCAGACCGAGGCCTTGATGTATTGACCGAGCAACAGCGAGGTCAATACATCAAGGCTGAGGTCTGAGATTTCCCTGTAATGACCGAACGGACGAGGTTAATAAGTTGTTTATTATATGACCTTTTTAGCGCTGAAAAAAAAAACCGTAAGCGCTTTCCAATATCCGTTTGCGCCCGCGAGAGATCATTCGAGGCCATGTTTACTGAACAGAGAAAACCCTGGCCGTGCGATCGAAACCAGAAGGGACAGTAAAAACAATAAAAAACAGTAAAAAATGAGACAATTTTTGCCTTTATTACGCCAAGATCTAGGTCAAATTTAACATTGAAATTTTTTTTTTATAATGCCCGGTCATTACAAGAAAATAATGCCCGCTCAGCAGCCAATCAGAGTGCGCGTACTATTGTAGCCATATAATAAATACCATTAATACGTGACATTATGCTGATGGCGATTGCGTTACAATTTTAGTTTATAGCACAGAACACAGTCTATTATATGTCTCTGTCTCACAAGGACTGGTGGGAACTACCAAATTCACGAATTTGATTGGCTGAAATCGATATTGAAAGCGGTCTAGATTTTCTCATCTAGACCGGCATCTAGACTGGTAATGTTCGCAGTGAAAAAGTTGCAAACTAAAATGCAAAATCATTGACTGTTTTCGTGCAGTGCAAAAAAGCCTGATGAGAAAAAAAAGAGAAAGAGCAAACTTTGGCAGAATTAAATTCAGCTCATCGCCATTTGCAAGCAAAATGTCAGTAACATTGAACGGATTAAATTGTTCTTGTTTGCGCCATATAATGAACACCTTATTAACCGAGCTTAGTCGGTCTGCATGGGAGAATCTTGACCTAGGTCGTTGTGTACAGACCTCACTGCATTCGGTCTGTACTCACGACCTTGGTCAAGATTCTCTCATACAGACCTCCAGCTCGGTTAATAAGAGCTAAGTACGAGAATGCTTCGAAAATTTATCTAAATGCTACGTGTAAAATAATTTGAATCATATGTACTTATGCGCGAGGTGCATACGCGACCTGACCGAAAGCCAAATATTTTCCCGTCCGGCCCGACCTCACTCAGTCTATAACCATTTATCATATGACCATATTATTAATTTTAATTTTTTTTTGGTGGATCGAGGACCCGCGCGTGGCAGCATTTGCTTCGTTTCCCGCGCATTTTCAAACCGCCAATGATTTCACGCCATTCATTTGGTAAACCTGTAAAATGTATTGGAAACACAAGTTGTTTACAAACTGCAAAATACAAATATTCTGACAAACTTTTCAAGCAAACTTTATGTTTAGTACCCCAATGCTTGCTCCTGAAAATAAGCTGCTTGTTGGTATGGATCTTTGGACGTTACTGCTACTTGAATGAGCTTGGAGATTTTCCTTCGGTGCATTTGGCTTCAGTTTGGGCTTGGAGTTGTTTTCTTTCACACTGAGTATTTTCGATATCTGCCGTTGTTGTTCACAGGACTCCACAGCATAGCTATCCAGACTTTTAAGACTTCTATGACCACCTACTTGGGCTACATTGTTGTGGGATACCTACCCCTCAATCTAGGAGATTCTTGATACATGTTTTACGTACGGAATGGTTGTTAAATTTACCGCTCGTAGACATCGGCACATTTTCTGTAGCGCTGCCGGTTCGAAAGGAACTCGCCAATTTTGTCCTTTCCCATGGGACTGATTAGAAACCAAGTTTTATCTTCTGGATTTCGCCAGTGACGAATAACAAGGAAAAATGGGTTTCCGGTGATTTGGCTTCTTCTGCAGGTCACGTGTCAACAAAGTCTTTGAAACAAGACACTGCACATTTCCCTCTCGCCTGTTTCGTACGCTTTCGGACGGAATTTTCATCGCCATGGTGGGTCTTTCTCTCTCTAGGTTGTCCACTCCAGGTATTCTTCGCCACTTGCTTCGTCTTTTTTCAAAGCGTTGTCACCAAATATTATCTGTGTTGCTTCGTGTCTTGATTGGTGCCCGAAGTGAAGAGTCAATAAAAACCACATCGCACGCGCAAGTACTTCAGGCTCCTGGACGCCAAACAGGTTTTCTTCAAAAATGCGTTCAACATCTTCGTTTGTCAGAGATACCGGCTGTGGCGTTCGGTTTGTATAGGAAATAGCACGGTTTCTAGGGGTATTTGGGATAAATACCGCGAGTGATATTTCAAAATTCGCCAAAATATCACGAGCCGCCGCGGCGAGTGATATTTGGAGAGTTTTGAAATATCACGAGCCGGTATTTATCCCAAATACCCCGAAGAAACCGTGCTATTTTTTGTTTATTCTACAAGGCAAAGAAATTTCGCATCTTGTAACGCTGTTTAGTCACGCGCGGATGATTGGTTGCTACAACATGTGATCAAACATGTGATCGCACAAAGGTCACACATGTTCAAAGGATTTTCGCTTCAACTGCGATCAAACAATACTTGAATACCTGTAAATATCTTTTGAAGTGTACATTTTGAACAGCCTCATCGTCAATCGAAGTTTATCAATAGATTTTTTAACCGATTCTGCTTGTGTGGAACTTGGACTTTGGGCTTTCATTTAAGGCGGGGGTACACGTGAATTTAAGTGAAATTTTGGTAAGTTTAAAGAGAGGTTGAAAGGGGAAAAAAGGGTTATGGAACACCACCAGACAGTTGCCCGACCGCACAATGGCACCCCAGGTTGTTGGGCAACTGTTTGGAGTGTGTCTACCAATTTTTTAATTTCAAACTCTATTTTAAAACAACAACAAATCTTCAAAATTTCCATAAATTTTACTAATCCTTTGAGAAAAACTATTTCTCTCCAAATATACCGAAAAATCACCAAAAAATTTCCAAAACAACCCAAAACATAGATATGTGAGATGAGCAGAGAGATTCTTGATTGCTTGAAACGTAAACAAGATATTTGCATAAAAAACATAATACCTAGCTAAAATACGGCTTTCATGTGTACCCCGGCCTTAAGCAGCAGGCCGTGAAAATTGTTGGCTTTTTATCGTTTCTTTGGTCACCACAGCAACGGAAAATAGTTTCCAGCGGACGACGTTTACTTGCCTGTGCTTCTGAACTGTTGAATAAAGACCGAAAGGAGCCATTTTTCATTCCCTCACCTTTTTCGATAGCAGCTAAAAGAGCGCTCGACGATGAACTTCGTCAGCGGAGTTGGTTCGCGTTGTAGCTCGGTGAAAATATCAGGACTGTATCCTTTGCCTTCCACCTTAAATCGACGAAACAGTGACCTAGATCTTGGTACATTCTTTGCAGTTTCCATATCTTGGTAATTTCCTTTAGCTCTGGCAGTTTTTTCCACAGAATTTTGAAAATCTTTCCGCCATATTGTTTCGATCATTTAGGTTTCCATGGAAACTGAAATTTTTACATGTAAGTATTTCAAATTTGGCAGAAATACTACTGGTCTTAACCAATCGCTGAGAAATTTCTTAGCCTGTAGTATAAGTTCCCTTAACCCTGCTTCCCGAGTCCCCGGCGTTGGATTTCAGGACAGCTCTTGATACCTTGAATTCTTCGTCCTTAAGGATGCTTACCTTGCGTTGTATTTGTTGTCATCCAAGAATCGCTGGATACTTCGTGAGAAGGAACCCATTTTGTCATGTTCGTATTCTGAGTTGTCCTTTTTCTTTGAAGTGATATAGCTCCAGCTCTTCTGGGGGATTTCCACAACCTCTCGTTTTTCGCAACATTCATTTAGAAATCTCTTAAATACGTTCATATCATAAGTTGTTTTTCCCACGGTTTTTGTCTGTTGATGGCTTGTAATAAGTAAATTAATTTCTTCATTCGCGAGGAGTAAGTAGGTAATTGAAGTATTTATGCGTCTGACTGTTCACCTGGATAATACTGACTCACTGTCCGAATGTTCGCTTTCACTCATTTTGAAGAAAACATTTTGTAGCAACAAAATTGTTTGCATTGTTTTTGCTGGGCCGTGACGTTTCTTGTAGGGCCGTACGCGTTTTTCCGGCCCTATCACTTTGACGCGTACGGCCCTCATACGGGACCTTTTTTCTTATGGCTTTCATTCCAAGGAAATTGCGCGCGGGGCCGTACGGCCGTACATTAAGAATATAACAAAAACAGCGGTGATAAACATTGTATTCAATTTTTTACAGAACTTGACACGCCGGGGCCAAACGGCCTTAAAATCGATCATTAAGATGTTGCAGATTTGATTATTTTTAGCATAATTTTAAATGTAGTAAATATCTCGTCGTGAAACTTTGCAAGTGAATAGCGAAGCGCGCGAGGACTAAAAATAGAATGCAAATAATTATACCCCCCACGAGGCTCATACAACATCGGCGTATTCTGAGAGAACTAGAGGGGATCCAGGCGAAGTTTTCGTTTAAAAAATGTGTTTTAAGAACGCTGGCTGTTTTAGAAACTGTTTTAGGAAAATCGTCCGCGCATTCCGGTTTGTTTTTTCTGAGTCTTGTCTGAGTCATGACGTCACTCGCGCGCTTTGCTATAGAAGACAAATGTCCCTTTTTTTGGCAACAAAATTGACAGCAAATTTCAAATTATGACGTCACAGTTAATGACGTTATTCCATAACCTTGATCAAAAGTTTTTAAATTCCATTTTTTTTTGTACTTGTTTAGAAAGAGCACAGCAAGAGAGTTAAACCGTTTGTTCATATCTCAAAAATTGAAGGAGGTATGGCAATTTGAATTTTAGAGAAATCTCAATACAAAAACGGTGACCCCCCTGTCGATAAATATTTTCAAATTGAAGTTGTGTTTTCCTGTTAAAAATCTTACTTGTGTTGCATATTGACTGTCCTATATGAGTAGAACCGATGTAACTTAAAAAATTCCCATCCATGTATTTTCTGCCCTTCTAAGCACTCCAAAACGTATTTGTGACGTCATTAGAAGTGACGTCATCAATTATTTAAACAACAAAAACTCGTTCAAGAGGCCAAAACTAAAAAAACTAAAATGATACGATTTTTAGCAGCACTAAGTACTCTATATTACCAAATTCTCAGAATTCCTCGAAGAAAACTGAAGAAAAAAAAATCAAGAGGTTTGATTTAAGAGGAACAGTATGGTTCCGGGGGGGAAACTGAAATTTCTTTAAATTGCTATAACTCGATTAATAGCTGTCAGGAACGGTTTTCAGCATTAGAGTCCCCTAGTCATGCTCTTTCAGCTGATATACTTGGTGGTTTAAAATTAGACAATTTGTATACCACGTTTTTGTGACGTCATCAAATATGACGTCACAATATGACATTTTGACATTTTTTTACTCTCAAAATGATCAAGGCACCTATCCAAGGGAGTGTGCAAAGGTTTGGCAAGGAATTGTACAAAGAGTGCAAACTTGCCCTAGATGACCGATTTTAAAGTCGTTTTGCCCCGGCGTGTGACGTTTCGTATGCTAGTCTACATACATTTTCAAAAGTGACCGTTACAATTTTTTGAAAACTATGTATCATTAACATTAGAGGTCTGGAACCTAGACTGAGAAAAATGATCTGCAGCAGTACGTTAACCTGTCATGACATCACGAGGAGTAACAGCTGATAAAGCAACAACTTCTCACTACTGACATTGACATTAAGGGAAGGCTTTAGCTCTTGAATGAACAAAATCTCTATAATTTTGCAATGAAAGTCAGATTTGCCAGCCGCTAAAGGGTGAAAATAATGCCATTTTATGTTGTGACCAGTGGTTTTTACATGATCAGCAATGGCTGATCATGATGGTCACTTTTAGCGAAGGCCTTGAAATGTTTTGTTTTTCTGTCATGGAGTCTTCGTGTTCTTTTGCCAACGTAAAATTCGTCACAGTCCCAGCAACCAGTTTTATAGATGGGTTCTGGAACCAGCTTTATAGGTGGGCTCCGACGAAGGGCTAACGCTCGAAACGTCAGCTCAGTTCTGAATCTCTTTACGGTGGCCAATTAACAATTAGACCCGTAGCCCTTTCGGGCAGCACGGGTCAATAGCTCATGAGGCGAAGCCGAGTGGGCTATTGACCCGTGGCCCTTGAGGGCGAAGGGTCTATAATTGTTTTGGTATCACCCGGACAGAAAAGGGAATAATAAAGTTTGCAAATACAAGTTGAAAAAAATATTTATTTGGCGAAAAAAGCGAAAGAAAAACTGGAACTGGTGAATTTCGTACTCGATGACTATTGCTAATAGTCCCCTAGTAGCGTAGCCAATCAAAATGCAGCATTTGCATTAGTCCACTAGTTGGGTGATACTAATTCACATTATCAACCCAGTTGATAAAACCAAATTATCCTGTAATACTCCCACCGACGCAGCACCACAGTTTCTTTAGAAACTTGCCCCCTTTATAGCTTTATAGATGACTTTGAGTAGCATACGAAACGTCAAGTTCTTTAAAAAAATGCGTTGGAATACAAAGTTTATCACCGCTGTTTGTGTTATATTCTTAATCAAGCTACGATGGCCTAAGAACAAGAGTTAACTTACCTTATGTTTGCATTGCGTTATTTTGATCTCTCTGTGTTCTTTGGGGTGGTATAGTGCCATTTAGGCAGGTTATACCTTCACCAGAATGTACAACTCGCCTAAATGGCTCTAAACCGCCTCCTGGGACACAGAGACACCAAAAAACACGTAATGCAAACATAAGGTAAGCCACTTTTTTAAAATTATTTTCTTCGCGTAGCATTTAGAGCAATTTTCGAAGCATTCTCATATATTTTGCCTTATAACAGCTAAAATTGTAACGCAATCGCCAACAGCATATTGTCACGTATTAATTGTATTCAACGTCTGGGCTGCCTGTAGTCTAAAGCTTGTTGTTCCCACTCCGAGTTTATAAAAAGAGAGCTGTAGTGTTTTTAGGTGTTTTTTAGGTATATTGAAAAGGTAGCATTTCTTATGAAATCACGTTTTTCTTTACAGCAATGGCACTAACCACGGACCAGTTTTTTGAAAAGATCGGCAGCTTTGGACGCTACCAAATCGTCCTTAACATATTTTTTAATTTGTGTTACGCTTTGTGGTGGGCCGTTCCAATTATGATTATGGTTTTCATTGCGTCGGAGCCCAATTGGAAGTGTAAAAATAACTCCACGTGCCCCTTCACAAAAACCATTAGTATCAGAGACGACGATTACAAATTCAGATGTAATATTCCCAGGGAAGACTGGGAGTACGTCGATGACTTCACTTCAGTTGTCACTGAGGTAAGTATAGAGGTCATTCAAGTGCATTTGAGTGCAAATAACATGCGATATGACTTACTTATTATTATAGCGGGGCTCCGGGTGTCCGTAGGGTCGCCAAGCAGAGTCCCATTCCCATATAGGAAAGAAAAGGAAAACAGTGAGTTGATTTTCCCATGGTTATCATGGCTAGCGATGATAAGATGGCGGCCATACTCAAGCTAATAATAGGTTGACAGAGACATGCACCCTTGGTTTATAGCGTCCTTCTTTGATATTGGACATCCATGTTACGGTCAATTGACACCTTTCAAAACAAGGTACCCGCTGACTAGTATCGCGTGACCATATCGCGGGCTCAAGTTTAAAGCTCATCGAGGTCACGTGTTTTTTTTACCAAATGCTGGTTTTCGATTGGATCGCGGGCTCATGCCAGGTTCACTTGTTGTAAACAGGGCCGGGTTGTTCCGAAGCCGGTTAACGCTAACCCAGGATTAAAAGTTAACCGAATTATAACTTTTTCTTTTATACAAATGTTTTCACTGCTTTTGTGTTGGGTATTTTGTGATTATTAAGACTCAAAACAGAAGGCCAAACAATATACAGAAAACCTCACCGCAAAGTTACAAAACTCAAATCAAAATTTTACCTTATCCTGGGTTAGCTTAATCGGGCTCTGAACAACCCGGCCCAGGAGCTACGCTTTTAGGCTGGCTCTGCCTCACTGGAAACTACCAAATTCACGAATTCGATTGGCTGAAATCGATATTGAAAGCGGTCTAGATTTTCCCATCTAGACCGGCATCTAGACCGGTAATGTTTTTTCAGTGAAAAAGTTTCAAGTCAAAATGCAAAATCCTTGACTATTTTCATCTAACAATATTAATTTATGGCAGTGCCAAAAAGCCTGACGAAAAAAAAGGTTTAAAAGTTTAAAAAAATTCTACGAGGGGGATTCAGAGCTACCTTAAATTTTCGAAAATTTAAGGTGGCTCTGAACCCCCTCCGTAGAATTTTTGTTAAACTTTGCTACAAGTTGCATCTTATCATGTAAATTGCAATTCGGTAATAAAAATGGGGGTCACCGAGCTCGTTTTCGAGTTATAAGGGCTTCAAGCTAAAATTAAGGGTGTTTTTAGCAGGTCATATTGTTGCTATGGTAACCCATTGTGCCATAAAATTGACAGCAACTTGTCCACCAATGATTGGGAAGTTTATTGATACCATGATTTTGGTATCAACTGATATAGAGTGGTTATACTGATCCATCACATTCTAAGTCTTGGAAAGTACTGGAAACTGTATCGAGCCACCTTAAGGTTATTGCTCAGTATTGCATTGCGCATCCCTACTGCGCACGATTTTCGCGTCATTAGCGCGCGCACATGAGCGCCAGCACGTACACAGCGTAAGAGATTTCCCTCAAGCTAAGCTCGATAGCGAAATAAATGCTCGTTTTCTCTCAAACGAGCATGGTGACCTATATTTTTTATTACATTGATTTGGTGTTACAATTGTCCCCTTTAAGTTAAAAAGTTAAGAAAAAATTGTTCGGAAGGAAAAAAACATATAGCTAAAAGAGTGCACAAATCCGTTACTCGAGGATGAAAATTATGACCCCGAAAACTGGAGAACATTTTGAGTCACAGTGTCACTTAGAATTGTGTGATTTTTCCATAAACTATATATTACATTGTTGCAATTGCCCGAGACTTTCTGGCTATCAAGATTTTTTTCAAGTTTTGCGTTTATAACCTTTGCTTCCAGCTACCGCAAAATGTAACGAGGACTGATGAAATAACGCGCGTGATTAGGCATTAACGGGGCGAGATTGGCCCATCATATCTCTTAAGCGAGCAGGGCGACCCCCCCATTTTTGTTTCATTTTTGGAGTATCATTACTATTCTTAATAAATGGACAAAGTTTGAAACAAATCTTGTGTTGGGTTCTATTTCGGAGGAATGACCTTAAATTGTTCTTGTTTGTGCCATATAATAGACATCCTATTAACCGAGCTTAGTCGGTCTGTATAGCCCATTTCGCAGATACGGCGGCCATTTTTGAATTTATTGTTTCAAATATCTATTATGGGATGCTCTGGGGGCAAATACATATTTATTTGCCCCCTGAGCATCCCATAATAGATATTTAAAACAATAGAATTCAAATGGCCGCCATATCTGCGAAATGGGCTATGGGATGAATCTTGGCCTCGGTCGTGTGTACACCTCACTGCGTTCGGTCTGTACTAACGACCTCGGTCAAGATTCTCCCATACAGACCTCCTGCTCGGTTAATAAGAGATAAATACAAACCACGGCCAGCAGCAAACATGGACTTTATAAAACGCAAGGACACAGTCAGAAATTAGGCTCAAAAGCAAGCTGAAAATAAACAAAAAACAAAAAAGTTATTGCTAGAGACTGAAAATTATTTTCACTGAAAACATGGAATAACAAAATTTGAAAGAAAAAAAGGCCTAAATAAAATGCTTGGTCACATTGTGGTTACCGTGAGAACACCCAGATCCTTTACCAGAACATTTTTTTTTAGAAAAGATTGCAAAATTGTAGTTCATTGCTCTCGTGCTAGATAGGAAAACCTTAAGTGACTTCAATGTATATTTGTCGTTATTCATAGTTGGTGTTTGTTTGGTAACTCTTTCCATAGTTTGACCTTGTCTGTGACCGAGGTTCGCTGGGATTCGTCTCAACCTCTGTGTTTTTCGCGGGGTTCTTTGTTGGCAGTATTGTTGTGAGTCCGTTCTCTGACAAATTTGGCAGGAAACGCCCACTCTTCATTTGTGGATTTTTCTGCTGGTTATTCAGTTTTGTTTCCGCTTTTGCTCCAACATTTTGGTTTTTTGCCCTTTGTCGCGCCGTCGTGGGTTTTATGGTTGGTAAGTACCATTTAGATCTCGTTTGCGAATTTTGTTTAAACTTGAATTTTTTATAGTATAATGACTTACCTGCTAATGTTGTCTAGTAGGTAATAAACTTTTTGGGCTTTGCCTTTTAAGATCAAATCAAATCTTCTGGATGCACTTCACGAATTCATCAGTACGAGTTCGTTTATTTTGAAGATATATGGAGCAGATTTGTTGAGATGGATTAAAGGGGAGTGAAAAGCTTGACTCCTTTAATTTTCACGAGTTAAAATTAAAACCCAGCGCAGGTCATTTGGCCGATTTCAGCACTGGTGCATACTGCAATCATAATGTTGCCACCACAATATTACTCTTGAAATTATAACTTTTTTTGTACTGATATATTCATGTTTCGTTTGACCTTTACGTACAGGAGCTTACCACATCGCAGTGTTCGTGTTGGCAACAGAGTTTTCTGGAATACGCCATCGTGGTGTCGCAGGAGCTCTTGTTTGGCTTGGGATTCCTTTGGCAACCATGGTTTTATCAGGGTGTGCACATGCCATCAGAGATTGGAGACTCCTCACCATTGTCACTGGAGCTCCTGGGATTGTACTTGTGGCTGGCTACCTGTGAGTAAAAAGACAAAGAGATTTTGTTTCTTGAGCCTGCATGGATGAACAAATATTTTCTTTCAAACCTTCAGGTGAAAATAAGTAAAAAAATATATCTGAATTAATGGAGCAGCGACACGAATATCCTAGAAGGCGCATGAACCTAGTAAAAGTACAATAGTGGGTCTGAGTGGCTCAATATATATGTTAACAATGTTTTAAAACAATCAGGAACATGAGACCAAAAACTCTATGTTGAGATAGGCCCTGTTCTCCCATGTTGGTGACAAGCAAGCGGACAAATTGCCACATAAAAGTAATTTTATTTATTGTCCCTCTGTCTTGCTATGGCTAACGCGCTGCAATTCAAATCGAGTGGTCTGTATTCGAGCCTTGGCCAGGGTGTCATTGGGTTGTGTTCTTGGGCGAGATCCTTTACTCTCACAGTGCTTCTCTCCTCTCAGGTGTACAAATGGGTAACGGCGAATTTATTGCTGGGGTACAACCGTGCGATGAACTAGCATACTGTTTCGCACTGACCACAGCAATAACAATCCACAGATCCCAACACAACACAAGTCGATAAGTTTAAGAGTCATTGTCTGAGAAAACCAGGCAGAGGCGAAAGATGGGGGTCGGCCGATTTCCTTGAAACTTTCACCATTTAATGTCTGTCCGAAATGATAATTAATGATGGTATTTAGCAATTCTCCTGTTGTTGCCTTTCATAGTTTGACCACCCCCCCCCCCCCCCTTGTTTTGGCCCTCACCGACCGTGACGTCACGCAAAATATATGCAGAATTTGAAGCTCAATAAAATATATTTCGCGTCATTTCTGGAGACTCATATCGATTTCTTGAGTTGTTTACCGTCTAAATTACTTTGTTAAAGGAAAGTATCCCGACTTACCAGAAAACTTAATTCTTAATAGAATTTTGCAATCTACTTGCGATCGCGAAAATGTTTTGGGCCAAATGTGAGGTAATTTCGAAACTGTTTTTCTCAGAGGTGCGGCGTTCTTTTCCGATAATTTTATACCTCTTTCAAGCCCAACATCTGTTCTCCCAAAATCAGGAAACTCTAACTTGAGCCATTTAATTGTGTTTGCGTGAGCCGCACTCGTAGTCAACAAAAATGCCGGTGCTTTTCCAAACCAATTTCTTTTATTTAAATCGATAACAATCTATCACATCTCGAAGCATATTGTCTAAAGAGAGTGTAAGTCAACTCTTGATCAAAAACGTGCAACGCTGATCACCATTGTAACAACACAGCCTTACTGAGGACCACCATCTACCTATTTTTAAATCAAATCAATTACGGTACAGCAAACGAAAGCACAATAATTTTACATGCGAAAGTAATCTCTTGCTTTCGTGAAACACAATTAAAACTCGGCAACAGACCTAATCCAAAAGTTTTCGAACTTAAAAGAACTCCCTAATAAAAACAATTAGATATCTATCCAGAACGAAGAACGCCCGTCAACCCTATCACGTTACAATTTTTCGTGATTTCGTTAACATGAAATCAACAACCCTTGAGGTCACGCAAGGGAGCTTTATCAATTCCATATTTTTCCACCGCTGTACGCAAGGTCGCTAGCTGTATGCAGTGAGTTCGTTTGCCATTTAGAAAATTCCACAAGCAATATCTCCCACATAAAATAAGGTCAAAGCAGCAGGTATGCTTCTAAACTGGTCCATCACCAAAAAATGCAACGATCCAGGTGGCGAACGAGCCTTCATAGATGCAAGGGTACATGCTGGCCCTGGAAATTGAACGACCACTCTGGTGTTTTCCTAAGGACATTTTTAATGAATAAATTTCCAGTAAATCACATTAATCAGTCGATTACTTTTTTTATCAGCGTCAGCCAGTGAATAATTTGTTCACAGAATTTCCCAGAAAAGTTGACACATTTGGATATATTACCTCTCCTTGTCGGCCTTTTTTGTCGGCACGTGCATATATCGTACTACGCCACCGCGATCATGTTTGTAGTATCCATTACGTACCCTTATAATAAGGGACATTTCATTGAACATTCTATTTCATTTCCCGGTTAAACTAATGAAATATATTCAAAAGATATAGACCAGATCGTGTTTACTCGTTAATTTGCGGACCATTTCGACTTTTTTAGTAGCGGAAGCACTGGCAGCTAGGTTTAGTTGCTAATTTGCGACTTTTTTAGTCGCGGAAACACTGGCAGGTTTTAACATAGGTTTCTATTGCTGTGATGAAGCTTTTCTTTCGCAGTAAGCTGCCAGAAGGCTCTGTGTCTAATTGGTCACAGATTGATTGGAGCTCTACGATCTTCAATGAGGCCAACTTCTTTCCATGGACAAATTGGCATATGTTTCTCGCACCAACAACGATCGGATGCTGGGGTAAAGCCACCTGGTGCATCACTTCGTTTCTTAAAGTCGCGAGCGTAAGCTCTGTCTCCTCTGCAGCAACATCTTCTTCGTCTACTTGCTTCTGCGCTGCTGCTAGACGGGAGAAGAGCTGGCTGATCTGTTGGGGTGTCCTCCATTCATCTGGCTTGAAAAGGAGCTTACCGTCAACATCTTTCTCCAGTTTCATTTGCCTGCTGACCTGAACAGGATCGGCTTTGTGTCCGATCTGGCTGCCCTGCTCAAATATGTTCACGAGGTAAGTTTTTGTCTTGTCAGTCATCCTTGATGGCTTCTTCACGCTTTTCAGGGCCCAGCCCTGTGTCTTCCTATCTTCACCAGTCCCAGCTGATGATTGAGCTTCCTGGTCGAAGACTCTGACTGCAGTTTGCTGGCGCTTCCCAACCACTGTAACACCAGTAACTCGGCTTGCCCATTTCTTGCGAATGGTGTCATATAGTGACTCGGACTCAAGTTCTTTATTGTGTTTGCCTGTGTCCATATGGGCATCTGCTTCCTGTTGTGACTTGAAAGTCAGCACACAGCCACTCTCTTGACAGGAATATATGTCTGCGCTTGTTTTAGATGTTTCTCCCACTAATCCTTTCCCTTTCGTCAGTTCTCCAAACGGCTCAATTACCTTCAGATTAGTGTCTAGTTGAGCTGATATCTGGAGGTCACGATATTGCAATAGCCGACCTGGTCCAATGTCATACGCTCGCCAGGATCGGATTTCGCCTTCTTCAATGAATTGGAAATTGTTCAGCAAGCTAATTCCTGGTATTTTGTTGTCCTTGACCACATCCTTTGAGATGTCTACTTCAACGACAGCCGCTCTGCATCCTTTCAAACCCCCGTGGGATTCGATGGCCTGCTTCATGTCTTCTGCAGTTAGGACATCATGTTTCTCGTTTACCCACCTTTTGATGTGAGCCTTCATAGGGGCCGTCTTGCGATCACAAATGTCTTTGCCGGCCTGGAGGTCAGAAAAGTCGTAGCGTAGGATTTTTATACCAGAGCGCGCACTAATCTCCGGCAAGCTGAGAAGAAGTGCTCCGTTCTTGTAACAACCAGCATTATCTGAGCGCAGGAAGGCTTGCTTGAGAATTGGATACTCTTCCTTCAGGGTTTTAAGAAGATGTTCAATGATGGACGCAACGGCGAAGCCGTTTTGCGTGCATGTGTTGAACAGATGAACAAAACATTCAACTTGGAATTTCTCGGCAGTCGACTTAGTTATCACAGCACTAATGTGCCAACTTCGGCCACGCTTGCTGAAAAACCCGCTCATTTGTTCACGGTAATGATGCGGTAGAAATTTCATGACCCAGTCCATAACTATCAAGCAACTCCCCTCGTTGAGCTTGCCAAGTGTATCCTGCTTTGCATCTTCTTGGTTCACAGAACGTAGAAGGTGTGCCTTCCAAGCGCTAATGTTCTGAATGCACTCTTTGTAATCGAACATCATTCTCGCTTTCTCTTCTTCGCTCAAACCAGAATCCTCTAATTCTCGCAAAATCTCATCGATCACGTTCTCCAAGGCGTCACATCTCTCGCAGTTGGTTTTGTGATTGTGGTAACACTCTCCGCGAAAGTCAGCAGAATCGTGGGAAGGATCACTAAGAGCGTGCACAATACAGTGGCCTGTGCATTCTTCGTCACGACTGATGTGCAACTTATAGTCCGTTTTTAGATACCTCTTTGCTTCCTTGAGGGCCTTGATTTTATCCTCTACCCATCCTTCTCGAACACCATCTCCTTCGAGAGCTTGAACCACACCTACCAGATTTTGAAACGCCTGGACACCGGCTGAAGTGACGTTGTCGAGACCTTGAAGTGACTTTTGCTTTGACGCAGAACAAACATCGAGAATTCTGAAAAGTGAACGATCACTAGCTGCCTCGAATGATTGTTGCTTGCAATATGCAGCGTACTGCCTGATAACACGAGAGGGAATCAGAGTTCTTATCACTGCCGGTATGAGGATGTTCTCACCAGAATCGAGTTTTAGATTCTTGGTTCCGAATGCCACATCCTGGAGAAGGTCTGGGCGGGCAATAAAATCAAGGAAGTGGTCAACTTTTGCAGCGTCAATTCTTGTGCGGAAGATGGGCTGATCTGGGACGGGCTGGCCCTGCCCTGTATGGATCATGTGTTGCCGGGCTTGATCAATTCGCCATTTTGAAAGCCCAGGTATCATTTGCTGAAGCTCGGCACGACTAAAATCGTTTGCAAAGAGCGACAAAATCTGTCTCTTAGTCTGCCACGATTCAGCCTCGTTATGAGCTTTAACCAATGCATCGATAATCCCAGACTTCTGATCGAAATATTTTCGTTTCGAGGACTCTACAGGATTTTGATTTTCTAACAGAATTGGGGCTTGACGCAGAGCGCTCCATATCTCGTTTTCTTGCCCAGGACAGATAACGGAGAGCGTGGTACTAATTGCCTCAGTAGCCTTTCGTATATAGTACCGTTGTTGGGTATTTGAGATATCACCCCAGGAGGTGTTGAGGGTGGACAATACGGGACTGAACCGACCACTTGAGATACTGCCTACGGCCTCATTAAGAGACTTCCTCTTCTGCTGCTGGTCTTCCATTTCATCAAACCCAAATACTGGCTTCTTGCTCATTAGAACTTTGAGAAGACTGGGATGATATTGTTTGAGTGTCATCTGGCAGCCCCATAGGAGGTTCGTATGAAGGACCAGGTAAACCGAAATCTCGATTTTCTTGTGGTTCCTGTAAAATGTGAAATCAGTTTTGTCAGCGATCACTTTGGAGCGGGTGTATACAACAAGAAGACAAACAAGCCTGACACAAAGGGAAAAAAATATCCTCGCGTCAGAGCTCATAGCTCGAGGGTTGGTTGACGGACTTATTGATTGATTGAGTGATCGATTCCTTTCTTTCACGCATTTGGTAGTTCGTCCCATTATTTCCTTATTTGTTTTTTTTTTTTCTTTTTTTCATATATTCTTCTTCTTAAATTAAAATATGAGAACGGAAATACTTTACTTTTAGAACAAATACTAACTTCTCCTTCAGTAGCGCTTTGGGATTCCTGTGGCAACGATTCTGTTTGAGTGTCCTCTGCTGCCAGTGATTGCGGCTCTAATGAAGGGCCAGGGATATCTGCACTGGCTGGCAATTCCTTTGGAGCAAGAAAACAAGTCAAAATCTGAATAGCATATTGTTGTCTCTATCTTTTCTCCATGATTAACCATTGTTGACTCTCACCCAAAAGGGGCCATTCATCTGAGTACATTCAAGAGGGGGGAGGCCATTTTGGTCACCAGAAATGCGGTATCCATCAGTTTTTGGCGCGGTATTTTCGGACTTCCGGTTTGCCAGTTGTCTTAGTTCACACGTAAGTGGACATCTTCCCTCAAAATAAAACAACAACAATTGAAAGGTTAAGGGGGGGGGGGGGGGGGCTAAGTGCTATCCCGCACTACTACATTCCGTCGAAATTTACTTACCAGCCATTGATTGACATGTACTTGAAATCACCGATTTAAACGCCAGCCAAACAATAACTGCATTTGTAATTGCTTTTTGGTATTTCACTTTATTTCAACGCGGTATTTCCTCATTTTTCTCGCAAAAGCAGTTTTGGTCAACTCCCTATGCCCACCTCATTCAACTTAACCTCTTCAAAATAGTGCAAGGAAAATTATATATCCCAGATTCCTACACTGGCCTCTTGCCTGTTTCAAGGATGAGGTGAAAAAAAATATCTAAACATGACAACAAATTCGCACCTGGAATGTGCATGCATTTTTTCCAACCTACCTGCACCATTCTTTCCTCTTCAGTTTCTTTTTTCGGCACAAATGCTGCGTAATGTATCTTTCGGCAACCCCAGCAAATTGCTAGAAGATGAAGAACATTAAATGTGCACAGTTTATCGGGGATCGCAAGACTTGTACTTACAGTCAGTTAATGAATGACGAAAGACTGGAAAACGTTGAGGGTTTCCGAATCAAAGAAAATTTAAACGCTTCTATCGGGAATGCCGTAACAAATGCAGAAAAATGTAATGTATTCTTTAAGGCGGATACCACTCTTACTTCCTTTCTACAACCTGCTTTTCCACCTGATTGAAGGAGAGAGGGAACTAGTCCCATACCGATCCTGCTGTCATTTTCTTTACAAGGAATGTATTTCTGGTATAAAACTAATCTAGTTTCTTGATTTATTGAATATGTGTTTAAGAAACACTTTAATGAGATAGAATGTTTCCTGTCTTTATTCCAAATTCCAACTAAAAGCTGTTTTTAAACCGTTAATATCAAAATGACAATATTTAGTTTGGTTGACCTGTGATATGACTAATTTGAACCGGGGAACAAATGTAAACAAAACAAATGCGCTAAACTTCACGTTCGGTTCCCACGGCCATAAATGCTACGTTGTTTATATCTTATTAAATGAGTCTAGTATGCAGTCAGTCAGTTGACATAAAACGAACCTGAACCGATGGGAACAACAGCGTTATGCAGCTCAAAAATGCGTTGTGACATCTTGGCATTTACTCGTCGGGTTTGTGTATTACCCTTTCGTTGTCCCTTATGACTTGGGTGGCAACACATAGCCCGTTTTCGGCCGATCCAGTCTGTTGTAAGGTTCTTGCGATGTCTGGGGCAAACAGTCATTCCCCTCTTTTCGTCTTCAGGGATATCAAATTTACCTGCTCTGTTAAGAATCAAATCGGCTTCGGAGATCTTTGAACCCGTCGCGCCACGCTTGCTTCCCAAACCGAGACTGACGAGATGCGATTCAATATCTCGTGTACATGATAGCAAGGGACAAATCCTCAAACCAACACCTTCAGCATGACAAGGCGAATCCACAGACCAGAAAGAGCACTTCAGCTCCATGGCGGAACCCAGTGTATTACCGAAGAATGAGCTTGTTGTTCTTTCAATTGTCAGTTATGTGACGAACATACCGGAAGTTCGGTATCAAGCTACTTTCACGATTGTTTTGTTCGGTTTTGCAAGTTTTATTTGTTGATGTTTTTATTTTGATTAACATTTCATCAACAACAGACTGACTCCAAGACTTAATCTAGTATGAGGGAAAAACTTGTTTAATATTACCAAGTTTAAAATGCGACTGAATGTAAAAAGAAGCGAGATAAGTGTTCTGTTGATATTCACGTTTGACAATAGTCTATTACCGTGACATGTCACGCTTTATCAAATAAACCTAGACTGTCGGCAGTCTGTTTTACAATGTTATTCCTGCCCAAAGCGTCACTCAACTAAATCTTCAAGGGAAGGTCTACCGCAGATAGTTAGGATAGTTTCATCGAACAAAACCCCCCAAAAAGATGCAATAAAGAAAAACCCGCTGTGGAACTTTATTAGCAAAAATACCGAGTGATCTTTGACTTCGAGCGTGGCTCATTCCGACACATTTTAAAGGCTCAAGTTAGAGTTTGCTGATTTTAGAAGACCAGATGATGGGTTTAGAAAATGTCTGAAAATTTTCGGAAAGGGACACCGCACCTTTGAGAAAAACAGTTTCGAAATTACCTCACATTTGGCCCAAAACATTTTCGCGATCGCAAGGAGATTGCAAAATTCTATAAAAAATTAAGTTTCATGTTAAGTCGGGATATTTTCCTTTAAAAAAGTAATTTAGACGGTAAACAACTCAAGAAATTGATATGAGTCTCCAGAAATGACGCGAAATATATTTTATTGAGCTTCAAATTCTGCATATATTTTGCGTGACGTCAGAGTCGGTGAGGGCCAAAACAAGGGGGGGGGGGTGGTCAAACTATGAAAGGCAACAACAGGAGAATTGCTAAATACCATCATTCATTATCATTTCGGACAGACATAAAACGGTGAAAGTTTCAAGGAAATCGGCCGACCCCCATCTTTCGCCTCTGCGTGGTTTTCTCAGACAATGACTCTTAATATGTTCGAATACTTAAAAGGAATACACAAGGTGATGTAGAAGAAGCTAGAAAACCTAAAGCGAATACGAGCTGCATGATAAACATGACAAAGCGACGGCTAAAGTGCTCACTATGGATCCTGTGACGCTCAGCGTAAAAGAGTGTGTTACGATAGCGTTCAGTCTTTGTCCTTATAGCGTTGAACGGCAAATATCTAGCTTTCTTAGCCTACATTTTACATGCATACTGCCAAAATGGCGGACTCAAAATCCAAAGCACAAGAAAAACAATGTCACGTGACTCGTAGGTCCCAGTTAAACCGAGCGCTCAGGGCGCGAAACGCGAAACACGTACCATCTAGGGGCGAGTAGAAACACTTCTAGTCACTTCCGGAGATAAGCGCCGGCCCAAATCAGGCTTTTTCTTGTTTTCAGTCTTACCCCAGAGTCTGTACGATGGTTACTGAAGAAAGGTCGAGTGTCTGAAGCAAGAGAAGTTCTTAGAAAAGTGGCCAGGGTAAATGGCAAAGAAATGCCCGACGAAGCACTGCTATTACCCAACGACGAAAAAGTTGAAAGGCTTGGTGATCTTCATTACTTGTTTATGTCGGCCAAAATGACACACAAGACGCTTGCTTCCTGGTTAATGTGGTAGGTTATTATTATTTTTTCTCGTCTTCAATCATTTGCAGAACTGCCAAGTGGCAGGCAGTAGAAAGGCAAAATGCCAAAAGTCAAAGTTTAACTCTCTTACCCATCTTAAGTTAAAACTTAAGGAGGCTGGCAACAGTTTCCAGCACTTTTCTAACAGCTGTACTTTGAAGGATGAATACTGCTGCTGTTTAACAAGTGATGCTACAATAATGGTATCATACAAATTCCCAATCATTGGTAACAAAAGTTGCAATCATCTACTTTGCATAACAGGTTACCATAGCAACAATCTGACCTACTAATAACACCCTTAATTTTAGCTTTAAGCGCCTATAAGTCAAAAACGAGCTCGGTGACCCGCTATTTTTTATTATCGAATTAAGATAAGCATGATAAGATGCAAATTTTGCGAAGTTTAAAAAAATTCTGTGGGGTAGGTTCAGAGCCACCTTAAATTTCGAAATTTTAAGGTGGCTCTGAACCTACTCCATAGCATTTTTTTAAACTTTGCAAAAAGTTGCATTTTATAATTAATTCGATGACAAAAAAAATAGGGGTCACCGAGCTTATTTTTGAGTTAAAAGCGCTTAAAGCTAAAACTAAGGATGTTATTAGCAGGTCATGTTGTTGCTATGGTAACCTATTGTGCCACAAATTTGACAGCAACATATACACCAATGATTGGGCAGTATTTTAATAATACCATGATTTTGGCATCAACCGATACAGAGTGCTTATAATGACCCATCCAAGTCTACGTGATGCAAAGTGCCACCTTAAACCCGGAGGCAACCCACAAATTAATTTAAGACGAAGTATAGACGAGATAAGCACGTGCGAGATTAGTACAAGCGGCCTTGCGTGAGATTAGAGTGGCAGGATTTAGGGTAGGCAATTTGTACGTTAGAATATCGGCTGCATCAAAAAGAAAAAGAAAAATGATTTTCCAGTTGACTATTAAACTTGAGAGAGAATCGGCATTTTTTATGGCAGTTGTTTCTGAGCGTTTCGCAAATTTATTTCCTTTGAAATTGTAAGTACAAGAGCGAATAAAGTTGTTGTTCTGACAATTTGTCCATAACAAATCTCACACGAATTATGAAGCCGGAAGGTGAGAACATACCCTATCGCTATTGTCCAGGATTCTTCGACCATCCTTGGCAGGCTGTTATAGACATCTATTGAATATTTAGTGAATAAACCCCTTCAGGCGGCTGGTATGTCGGCTGATAGTGTCCGCGGCTGAGAGATTGTCCGAAAAATGAACATTTGGCCGAGAAGCGAAGCTTCGAGGGCAAATGTGAAATTTTGAGGACAATCTCTCAGCCAAGGACATTATCAGCCGACATTCCAGCAAGCCAGAAAGGGGTTTATTTATTTTATAACTCTCCCATTAATTTTCTTTTCGCAATTAAACCTCGCGTAAACATGGTAAAAAAGCCAGTGGCACCAGCTTTTCAATGTCACTGTCGCTACACTCATTAAAACGAGTTTGGTTTCCTTCCATGTTAACTGAAGAAAAGAAAATTTGAGATTCTTGGGCTGACTGTTTTTCCTCGACGGAAACATTCAGAGGACAAATATTGACGCGGGCGGGGGCTATTGCGTGATAACTGTTCGGCGATTCAGACCACGTGACGTAAAGTAGCCAATAAAATCACGCGAAAATTAATGGGTGGGTTATAATTAGTTATAATCTTTCGGTGGGCTTTGGTGTCATGGAGTTAAGATAAGAAATCTCTAAACGTTATTATAGATATTCATTAGATGATCATTGGTATATTCTGCCATAACCCTTCTTTTTTTAATTTGTTCTTTCCATAGCAACTTTCATTTCGCAATGTATGGTACAGCTAAGAATTTTGATCTACATTCCAGCAACCAATCCAGATATTTTGTTTAGTGTTGCATTGTCAATTATTATCATTTCAATGTTACTTGCCTTATAGGTTTGCTGTTTCTTTTATATACTGGGGTATGTCCTTCACTGCACCATTCCTTGGCGGTAATATCTACATCAATGTATTGATTTCCGCTGTAGCTGGTTTGCCAGGATATTCTGTGAGTGCTATTTTGACAGTAAGGTGAGCTGAAATAAGGAAGGCGAGTTTCCGTAGGGGCGGATAATGCAGGATTTTTCAAGTGCTGGTGACTGGTACCTTGGGGTTGCAGAATGTTGAAATTTGAGAATAGGGAATTTTATTATTCTCGGTATTAGACTTGCAACTGAGGCTAATGCGGGGCTAGTTCCAGTCCAATACCGAGAAAACGCGGAAAACTGCCTATTGGTATCTAATTGGAAACTGTTGCACCAGAAATACTAGCAATGCCACTAAGTAGAAATGATAATGAGGTACCTGTCCATACTATTCACAATCTGTTCCAATTTGAATTTTGTATTGCTTTTCTAGGGTGGGGGTAGAGGGGAACCCCCCACTCCACCCCCTCTAAATCCGCCCCTCTTTGAGGCAAAGATTTTTGGTACTTTTTGGACCCTGTAAGAGTATGAAGACTATGACAACGACTATTCGAGGTTCATAAACATTGATAGATGACGTCGTCATGTGACGTAGAGATGGTGTCATTTTTCGCCAACAGGTTTCGATCAGTTATTTGGATTTCCTGCCCTGCTAAGCCACCTTAACCATCAAATTTACATGCAGTAGCATGTCAAATAAATTAATTTTTTGTACTGATTCTTTTTCGGTAATGACCGAAGTTCATTAAAGATTGACTTTGTTTCAGATATCGACCTTTTCAACTTTCATCAGGAGAATGTTGCGCTATTTTTCGTTTCTTCACTTATAATTGAATTCCAAGCAGTGATTGCTCTATAACTAAAGAACCTCTGTGCTGTGGCTGTCCTACAAAAAACATTATGCAATGTATGTGTCCAATGCTATCTGAATACCGCGATTTTTATCAATCTTCATTATATGATAATCTGCTCCGTGTTTTAAGCGAGTTAAAGATTGACTTGAAATTTTGTTTGTTTGTTTTTTATCCCAGGTTTGCTCGAAGGAAAATCTTAGTGGCATCGTTTATTCTATCCTCCTTGGGAGCGATCGGTGCCCTTCTGTTATCAGTTAAAGACGACGACAAAGGTTAAGTATGCATTTATATTGTGCTACTATGCGCTTTTTATTATATGGCTAGCTCCGTGAGCGGGCAAGATGAACTGAATCCTGCTCTGTGATTGGCTACTCGAGCGGGCAAGATGGCGCCCGCTCTGGACTACCCGCTGTGTCCGGCAAGTAAATATTAATCTTTTTTTCCGTGTAATAAACTCTTCATTGACCAAGCTTGTTCTTTTTATTAGTAGCAGTAGCAGTAGCAGTAGCAGTAGCAGCAGCAGCAGCAGCAGCAGCAGCAGCAGCAGCAGCAGTAGCAGTAGCAGTAGCAGTAGCAGTAGCAGTAGCAGTAGCAGTAGCAGTAGCAGTAGCAGTAGCAGCAGTAGTAGTAGTAGTAGTAGTAGTAGTAGTAGTAGTAGTAGTAGTAGTAGTAGTAGTAGTAGTAGTAGTAGTAGTAGTAGTAGTAGTAGTAGTAGTAGTAGTAGTAGTATAGGAAATCGTATGAACGCGAGTGCATTTCGTGATTTATGGGTACGAGTGATCTCAGAATTTGAGAACTTTCAAAACATCACGAGTGTATCATAAATCATAAATCACGAAATGCACGAGCAGGTTCATACGATTTTTTATTTATTATATCCTCAACAAAATTACTCAAACGCGCTACGTTGTACGCGTTACGTACTACATAAAACGCTTCAATGGTTTTCAATATGCTCCCATGTTTTATTTGAACCAATCAGAAATATAATGTTGTGACAGGCAAATCAAGCGTAAAGTTTTTGAAGGATTCATAAAATGTCTCGAAAGCTAAATTTTCAGTTATTAAAGGCGGCAAAAGTCCGCATTCTTCAATCTCAATCGGCCTCAGTGATATACAGACTTTGGTGAGCTGCATTGCTCCTGAACCACGTTAAATGTGACTTGACAGTTGTGAAAGTTGTTCACGGTGAATAATAATAATACTCTTTATTGAGGAAACTTTTTCACGTATGTGGTTTTCGAAAAGGACCTCGGAAATTAAGATTAAAAGCTATTATTAAATTCTAGCATTCTGATTGGTTCACTAAATCTAGGTTACCAGCCATTATACCTGCGTTTGACCTTATATGGAAATGAATGCGGCAAATGCCACTCAGCATAAAATTTTTCGCGGGAAGCCAGGTTTCGTCGGCAAAAACATGGATGAAGAAAGCAGATTCGGTGAGCTATCCACGGAAGAAATACAAGAAATTATGGCCGTCCCAGACACAACAAAAAAGCCACAAAGTTCGGGATGAGCTTATTTAAGGCGTGGGTAAACATGAATAGGAGTGAAATTTGAAGTTATATTAAAAGGAAATTGTTAGGATTAAGATGGATTGGAAACACTACCAGACAGTCGACCCCCGCAAAAGAGAGCCCCTGGTTGCTAGGGGACTGTTTGGTATCCGTCTACTAATTCTTCACTTCAAATTTCAATTTTCCAAATCAATCAAATCTTCAACATTTCATATTTTCCTCAATTTAACCAATCCTTTGAGAAAAAATATCTCTTTCCCAAAAATCACCCAAAAATTTACACAAAACCGCCAAACAGTGGTCAATGAGATGAGCAGAGAGATTTAGTGACGCTTGAAAAGTGACCGAGATATTGGCAGAAAGGCTGTGTTAAGCGACCTCAAAACAGCCTTCACGTGTACCCCCGCCTTAACGGTACGTATCGGTTAACTTTCACTTAAAAGTTGCAAAATTTCAAATCTGACCGTCGAGACTTTACGCATTTGTGTTACGTAACAACAACAATATTTACCTTATGTTACATAATTGCTTCCTAGTCCTGGTGACACCACCTTTTCGAAACCAATACAAGAAATGTCAAAAGAAGAGCTGTGTTTTTACATTTCTGCGAGGAAGAAAGATGGCACCAATTACAAAGTTCATCCACGAAATCCATATATAAGAGCCGCCTTTGATCGTTTCCTTCGCTCGCCGCCACACAATGCAACGTACAAACCGTTTTCCATAATCTCTTCGGTCGTTTTTTAAACTCAAATAAAATTTCAGCAGAACCGAAGGTTGAGAATTTAATAAAACAATTATTCCATTCGCGCTTGTTGGATATGAGATTGGTTATAGCCAACTCGGCCCTACGGGCCTCGTTGGCTATTTACCATCTCATATCCAACAAGCGCGAATAGAGGACGTCTGGTAAGGTACTGCTTCAGCAAGTCAACAGGACATTTCTGACCGCCAGTAGCGAGCATTTTTGGCAGAACACCACGATGTTTTGTGTTCAGTCCGCCCTGCCTCGTCTCTGTAGGATTTCTTTAAATGTGACGTACTCAGTGCCACTGTCGTCCACGCAAAAACTGAAGTCCTCGACTTCCATTGAATGGCTCCTGTCTTCCCCTCAGGTCGAAATGTTGAGTCAAAATCCACCACATAGTTTGGGAAAGAACTCTTGGATTGCAGTTGCCGAGGCTTTGCTTACTCGATAGCATTTCTTCCTCCTCGGTTGTCAGTGCGTTTGCGGCGTTGGGTCTCTTGCCTTTCCCTTGCTGTCGGAGACACTTCACTTTTCCTATAAGTACCAACTTCGACTGGTGAAACTCTCTGTCTCGTATAATAAGGTACTTGTAGTCGTGCTGTTTTAAATAGCGGTCGAGGGCTGCCAGTTTGGAGTTTAAACTCTCAGGTTCGTACTCAAACCCGTCTTTAGTACGTATTTCTGTGTAGAAGATTTGTAACATTTTATCGAGTTGTTCGTGCTCGTATTCTTCCAGTTTTGGGTTTAGTTTTCTTTCAGTCGCCCATGTTTGCCAGACATTCAACCAGGTCTGTGTAGCTTTCAACGTGTTTTTGTTTTTCGCATTTTCTTTAAGATGCTCGACGATGTTTTGGTTTGACAAAGCAAACCGACTGTCAGCCGTTTTTTTCACCTTGGCGTTCAAATTTTGCGCTTCCCCGGTGTTTCCATTCGCATTCGCAATTGGCCAATCAGAAACAAGATATTTTGTTGAGTGTATATATCATTGAATAAATTTGTTTAAACTTATTATACTCAAAGAGGGTCGAAAGTACCCACAGTAAGAAGATTACAAGGACTTTTTGAATTCATATTTATGATAGAAGACCTCAAAGCTGTCCATGTCAGGAAATAATTGTTTAATCCTTTTTGTTTTAAAGATTCATAAGAACGTACATTATCAACATTAAACTGTAAATCATTCAAATAAAGTATGCCCTTATTAAAGAACATTTTTTAAAAACCTGGTTTACTATTTATTCTTCCATCCTTATTATTCCAAATAACAAGCTCCTTCGGTCAAGATGACTGGATTATGGCCTCGTTCATTTGTTTGCGTGTTTATGGACCTCGACTCCGCGTCTCAGCTCATATACTTATAAACAGGCAAAAAAGAACTTGGCCAATATCCAGCCATCTTGACCATACATGCTTGGTCAATAACCCATATATATATACATTGTAGTAATCAAACCCTCGTTAGTAACATTTTCACTTGAAGACCAACCAACTATTTATCTAAATTTGTGCAATTTCGGTTTTATCGCATCATTAAACTTCATGCAGTTTAGAGGTTAGAATGGAAATTTAATATGGTTATGGTATCTTAATATCCACTGACAGGTTACTTTGCTGGGGAAATTTTCCTGTCCATGTTCGTGGCAAAGAGTTCTGCAGTCATCGCATTTACTTTGGTGTACGTTTTTAGTGCTGAAATGTTTCCAACAACTATAAGGTATGTAACTATATATGGCAAGTAACCGGTTTTCTTCCCTCCACAAAAACCAACATCTCCAAATTCCCATTCGACCGGGATAGAGGACCCGCATGTAAACTAGCTAAGGCTGATGTGGCTTCCTCAGTAAATATTGTAATTTTTTTTTCTAACCACGGCCACGACTTATGATTTTGAAAATACCAAATCGTAATGAAGATTTTACGTTTTCCTGTTTTTCTTGCGGCTAATGAGACAACTGTTTTGCTCAAAGATTCTTTCCCGGCAGCATCAGCAACAGTGGCTCAGGCCCATGCTGAGTAGCGAACTCGTGCCCCGGGAGTCTCACGAGACATTGGGGAGGTGTCTGATTTTTGTAGAACAAGTCGTCAGGCGCCTTGTTAGCTCTTTGTTCAAACCAGTTTCAGATGTTGGCTCATGTAGTGTGCCATCATGTTGTGTGATGTCGGATTCCAAGACCGTGCAAATAAGCACGCTGTCTTTACCACCTAGGCTACTTGTGTGGGATGGTCTTTAAGCAGTACTTTTGCATTGAGCGTTTCTAAATTAAGCGAGCTTTGAAATATTTTTGATTTGCATTATATTTTCTTTATATCACTCAGGAATGTTGCCATGGGTACATCCACAGCCTCTGCCCGCTTAAGCGCTTTTGCTTCTGCGTATGCTCCTCTCTTGGTGAGTGGTCTGTTACACGCCAAATGATTTAATTTTGCTCCTACACAACATGCATGCCCTCCTAGCAAATATTGATTTTTCAACTTAGATGTCTCACATATTGAGACTCATTGATAGTATGTTCATCAATCAATCAATCAATCAATCAACACTTAATTTAAATACGTTGCCCCTAGGAGCTAAGTAAGCTCGGTCACAATATGAACGTGAACCAAAAAGAATAATAAATAATAAATAAATAAATTACATTGTCACAAAAATAATAAAGTTAAATATCTATAGAATAAAATGTGTCTAATCTATCAACACTAAGAATTAAGCTATGTACACAGTAAGGTCTGCATAAAATGTCCATAGGCTTGTAAATATACAGTGAAAGGTCAACAGTTTACAATTTACTTTTTGTTTTGATTTCATAACAGTTTTCCGTTAATCCTTATCTTCCATTTGGGATCATGGGCGGCCTGGCCTTGTCTGCTGCTATTGTGTGTATAACTTTACCAGAGACACACAACCAACCAACGATGGAAGATTTGTTTCAGAGAGGAGCATTACAGCAAGGTGAAGGACATGAGGCGCAGGCCACTGTGTTATGAGAGAGAGCCAAAGCATTTAAAAGCTGCATTCAGACAGAAGAGATTATCACTGTAGAGGATGTTAAAAGTTTTTTTGGTCGAATGGATTTCCAAGAAATCTATCTGGGATCTCACTGTAAACAATGCTGTATCACCAGGCTGTAGAGAAGATGTTTAGGTCATCCATACTTTGCAACGACTAAATTTTTACTGTATTATAACGTAAGGGTAACTTGAAAGCAGTGCCTATAACCCTATAATTTTTTTTTTGGCTAAGATGAAACTTAGACAAACACACAAAAAGAATTTGCCAAAATTTTCGGTTTGTGATATTTTTAAGGCCTTTAAAAATTTACATAAAGTAGCTGAAATTTGATACATGACCGAGCTGGCGAGGAGCCTGGGTCTATTACTGGGTTGACGTCACAGACTGTTTTGCATGTTTATAAAGAGTTAATGCTATGTAAATGACTATGTGACGTCAACCCAGGAATATACCCAGACCCCTCACCAGCTCGGTCATAACACAAAAGATATCAAATTTCAACTACTTTCTGTTAATTTTGAAAGTGAGAAATTTGGCAAATTCTTTTTGTGTGCGTGTCTAAGTTTATCTTAGCCAAAAATTTAAGGCAATTTAAACACGAAAGACCGTAGTTGACCACATTTCCAAACACCGAGAAGAGAGTTGAAAATACGACGCGCAGCGGAGTATTTTTGACGAACCTCGAGGTGTTTGGAAAAGTGGCCAAACACTGTCTTGAGTGTTTTATTCATCTTCTCAATCAAAATAAAAACTAAGGGAAAAACGGAGAACTAAAATCGTTAAAATCTATGCTAATTAAGATCACAGATGGTCACCATTTCCGTAGTTTAAACATGATGAATTATTAATTCGTTTGAGAAGAGTGAATCAAGCAATAATGAAAATCGTGTTTTCCAATAGTTTTCTTGGAGAAGCTTTTAGGCTTCAGCCGCGCCATTTGTAATACTATGGTCTATTTCAGTTATCTGAGCGCGTCTTTCAGCAATCCATCCCCTCTCGACTTAGAACAGAAAACCCTGCCTTAGTAGTACCGGGTTAGACATCTGAGTAGTTCGTTAATATTGCAGGTTCAAGTATATATATATATCATATACCTGAACTGCAGAGAAAGACAAGAAGACAAGATTTATTTCTCCGCAGTTCAAATATATGCATGATCTTTCATATATTCACTTGTTTCTTCACCATATACGGGTATATTACGAACTCACAACGTTATCAGCTCCTAGTTGGTTTGATAGCTCAGTTGGTATAGCACTGCACCGGTATCGCAGAGGTCATATGTTCGAATCCCTTTCAAGACAAATATTTTTCAAGCTTTATTAATTATATTAACTTATCATAATATTGTGGAGGCGCGGTGGCCTCATGGTTAGTGCGCTCGACTCCGGAGTGAGCGCTCCGGGTTCGAGCCCTGGCCGGGGACATTGTGTTGTGTTCTTAGGCAAGACACTTTACTCTCACGGTGCCTCTCTCCACCCAGGTGTATAAATGGGTACCGGCGAATTTAATGCTGGGGGTAACCCTGCGATGGACTAGCATCCCATCCAGGGGGGAGTAGAAATATTCCTAGTCGCTTCATACTACAGAAACCGGGATAAGCTCCGGCCTGATGGGCCACTTGGCTCGTATGCAGACTTTACCTTACCTATCATAATATTGCTGGTTGTCATAATCTCTTTTGGTGAATTTAAGAACAGCTGAATATTAGATTTCTTATTAACTTGAAAATATTTCAGTATGTAATATCGATCGACTCAGTTCAATCTTCCTTTCGTCAGCTCCTCTACTGCAATGAAACAATACAATAAGTGAATATCCACTAATGTAAACAGGTTGTGGTAATAATTTTCTCGACACTATAATTTACCATAAACAACGATATAGCCTGTTAGAAATATCCTTAATTTTCTTCATAATGGGCTTTGAGAGCTATAAGAGAGGCTATCAATGGAGAAGCTTTAATCTGGAGTGGCAGGCGGTGTAGGACACGTTTCCTGTGACAGTATTCGACCAATCATATGTCGTTTCAGCCGGAGCAATGGCGGACACATTTTTCGTTGCGAGTTGAGAGGAGGTTAGGCTTTCTCGACCGATTTCTGCACTCATCATGAGAATCGAACGAACCTTTTCTAGGAGCTGCTAGTGTAACATCTAGGCTATTCATTTGCCAAGTCTCAATTGCAGCTAAGCTTTTTTTGCGTCAAAACTTATACCCCGTTCACACCAACAAAACATGTCTTATAAAACAAAGTTTAATGAAACTATGTTTAATTAAACATGGTTAACTGATCAACCTGTTCACACCGAACAACTTGAGCTGACAACAACGCAGCCTCGTGTTCATGATCAGCCTCGCGTTCGTGTAATTGTAATTGACGTAAAATGTTACAAAATCATGTAAAACGTAAACAAAATGGCGGATGCGCGAAATATTGCGCTTTTGTTTTGGAAAACACAGAGGGAAGAAAGCCGAGAAATCGCGGAAAATCACGCAAAGCTTGCCAGGAGACGACTCTACCGATACCTCCGCCGCAGAAGTCTTGTGTCATCTGTATTTTTATTGTTGTTGACGCGGCAACTATTTCAATGCGCCCCAAGTTTACGTCGAGTTTGGAGTAAAAACAGGTCTCAGTCCTTTTGGGAAGAGACCTGCCAAGGCTGGAGCGATAACGATTGGGTAGAGAACTTCAGGATGTCGAAGGATTCGTTTGAATATCTGTGTGCTGAACTGTCACCCCATATCGCGAAACGGGACACGAATTTTCGTAAAGCCATTGCAGTTCGCCATCGCGTTGCAATTGCTTTGTATTGGCTTGCCGACTCCGCTCGCTATAGAACTATTGGAAACTTGTTTGGCGTGGGAAAATCCACCGTGTGTACCATCGTGAAACAGGTATGTGAGGTACTTGCAGGTATTCTTCTTCCTCGATATATTTTCTTTCCGCAAAATCAGCAAGAAGTACAAGATCAGATCGATGGTTTTAGAGATCGTGCGGGGTTTCCCCAAGTAGTGGCCGCTCTAGACGGTTGCCATGTGCCTATCATTGCACCTCTCCAAAGTCCGGAAGATTATGTGAATCGAAAAGGATTCCACGCAGTAACACTGCAGGGATTGGTTGACAGCAACTATCGTTTTGTTGACATTTGTGTTGGATGGCCGGCGAAAGTTCACGACGCGCGCGTATTTAAGAATTCACCGCTGTTTTCACACTGCTGTGCGAGGACTTTCCTACCACTTCAATTATCTCGAGTCATATCAGGTGTGAGAGTTCCGCCCTTGATAGTTGGAGACTCCGCATATGCGCTCAGTGACTGGCTAATGAAGCCGTATACTGATAATGGGAACTTAACGCGAGAACAAGTGAATTTCAACAAGATACTCAGCATGACAAGAGTGGTGGTTGAGAATGCTTATGGAAGGCTAAAGGGTAGGTTTAGAAGCATTGCAAAGAGGCTGGACCTTAATGTTGAGACTGTTTGTCTTGTCATTGCTGCTTGTTGTGTGTTGCACAACTTCTGTGAAGTCATGGGTGAGGACTTTAATGAGGAGTGGCTGCAAGGTGTGCAGCTCCATCTTGGTGTTTTCCCAGTCGACCCAAACCAAGGACAAAACAGGAATGCTGTAGCCATCAGAGAAGCCATCAAGACATCTTTACTGTAATTACTTTGTAAATTCTCATTGTAAAGACTTTTTGAGGGGTTGCAAAAAATCATATTCTTCCTCCGAAGAAAATTTAATTTAGGTTAAGTTCTGGGCAGTTCAACCATTTGGGGGTCTTGTTTTGGCATAACAGGAGTTTTATGAGGTTTCAAAATTTGGCATTGCTAATTTACGCGAGACTCAATTCTCCCCTGGCACAAGAAAAAAGTACAGTTGAAGTTAACCCCATTGAAGTAATCCATGTTTCACTGTACCTCCCAGTTTACAGGTGCATTCTAAATTGAGGAAGTGTCAAGTGTCGTGAAGTGTCCACATGTAATAGGGCCATCAGGGAAACTGTTAGGCTTATAAGATTACTCTCCTGAAATTTATATAGGGAATCTGATTGCCAAAACCTGTTGTGTTATTCAACTCGAAACAAATCCAATTTAAGAAAAGACCTTTAATACACAGCAAGTAAAGTGAAACTGACCAGCAAATTACAACACACGCAGTTAAGAATGAAATACTAATAAATTCATAACAGTTCTGGGTTACGTAACTCCTGCTGGTTTAAAGTAAATTGACATAACACTCAACATTGACATGTTGTAATTTTCTATGTTCCTTTCCTTCCAAGAATTTTGCATAAATGTAATGGACCATTTTAGTTCTTGGCTTATTGACCTGGCCTCTGAATGGCAGTGAGGCTGGAGTTGACCTTGTTTTGATACAGACCTCACTGATTTTATTGTGCAAATCAAGTTGTTCTTATACTAACCAGTTGGCATTTACACAAGAAAAGCAGAGAGGTCTGTATCAAAGCAAGGTCACCTCCAGCCTCGCATGCATTCATGGCCAGGTAACTAAGCACACAAATGTAAAATGGCCATTGCATAATAGTTAGGCAAAAGTTGAAGGTCAGGCAACTTGTGTTTAGTAAACTGTAGAAGTGGTGATTTATTCAAATTATAAAGTAAATGTTGAAGTCATTGAAGCAATATTTAATAAACGAGCAGGAGTGTTTTATCATGTTTAAAACTTGAGGTGCAGCCGAGTATTTAAGAATTGATAAAGCACAAACTGCAAGTTTATTGAACAGCTTCAAAACCCTGCTATGTAGATCTTTTCATTCTTGCAGTGCTATTTAGATTATTAGTTATCTCGGCCAAGAGAATTGGAACATAAAATTGGATATAAAATTTATCAGATATACAGACAGACAATTTCCTTTGCATTTTTCTAATGAGTGTTTGGAAATTTTTATGGCCTGTGAAGGTCCTTGAATTTACCCCTGGGAGGAGGGACTCACATATGAAAAGGGACAGCAATGTTTCTTGTCTAATCTTGCTTAGGGGTATAAATTTCTGATTGGTCTTGCTTAGGGTGTCCCAGGCAAAATGCCAATAATGTTAGTATATACTAAAACAGAGGATAGTGTTGAAGGCAAGCTCTGATTGGCTAGTAGAACTCCAAATATCCTTTGCTTTTTACCTCCAAGCAACTTGAAAAAAATTGTGTCCCCGTTTGCATCCGCGACAAGTGAAGAAATCATCCAAATTAATTTTCTGTGGTGTATATTATCTCATTGTTTAGTATATACTAAAACAACTATTCACCTCAGTGTCGGTGCCTAGCGGTGAATAGACTCTTTCATTTGACTGAGAGTCTAGTTATCAATCGTCCTTTTTACTTATAATTTTCATACAATTATTCAATTGATCAGCTGACAGATAACACACAACACAAATAATTATTACAATGTATTGCAATATTTTACTTTTTTAAAAATCTTACATTGAACTTATAGACAGTTGCAGCTGTTTTGTTGCATTTGTTTTATAATAATAAAGTATTCTTAAATGAAGTAACAATATACAGGAAAAGAGTACTCTACTCTGATTTTCAAATTACAGTGTGGCATGAAAAAAATCTACTGTTTACTGAATTACATGAAATCAAAGACTTGAGGCATTCCTGCATACCATATAGGAATTGCACCAACGCCTGCCAAAATTTTGTTTTCAGCAGTAAATTTTGAAAAAATTCAAACTGGCTGAATTTGTTAATCTGACAAGCAAGACATTGGAAATCACAAAAAAAAAAGTTCATGCCACATTGTTATAATGTTATATCATGTAGCTGGGGCAGTGCAGTCACATGTAGATGGAATTATAATACTATGATACTGACTAGCACTGTTTTGGTCCATGTGACACTGCCCCTTTAGCAACTTCGAATTAATTCAAGGAAGTCTCATCTAACTTAAAAAAATCCTTTCTTGTGAAAAATAATTTCAAACTGACTTTCAAACTTTCTCTGAGCCTACAGGCAGCTGAGAGCAGTAAGAGGAGGCTGCATTTTTTTTTCTTCCAGTACATTCAACACTTCAAATGACTCTATACTAAAAATATCAGTCCAACATCAAAGAGACAGGAGACCCAAGCATAATATTTAAATAGTGCCGTTTAAAAATATGAGCCAAAACATTTTGAGCAATAAATAACAGCGAATTAATTAACGATATAAGCTTAAGCTTAATTCAGACGCCGTGAAATTTAAAAACACGAGAAATATAATTTCAAGTAATGCAAGTTTCAAAACTGCACATTAGCTAGTCTAATTTTTTTTTAACAGCTCGCACAAAACGTCAATACCGAACTGGAAACTGACGCAGGTACTTACTTGGTTCTACTTGTGAAGAACCTGCGCCAGTTTCAGGAGAAATTCTTGATCCTCTTTCCTTCGCTTTTCCGCTCTTTCCTCCTCTCGCCTCTCCCTTGCCGCTTCAGCTTCGAGGAAGCACTTGTCAGCCGCTTGCTGATACTCCACAAAGGACTCAAACGCTTTATCGAACTTTGCAAATACATCAGAGGCGGATTTCCTCTTTTTATTTGCCTTTAAGACGGCCGACTGACGGGGTACCGGCTTCTTTGTTTCATCGGCTTCTGTTGCACCTGAAGGGCGTATGGAAAACCCGGAAAACCGGATCCGGATCCGGAACCGGAACCGGAACCGGAACCTGAAAAATAAATGAGTGCTTTAACTTGGGAACTGTGATTGACATCAATACTCCTCCTCCCTTCTCTGCATTCCTGGCAAGGTGGATGATAATACGCAGAGCCCTGTCAAGAAAAGTTACGAGTACAAAGAACACATCATTCTTTTCAATTAAACTGAGCAGCCATAACACTACTGGAAAAATGACCGGAAAAAATTCAGGTTTAGAACAGTATTCGAACCCAAGGCCCTTGCGTTACCTGTGCAATGCTCTACCAGCTGAGCTAACACAGAGTAACGAAATAACGAGTAACGAAGTAACCACAAATTTGTTTATCTCTACGGTCAGTGACGCCATTCCTTAGAGGTGCACCCCCTCCTATCAAAAATCGTGGATCCACCCCTGAAACTTACCCGGAAGTCAAAATTTCACGAATAATCAATACACTCAACATTCACTAAATAGATCAT
>OZ026602.1:2408430-2438430 GCA_964020085.1 Micromussa lordhowensis
AATCGTAGGGTAAGTGCTTCGGAAAGCGAGCCGCACAGCAAATTCAAAGTATTATGTGTGAGCTAAATGAAGCTTAAAGGCAAAAGCATTTGACGTATAATTTTTCAATGTCTGTGTTAGGCAGGGCTTGATTCGAATACGTTTTGTTGTCAGTGACAACAAAAAGGAAATTTATTCACCCCACCAGGAGAATAAATGATTTTATGCTGCTTGTTAGTGCCAGTCTCCCAGCAAGTGGTTGGGGGTCATCCGGGACATAGATAATCAAATACTTAAGCGTATGAGGCCAGGATACTGTCCTCTTTTCCACAACTCGAGCTCTCCGAGCAGTTTGCCATTTCCCACCCACCCATCCTCAGTATAGACAGCGGTTACTTCAAACATTTGTACATGGCGGGTACTCTCCTACCTTTGCTGGGAATCATTTCTATTGTGCTAGGTTTTTTCGGAGTTAAAAGTTAATGGTTGTGAAAATAAACGGCCACCTCGGGGGCCAAAAATGGCAGATCATGTCTTGTCTATTCTTCCCAGCAAACTTTGCACAGCCACTGCATAGTGTAAATTAATTTTAAGATATTATAGTAACGAAGAGCATAAAGGACGCCTTATGTGTGTGATGACAGTTGTGCAATTATTTTCCCGCTTTTGCTTGAATGTTAAGGCTGGTTCTCACTAGCGCACAAACATAAGCAACATATACTGACGCAGTAGAGTGCTGTTTTGTTCGGAAATTATCAAAACGAAAGACGCTAATTATCAGCATCTTACTGCTTCTGCGTATGTCGGCTTATGTGCTGTGATTGATCAAAATTAAATCGCCATAGTTGTGATCTTAATCACCGTGTTGATGAAAGCATTGAAACAGATATCTTCGTTTCTCTAGAATACATCGTATCAGTCTGACTTAGAACCATTTAATTTTTCCAATTATTTCTGCCTGTATGACATTTTAAGTCTCTTTCGCTTCCGTGTCACGAAATAAAATTTAGTCTCAAGTTATTTTTGGTGAACATTTTTACCTTGATAACATTCATACTTCCTTACCCTGATAACATTCATACTTCCTATGTCAATAAATCACTCTGAAACCGAAAACAGTACCATTTCTTCGTTGAGGTAAACAAACTGATTAACTGCTTCCATCGGCTTAAAATGTTGCATTGGTGGGCAAATCGCCTGTTGTGGTGGTGTGTCTACCTCGAAAATGTATTTCATTTTCATTATCATTATCGTAGCTTCTTGTCTAATAATTATAATCACTCGAAACGGGAGTTTCAATCGTAATGCTCAATTTCTGTACGAGGCGACAACTGGCAAACGTTGCAAATGTTTGCCGCCGTATTTACATTAACAACTACGAATTTTACTCTGATTGGGTATTACCTCCACTATGTAAATAGTTCACTCCTGAACAATGCCGTTACGAAACAAAAAGCAGAAATGCTTGAGGTAGTAGACCCCCTTCAAGGGTCATTAGTTAACTTTAGGTTAAATGCTTGCCTTGGAGACCGTTCATTTTTGCTCATGGATGTTACGTAACATCCATGAGCTTAGGAGGCAGTCGGATGGCACTCGATCACTCACTCACTCACTCACTCACTCACTCACTCACTCGATTCTGATTAATTTATTCATTAAACCGGATTAAATCGTTTCTCCCAACCCTCCCCTGCTTAGTATGGTTCTTTTCCTAGGCACTTCGTGGTGTAGCTTCAGCAGGTTTTAGCGGGGTACTAGAAAGACGAATTTTTTGTCCGACAACATGGAGTTCGTACATATGGCAGCTAACGCGGCACGAAGATGGTTTTTGGCTCAACTCGTGGAGTAGTAAAATTGAAATTTGTCAAGCTAAGCAGCAGTAGCTGTAACAAATGGACATGGAAAGACAAGAAGCATAGCGCTCGTCAAAAAACAAGTGTAAATTTATATTGAAAGGTCAAGGTGTTTTTTCATTAGACGTAAACAAAATTCTCCGATTACAAGTCACGCTAAACTCACGCTATGCAAAGAATGTAATCAGATACTCTTTTTGTATATTTGCTGAAGGGCAAGAGAGTCACGTTTGGCAGACAGTGTAAGTAAACAGCCACGTGTAAGTAAACAGCCACGAGAAGATGGTAAATTGTTTTTTTGTTAGATTATTTTTTATCAGTGCTGGCCTGATGGGCCGCTTGGCACAAATGTAGACTTTGACTTCCACCGTCTGAGTTTCTATTTGCAGAACGAGTGCTTGTGCCAAACGTTTCCCATGAAAATCACTTGATTTTCATGCGAATGACCGTGCAGGTGACATATATTTTCATACCAATAGTTTCGCTCAAAGACTCGTTTTGCCACAGTGGCAAAAGTAAACTTGGCATTGGGCTATTCATCCATGAGCTGCTCAGAGAGCCTTTGATTATGAGGTGGAAGGGGGATAGTGGGATTTGGGGGAGGGGTCATGCAAAAAAAATGGCTTTCGAGAGGGGGGGCATCCAAAAAATAAGGGAAAATGGGGGGTCAAGTGATACTTTAGTAAAACTTTGAAATGGAAAAATGTTTTGATATTTAAAATGCTACAGAACAAACATAGAAAGCAGGATACAAATTTATTACAAACTTTCCTGCTGCTTTAAAATAACGTTTGACGACAAAAGAATATTTGTAGCCACTAACGAAGAGAACTTTAATCTAACACCTATTTTGTAATGTAACTTTTACTGGCATTTATCTTCATCTTCACTGTCGTCGAGTTCTTCTTCGCCGCTTGTGCCGCTGTGGGAGTCACTTTCAGCAATGCTTTCAGTCAGAGTGTACTCTTCAGGGCACATGAAGTTGTAAACATAGTCTCTGACTTCCTGCTTAAAGTTGGTGGTGATTCTGCTTCTTGCAGCATTGGTGAAATAATTCCCTTCCAAGAGATGTGCGATGTATTGCCCATCTTGTCTAAATAACGACGTCACAACTTCCTCAACGTTAATACCCTTTTTCGGGACGGCCAGGCTAGAAGGCATTGGGGAGGATCATTTGCTAGCGGGTTTCCAACACAGATGCATAAACTTGTTGGACGTTGTTTTCAGTCCTCTTACTCTTTCCTTTTTCCTTCTCCTTTTGTTGATGTACTGTTTGAGTATTCCGTTGAAAATGCTGTCATAACTTCTCTTCTTATTTTCTAATGCTTCCATGTCCTGCGTGACCTTCGTCAACTTTTACATTGAAACTGTGGGCAAATTCTTCGCCCTGCTTTAAAGCAAGCCCATTGGACTGAAAAAGTATGCAATCGTGTTCTCTTTCACATCTTTCAACTTGACAGTCAGCTTTTCCATCATTCCTCTGTGCTCTTTGATCAACAAGTTCAGTTTTCTTCCATCACTGGGCTTCAACTGCTACCCTGGCATGGAAAACTCACTCGCCCTTTCTGAAGAGCCATCCGCACTTAGAAACGTAGCTTCTTTTCAGTGCCGCTTGTAAGCTGTCAAACTGCTCGGATCGTTCATTATATATAGTGCATGGAATGAGCCTCTTTCATGATGCTCAGGCAGTGATGCGCTCTTTTTCCGGTTGGATTACCAATCTAGCCAAGGATTGTTTTCCGGAGATCCTGAGGTATGGTTGTATCATCAGCAGAGAATGAAATAGTGACCTACCACAAAAGGAAAGACCATTAAAAAAAATAAAAATAAAAGCGGTTCCTTACAATCAATCAAAGATAACAGTAATGATAGATATATAATTGTAGAAGCAATAAAGAATTTAAAAAAATGCTACTGTCATTAATTGCCATGCTTTGATATGATTTTTTGCTTTATACATTTAAAATAAAAAATAATAGTTTAATATCTTTTGTCTCTTTTCCATATTTTGACTATGTTTGTCCAAATTGAGGTTTGCGCACCCTGGACATCTGGCATTTGGTGTGGTTTTAGGAAGTAACTTTTCTCTCTTTTATTTATTCCGTTTAAAGAACCGAGTTTAAATATTAGAGTATCGATTTATTGGTGAGGTCTGAGATAGAGTAGATCAAATACCAAATATTTGAAATTAACACTGTCTTGCTGATAATTTTGTCTTTGCTCTTAGATTATGGCGCTAACAACGGACCAATACTTGGAAAAAATTGGGAGCTTTGGTCGTTATCAAATTCTGCTCCTGGTCTTTCTAAATGGTTTGATCTTTTTTTGGTTTGGTTGGCCAGTGATGATTGTAGCCTTCATAACCGCAGAACCCGCCTGGCGATGTGCAGCCAATAGTAGTGTTTGTCGATTAAATGGAACCATGAAGCCAAATCATGAGAACTATTCTTTCAGATGTGATATTGATCGGGATCAGTGGGAGTTCGTGGATGATTTTACATCAGTTGTGACTGAGGTAAAGGGAATTCATTAGAAAAAGTTAAAAATAACAAACATTCTGCCAATGAAAAATAAATAGAAACGAACAAACAAACGCAAACAAACGAAGAAGTACAACAACAAAATTCAAATGTCTGACTCTCCCCTCCCCCTCGTCCCTCTAGAAAAGGTCTGTGTTCTGGCGCAAGCTGCACTTGCCATTACTGGGAAAAAGCATCATTTGAAATAGCTGGCTCAGTGGTGTTATTTCGTTCTCCTGCTACTTAGCCCCGCTTTGTTTCAGTGTTGATGCAGATCATGTCAGTAACGTGTTTGTTCAATAATTTAAAAGTGAATTTTTAAATGTTGATCTTCCCAGCAGATTGATTCCTTGGCTCTTGTCATAGAAAACAGTTTTACCACATGGGACATAACTGCTTAGTTTATTCGTCAACAAATTGACACCGACATATGTTGCTGTTGAAAGAAAGAAAACTGACCTACTTACCCGTGAAGAATATTGTCATAATGAATTTAGCCAAGCCAGCATGCGATCTCATAGCTTATATTAGGATCTGATTGTTATCTTAACAGTTCGATCTGGTGTGTGAGCGTGGATTGTACGGTACGATTGGATCATCCATGATTTTCGTTGGGTTCTTTCTCGGCGGGATTCTTGTTGGTCCGTTTAGTGACAAGTTTGGCAGGAAAATCACCATGTACATATCTGGGATCATCGTTTCTGTCACGAGCCTGCTGGCGGCTTTCCCTGAAGCTTTCTGGCTCTTTGCGCTGGCCAGATGTGTGATTGGATTTGGGATAGGTTAGTCAATTGGAGCAATGCAGCCTGGTCTAACATTTTTTCCTCTTATGCGGACGCGAAGGAAGGAAGGGGTTACTTTCGTTGACCTGAACACTAAACTAAGTGTTCAGGCTCGTTTTCTTCGACGATTTTGGAGATGGGAAAAGGTTAAAACCGGCTTGTGAGCAAATAGGTTCAAGAACAAGTAAATAACAAAACAGCAGAACAACAACACGAAGAACAGCGTCAGACAAAAATAGCCTCGGTTTGCTACTAACTTGCAAAGTTAGTAGTTTGCAAATCAAATCAAATGAATTTTTAAATTATTATTTATATTTTATTTTTTATTGCGACGTTTCATACGATTTTCTTGCTTTCTGATGTTCGAAGGCGTTGAACGAAAACTTATTTCTATTCTTAAAAGCTTCCTGGGTTGTTCTTTATTAATTTGAAAGTTTATTTTAGGGCTCACAAAAGTGAAACTATACCTTGCAGTGTTAAGTAATTCTTAATACGTTTATTAGTAAATCATTTAAAATTTACTTGTGTTTTCTTTTAATCAGGTGGATACAGCATTGCCGCGTACGTTCTCCTGACAGAGCTTGTTGGAATTCGTCATCGTAGCACTGCAGGCTGTTCCATATGGTACTCTTTTAACCTGTCCAACATGGTGCTGGCAGGGCTGGCATATCTCGTCAGGGACTGGAGGAAGCTGTCCATAATAATGGCAGCTCCAGCAATTCCTTTTGTGCTTGGATGGTTGTGAGTTGCATTTTGGTGTCAAGTGTAGAAGGTGGCTCCATGTTTTTAACTTTATTCCCGACTACAATTACAAAAACCTGCTAATACACAAATTACTTGTAGAGAACAACGCAGAGCGACAATTAAAAATTCGGAGGCGAATGCTTAATCAAACCGGCGGTTTTTTTTTTTCGTTTTGTGTTACTGTTTCGAGTGCTTTGTAATGTCTGGTTTTTTTTTTTGCAGCTTTTCACCAGAATCAGTGCGTTGGTATATCGTGAAGGGAAAAACGGAGAAAGCAGAAAATGTTCTTCATCAAGTCGCTAAATTCAACAAAAAGCCAATACCTCAGGAATCGCTACAGAACTATGAGAAGCAGCGACTCGGTGACTTGCGTGACCTATTCAAGTCACGCTCTATGACACAGAGGACTCTCGTATCATGGTATTGCTGGTAAGTATCCAATGATTAATGATTCGATACATGAATAATCAAGATCTTGAGTCATCGTAATAAATTATTGGCATCATTTGTTTCAGGCAATCGATTAAAAAAAAACATCACTACATGATTAAACTTGAGTTCTAGTTGCTACACAAATCGGTTTTCTTTTTGTTTTTGCAATCCATAACTAGTTCAAGCCCGCCACATATAAACAAACAAACACAAAAAGGCAAACAAAAACCCAAGCAAAACCATTTATAATCCTTTGGGTAGGAGTTGGCAATTAGGGACAGGCTTACATCAAATCCATTTGTCGCTTAGTTCTGGATTCGAGGAAGATTTTCATGATACACGATGCAGTGTAATGATCGGAATGTAACTGCATATTAATTTACGCTTTTGTGCGGGCTTTTTCTCTATAGGTTCGTGAATGGTATGGTGTATTACGGAGTTTCCTTCAGCTCTCCGTTTGTGGGAGGCAACATGTACCTCAACTTCTTCATAACGAGTACCATAGCTCTTGTTGCTTACCCAGCACTTGCTTGGGGCTGTAACAGGTAATCTGCATGAGATCATGTGTCTTGAGCTTTGATTTAATTCTTTCCTGCTCGCCTAGGCTGCGAGCAGTCTATTTCCTCTCCTAGAGTTCGACGCGAAGCAGAAGAAGAACCACCAAGCGGCGAGAAGCGTCCCTCATTCCCTTCCCGTTTCTCTCCCTAATTTGGATAATTTTAACTTTTCTTATCGCGGAGAAAATGAGGAGCAAAAACTGATTGCTCGTAGTCTAGAGCTCTCATTTCCTTTCCTCTTGCTATGTTCTACTCTTAAATGTCTCCCTCTACTCTGGTAATTAGGTGCGTCCTCTTTTTCAGGTTTGGCCGTAAGAAAACAATATGCTGTGGTCTTTTCTTCTCTGCATTTGGAGCTTTTGGGTCTGTTTTGCTCACTTTGTTCGACGATGGAAACAACAAAGGTAGAATTCAAACCACTTACCGTGTCTGATTTCGTATGAAAGTAGTTACATTTAATTCGCTGTGTGTGAAAAATAGATCGTTAATATATACTGCGCCACTGTTAAAAACCGCGAAACCCGCCGATGGTTCTGAAGAACTTAATTTGACCACATGAAAACACAAGTTACAGAAACTACAAACTACACTTCAACAGGGAGACCAAATGACACCACAGGGACCCCTTGTTAATGCACTTCCTCAGTCAAAACCGCTGACAATAGATCACACCAACGAGGTACATGAACCACGTTTCAACGACAATTTGCAAGATCCAAGCAATCCAATTACGCAATCATGAGGAGGTTCCAAAGTATTAGTTACTTTTTGGTATTCATTACTGAAACCTACCTTTACAGTATTGCAACAATCTTTATTTGTACTCTCTCTTGCTTAATTACAAACTAAAACTATGGATAATAAAATTCGAGTACTGGCTGCCTAATATAACCATAGGGGTTAGCGAAGCAAGGCAGCCAGTTGGTACTACCGTGAAATGAAAATAGATTATGGGTCAGCAAGATAGCACAAATGTACATAGCAAATGGTTTGAACCCAGGAGTATCAGTAGTTCGTACAGTATGATCGTCCGGGTGAGTGTAAGTCACCAACAACAGTTCTTCTCAGAACTACACTCACCCGGACGATCATACTATACGAACTACAAATGGACACATAAAAAGAAAAGAAGAGACGCGAGGATAAAAACGCTATTACTACGCTATTAGGGAAATCTGAAATAATTAAATTTATATATATGTGAGTATAAAATATTAACATAAGATAAAAACACAGTTAATAGCTATGACAACTAATAGCACATAACAACATTGTACACATATTATATAAAACTATAAAAGAACATATAATAAGACTTAGAAAGGTGACAGAATTTAACGAAAGACTAATTTACAAGATCATTAAGGAAATGACAGAACAGCAATCTAAAATAATGTGAATACCTATAACTAATCATATAACTAATATTCTTTAAAAAGATCGCTTTTTACTGATTCCTTGAATTTTGAAAGAGAGAAGGTTATAGGATTTTCACTTATAGAGTTCCATACTTTTGGGCCCTCAAATCTTATGTTGAATATGCCATAATTTCTTTTTATTTTAGTGAAGCACATTTTTTTTTCAGGCATATTGGTTGGAGAAATTATATTTGCGCTTTGCATTGCCAAGTTCTTCATCGTATTTGCTTTTGACGGGTTTTACGTGTATTCCGCTGAACTGTTCCCTACAGTTATAAGGTACAGTATGGCTAGACTGCATTTTATTTTAAAAAAAATGTACCAGTTTGCAAATCTTTGACCCGAACGAATGAGGAATGGCATCATGGGTTTCGAAACCACTTGCGGACTTTGTCAAG
Source organism: Micromussa lordhowensis (assembly GCA_964020085.1). Taxonomy (NCBI): domain Eukaryota; kingdom Metazoa; phylum Cnidaria; class Anthozoa; order Scleractinia; family Lobophylliidae; genus Micromussa; species Micromussa lordhowensis. The sequence continues at coordinate 2,417,113 of OZ026602.1, forward strand.
GGCTTGTAGCAACAACATTGACATTTTTTTTGTATTCATTTTGCGCGTTGTTTTGCTGATTTGAGTTTGACAATGAGACTGTTTAGTGTTCAGCATGTTCAACTTATACTCGCTTGTGCATGCGTACTGATTATTGGAGGTATTTGTGCAGTTACTTATTTAGTTTTAGCTACCAAGAAGACTGTAAGCGTGTTCCCGCGTCCTGCGTCATTTTCTGAGAGCCCCAAACTAGTTGGAAAATATAATACTTAGATAAAGAAAAATTACATATGTCTAATAAATAATTATTCCACAAGCGCGCGTTGGATATGAGATGGTAGATAGCCATAATCATCTCATATCCAACAATAGCGAGTGGAATAATTGTTTATTAAAAATGCCCCAAAAAATATAGCAAACTAAACTTAAAAAAAAAATAAAAACGCCCCCAAAAAAATCAGGCGTACGCTTACCATATTCGCAGAGCATGGTATAATTGCTCTTATTAAATTCTCAACCTCGGATAATGCAATTCTAGCTTTCTGATTGGTTCACTAGATCTCGGTTACCAGCCATTATACCTGCGTTTAACCTTATATGGATATGAATGCGGCAAAATGTCGCTCAGCATAAATTTTTTTACGTTTTGGCGCCCGGAAGTCACATCACTTTCCGGTCGTTTCTTAGACTTTAATAAGATTTAGGAAAACCGAAGGTTGAAAATTTAATAAAACAATTATTCCATTCGCGCTTGTTGGATATGAGATTGGTTATAGCCAACTCGGCCCTACGGGGATCCCTGGATAATGCAATTCGAGACCTTTCATTGGCCGTAGCTATCATGGGTTATTTTTGTTTTAGCTTAGTTTGCTGTATTTTTGGGGCGTTTTTAATAAAACAATTATTCCTCTCGCGCTTGTTGGCTATGAGATGTATACAGCCAACTCGGCGCTACGCGCCTCGTTGGCTATCTATCATCTCATATCCAACGCGCGCTCGTGGAATAGTTGTTAAATAGTAATTGGACTGAGTGGAGTACAATTCGGGGAGAGATCGCCTTAAGTAATTTCTTTGAGCCAAAAAGTCCCTGTCGCTTTCCATAAGTTTTAAAAACTGTAGGTAGCATTACGAAGGACGCCATTAAAGCGCGCGCAATTGGCGTGCGAATCACGTGGGTATCAAATTATAGGTATCCAATTGCAAAAAGTTGTAATTGGATACCTGTAATTGGACACCAACGTCTATAACGTCTATAACGCCTATAACGTCACAAATAGGCGCGCGGAAAACCAATCACCATCGAGAATTTTGTTATAGATACCATTATACATCTTATTGGTAATAAAAAGCTTATTGTGCGAGTATTCTACCTCCTTCTGACAGAGCTGTTCAACTACACTTCCATGTCCAATGTAATTGCCTCGTCCCCATAATAGCCTTTTGTACACCGTCTTGTAATTACAGACAATAGTTACTATGAAACATGTTCCGCCTGAGGAGCTCTTGTGAAACTTCTGTTTTGAATAGAGCATTTTCATAAATGGCTGCCATTTCAAAATTCTTTTGTATGCATTTAAATTAGCCTCACTAAACTCGTTTGGGAGTAAAAATTCATTTAAATTATCAATCAGTCAAAAACGAGGTTAGACGGGGTAATTTTAATACATACAAAATAATTTATAATTGGCAGCTATTTATGAAAAGGGTCTATGGCCAAGAGTAAGTAATAACTATTGTACCATATTTTCTCTTCGTTGCATCACAAATTTGGAAACTATTCCCAGAGATCTAAAAATCTGTCTGGAAATGCATACAAGCGATAGTTTTTTTTCCAGCAGCTACACTTTGACGATAAAATGTTTTAGAAGCAAGCAACCGGAACGATGATCCTGCTCGTATACGTTGGATCAGTAGTGATCTAATCGGCTTCAAATATAATGAAGAATATAAAGGCAGAAACCGACACGACGTAGAATGTTTTTTTGAACGTGTGCTACATTTCGGCTGGCCAAACCAGCCTTCTTCAGTTCTAGCGCTATTTATCAAGTGATGCTATACATTGTATTATATTACATCATCATCTTGGTTATCTTTATGGCTCAAAGATTTTCGCTCGAAATTTCTATCGCGAGCGAGATTGCTATTCAACTATTAGATTATGAACTCGAGATTTCTATCGCACGATAGTTAACGAGGGCGCAGCCCGAGTCAACTATCACACATAGAAAGGAACAGCGAATAATCGAATTGCTTTAGCCGAGAGCATAAATCTACCAGTCTACTTCTTTGGCATTTCTAGATATCAAAGTTTCTGTCGAAGGCAACGGTTTATGCACCAGTGTGCACTACAAACCCACAGATTCTCATAGCTATTTGTTGTATTCATCTTCACATCCATCACACGTCAAGAATTCTATTCCTTATTCTCAGTTTCTTAGACTTCGTCGCCTTTGTAGTGAGGACTCTGATTTTTCCTTTAAATCAGAGGAAATGTGCAATTTTTTCGACAAACGTGGATATCCTGCCTCTGTTGTTCAAGCAGGCCATCATCGTGCCCAACAAATTGATCGGCAGTCAGCACTACAAACGTCTCAGAAGGAGAATAATAATAGAATTCCATTCACCCTCACATTTCACCCTCACAATCACGCAGTAAAATCCATCATTCTCAAAAACTTTAAATTACTTCAAAATGATCCCGATACTGGTAGAATCTTTTCGCAACCGCCATTAATTTCATTCAAACGCGACAAAAACATAGGTAACTTTTTAGTTAGGAGTGCATTCAAAACGAGTGAACAACCTGGAACTTTTAAATGCGCACGCGCGCGATGTAAAACGATCCATTAAGATCACAGATCAATTTACCTGTACCTCAGCCAATGTCATCTACTGTATAACTTGCACTCTTTGCAAAAAGTTATATATCGGCGAAACAGGTAGACGACTAGGCGACCGTTTCCGAGAACACCTTCGCGACGTAGAGAAAGACGATAAAGACGCTTCTAAACCGGTTGCTAGACACTTTAATCTGCCGAATCATTCTAAGCAACATATGGCAGTCTGCGGCCTCTCCCTGCATCAAGGAAGCACAGAAAGCCGCAAAACTCTTGAACAAAGATTTATTTTTCAAATCGGCACTCTTAATCCTCACGGTATCAACGAACGCTTTTCATTCAACTAATTCATTCTGTTGTTTTTCACGTTGCCAGGCACCAACCAATAGCGTAGCTCCACATTTCTGTATATAAACCACACACAACCCACAATTCCTTGATTCGCTCCGACGAAGGGCTAACGCTCGAAACGTCAGCTTCCGAATCTCTTTACGGTGGACAATTCACATTATCAACCCAGTTGATAAAACCAAATTATCGTTTAAAACTTAGCCTGCGACGCTGACAGTCTTAACTGCCGGTGTAGACTATTCCAGGGATTTTGTGACACGTCCGGCTGCAGCGCTGGCTATCAAAACTCCGAAAACGAAAAGAAGCGGCACTCGTTTGGTAATAACCGCACGCCTACGGGCTACTCACAATCTACTAGATAGTGGTAAGCGCAGCCAATTAGAGAACGGCAGTCATGAAAGAACGCTATTAGACATTTATACTTAAGCGTGATAGTTGACGCGACGAGGGCGCAGGACTTAAAGCTAATAAAAACACCACATCCGATTCCTCTAAATGACTTGTTAGCATTCTGGATATAGCCTACTTTTTATTTAATATCCTTTAATATCGTTACTGTTCTTTTATATTTATTTATAAGGATATTTAATAAGTCATTCTGCCCTTGTTCCTATACGGTTTTGGTTTTACTTTTTTTCACAGAAATATTGGAATGGGAACTTCCACATCTGCTGCACGAGTGGGCTCTTTTCTTTCTCCCTATATCGTTTACTCGGTAAGCTTGGCACTTGTTGATGAAGCATCATTGTTTACTTGTTGTTTAAGGTGGCCGAACACAGTTTTCAAGTGCCTATGCGTAATTCACCATAACTTTTGAACTATTTATGCTTTGGCGCCCGATTTTTGCAAGAGTAAAGATTAATCGCAGAAGTGTTTATTCTTGCATTTTGACTAGGGTGTGCGCTGTTGCCATGGCAACGGGTCTGATTAAATACAAGGCTTAAATAATGGTTTTTGCTTATTTAAAAAAAATGCAGTCGTTAGATTGTTTTCATTTTTTGCACACTACGAATTGACATAAAATCCATTCTGTTAACACTGTTCTAATAAAATTTTGACATAGGCGATTTTTGCAATTCGCTGTTAATCGTTTTCTGTATTATTAAAAATTCCCTATGTCAAAATCCAGATTTTTCGTGATAGATCATTCAAGGGGTCTCTGCTCTATTTTTTTTGCCAAATTTCTTGGAATTCTAACGACTGGATCGTAAGAAATCGGCAGGTTTCTGCTAAAGCAATCGGTCTCAATTTTTCGAGCAACTGCACATGCGTTGCATTTAACTGGGTTCTTTCGGTAACAAACAAAAGCTGAAAATTGCTGGGTTCTTAGCATTATTTCCTTTCCTAACAAATCTTTGTAATAAAAGACTAAAGCCATCAATACACTGCTTTCAATTATAGTGAAAAATAACACAGATAGTGCGGTTGTTGAGTAAACAAAATGATCGCTCTACTGACGGCATGTTTGTTTATTGAAATCCTTGTGCACGTGCTGAATTGCATCAGGTTTAGGTTGACTCCTTATTGCACATGCGTGCGCTCTACTTTCAAGTAAATTATTTTTTTTATTTTAAGCGTTATTATAATCATAGTAGGAAGAAATTGAAATATGTTATCCAGGGAGCACTCGAGAGAGTAAGTCATTGAGCACTCGAGAGAGTAAGCCATTGAGCCTTGTGTAATCACCCTATAATAATAGCAGATCAATTAATCTTGAAGATGTAAAAGGATGGAGTCAATGGGGTTAATGCAACCGTCAGATGACCTTAAATCTAACCATCAACCATGAAAACGGCATATTTTACCGTCAAATGGACCTCCCATTTAAGTGAGGTGGACTCCTCTCTTCTACGCCCCAACAAACACAAACAAATATCCGGCGTCTTATAACACCTTTCATTAAATTCATTCTTCTTTCATGGTTTTAGCAACGGGTCCATCCACTTCTCCCGTTCGGCATCATGGGACTGAACGCTCTGATAGCTGGGGTTCTCTGCATGACGTTACCGGAAACACGTAATCAACCAACCTTGGAGACCATGGAAACCGAAGGACAAGGCAAAAAGATGGAAATGTTGGTAAAAAACGATGAAAAAGCAATGTTGGAGGAGGACAACCACTTGTAAAAAGACAAACAAAAACTAACTATAGTTCTCGTCATATTTTTCCCGTGTGTATTTACGTTTACAGTGTATGCTGTTTGTGTTCTCGCGATTTTTTGCCATGAGATAATACTGATTTCGGGTTGAAACTACAAAATAGCCCGAGGTGGCCTGACATACACGCTAGATTACATTGTAATGCAAATGAGAGGGTTAACTATGATAGACTACCTCGCGAGCTCAGCTTCAGTAAATAAAAACACTTATAAATGTGCAATGCAATGAAATTACATCGCAACTCACAGTGACAAGGAGGATTGATATGTGAAAACGGATAATATAATAATCTGAACATGTTCTCAACTATAGCAATGGTAATGTTCCGTTTTAAGATTCGACACCGGTCGTTTATCCCCTAATACACACAAATTTAGTTTTTCTTCAATATATTTTGAGGCACATTACAAGAAAATACCTGGGTAAGAAAAAGCACACCATTTATGAGATGTTTGCCTTCATTGGAACACATAGGACGCACATTTCCTTCGCTCTAGACCCTAAATCATCCTAGATTCTAGTCGTCAACTTTGTTATAATAATTGTACGCCATTTTGCATTGCCGTTGTACTGCATAAACTCACTTTACATGAGTATTTATCTACTCCTCTAAAAGAGATCTATACTGATTGGCAGCACTTTACACAGTGCTGTGATGGTCAACCTCGCCGCCAGACACCAAAGCTTCCTTTTCCTCTTCTCCGGTGTTTTCGATGAGGTCTTCCTTAGCTTCATTGCCGCTTGTGGTAGTCGAAGTGGTTTCAATCGTTTCAAGAGTGGGTTGGTTTGCAGTCTCGGGAAGCGTTAAGCAGAGCAAACCACACAGAAGGGCGTTAGCTCCCATAACGGCAAAAGGCAACAGGTGATGGACATTGCTCTATAACAGACATAGAAAGGAACAGCGAATAATCGAATTGCTTTAGCCGAGAGCATAAATCTACCAGTCTACTTCTTTGGCATTTCTAGATATCAAAGTTTCTGTCGAAGGCAACGGTTTATGCACCAGTGTGCACTACAAACCGACAGATTCTCATAGCTATTTGTTGTATTCATCTTCACATCCATCACACGTCAAGAATTCTATTCCTTATTCTCAGTTTCTTAGACTTCGTCGCCTTTGTAGTGAGGACTCTGATTTTTCCTTTAAATCAGAGGAAATGTGCAATTTTTTCGACAAACGTGGATATCCTGCCTCTGTTGTTCAAGCAGGCCATCATCGTGCCCAACAAATTGATCGGCAGTCAGCACTACAAACGTCTCAGAAGGAGAATAATAATAGAATTCCATTCACCCTCACATTTCACCCTCACAATCACGCAGTAAAATCCATCATTCTCAAAAACTTTAAATTACTTCAAAATGATCCCGATACTGGTAGAATCTTTTCGCAACCGCCATTAATTTCATTCAAACGCGACAAAAACATAGGTAACTTTTTAGTTAGGAGTGCATTCAAAACGAGTGAACAACCTGGAACTTTTAAATGCGCACGCGCGCGATGTAAAACGATCCATTAAGATCACAGATCAATTTACCTGTACCTCAGCCAATGTCATCTACTGTATAACTTGCACTCTTTGCAAAAAGTTATATATCGGCGAAACAGGTAGACGACTAGGCGACCGTTTCCGAGAACACCTTCGCGACGTAGAGAAAGACGATAAAGACGCTTCTAAACCGGTTGCTAGACACTTTAATCTGCCGAATCATTCTAAGCAACATATGGCAGTCTGCGGCCTCTCCCTGCATCAAGGAAGCACAGAAAGCCGCAAAACTCTTGAACAAAGATTTATTTTTCAAATCGGCACTCTTAATCCTCACGGTATCAACGAACGCTTTTCATTCAACTAATTCATTCTGTTGTTTTTCACGTTGCCAGGCACCAACCAATAGCGTAGCTCCACATTTCTGTATATAAACCACACACAACCCACAATTCCTTGATTCGCTCCGACGAAGGGCTAACGCTCGAAACGTCAGCTTCCGAATCTCTTTACGGTGGACAATTCACATTATCAACCCAGTTGATAAAACCAAATTATCGTTTAAAACTTAGCCTGCGACGCTGACAGTCTTAACTGCCGGTGTAGACTATTCCAGGGATTTTGTGACACGTCCGGCTGCAGCGCTGGCTATCAAAACTCCGAAAACGAAAAGAAGCGGCACTCGTTTGGTAATAACCGCACGCCTACGGGCTACTCACAATCTACTAGATAGTGGTAAGCGCAGCCAATTAGAGAACGGCAGTCATGAAAGAACGCTATTAGACATTTATACTTAAGCGTGATAGTTGACGCGACGAGGGCGCAGGACTTAAAGCTAATAAAAACACCACATCCGATTCCTCTAAATGACTTGTTAGCATTCTGGATATAGCCTACTTTTTATTTAATATCCTTTAATATCGTTACTGTTCTTTTATATTTATTTATAAGGATATTTAATAAGTCATTCTGCCCTTGTTCCTATACGGTTTTGGTTTTACTTTTTTTCACAGAAATATTGGAATGGGAACTTCCACATCTGCTGCACGAGTGGGCTCTTTTCTTTCTCCCTATATCGTTTACTCGGTAAGCTTGGCACTTGTTGATGAAGCATCATTGTTTACTTGTTGTTTAAGGTGGCCGAACACAGTTTTCAAGTGCCTATGCGTAATTCACCATAACTTTTGAACTATTTATGCTTTGGCGCCCGATTTTTGCAAGAGTAAAGATTAATCGCAGAAGTGTTTATTCTTGCATTTTGACTAGGGTGTGCGCTGTTGCCATGGCAACGGGTCTGATTAAATACAAGGCTTAAATAATGGTTTTTGCTTATTTAAAAAAAATGCAGTCGTTAGATTGTTTTCATTTTTTGCACACTACGAATTGACATAAAATCCATTCTGTTAACACTGTTCTAATAAAATTTTGACATAGGCGATTTTTGCAATTCGCTGTTAATCGTTTTCTGTATTATTAAAAATTCCCTATGTCAAAATCCAGATTTTTCGTGATAGATCATTCAAGGGGTCTCTGCTCTATTTTTTTTGCCAAATTTCTTGGAATTCTAACGACTGGATCGTAAGAAATCGGCAGGTTTCTGCTAAAGCAATCGGTCTCAATTTTTCGAGCAACTGCACATGCGTTGCATTTAACTGGGTTCTTTCGGTAACAAACAAAAGCTGAAAATTGCTGGGTTCTTAGCATTATTTCCTTTCCTAACAAATCTTTGTAATAAAAGACTAAAGCCATCAATACACTGCTTTCAATTATAGTGAAAAATAACACAGATAGTGCGGTTGTTGAGTAAACAAAATGATCGCTCTACTGACGGCATGTTTGTTTATTGAAATCCTTGTGCACGTGCTGAATTGCATCAGGTTTAGGTTGACTCCTTATTGCACATGCGTGCGCTCTACTTTCAAGTAAATTATTTTTTTTATTTTAAGCGTTATTATAATCATAGTAGGAAGAAATTGAAATATGTTATCCAGGGAGCACTCGAGAGAGTAAGTCATTGAGCACTCGAGAGAGTAAGCCATTGAGCCTTGTGTAATCACCCTATAATAATAGCAGATCAATTAATCTTGAAGATGTAAAAGGATGGAGTCAATGGGGTTAATGCAACCGTCAGATGACCTTAAATCTAACCATCAACCATGAAAACGGCATATTTTACCGTCAAATGGACCTCCCATTTAAGTGAGGTGGACTCCTCTCTTCTACGCCCCAACAAACACAAACAAATATCCGGCGTCTTATAACACCTTTCATTAAATTCATTCTTCTTTCATGGTTTTAGCAACGGGTCCATCCACTTCTCCCGTTCGGCATCATGGGACTGAACGCTCTGATAGCTGGGGTTCTCTGCATGACGTTACCGGAAACACGTAATCAACCAACCTTGGAGACCATGGAAACCGAAGGACAAGGCAAAAAGATGGAAATGTTGGTAAAAAACGATGAAAAAGCAATGTTGGAGGAGGACAACCACTTGTAAAAAGACAAACAAAAACTAACTATAGTTCTCGTCATATTTTTCCCGTGTGTATTTACGTTTACAGTGTATGCTGTTTGTGTTCTCGCGATTTTTTGCCATGAGATAATACTGATTTCGGGTTGAAACTACAAAATAGCCCGAGGTGGCCTGACATACACGCTAGATTACATTGTAATGCAAATGAGAGGGTTAACTATGATAGACTACCTCGCGAGCTCAGCTTCAGTAAATAAAAACACTTATAAATGTGCAATGCAATGAAATTACATCGCAACTCACAGTGACAAGGAGGATTGATATGTGAAAACGGATAATATAATAATCTGAACATGTTCTCAACTATAGCAATGGTAATGTTCCGTTTTAAGATTCGACACCGGTCGTTTATCCCCTAATACACACAAATTTAGTTTTTCTTCAATATATTTTGAGGCACATTACAAGAAAATACCTGGGTAAGAAAAAGCACACCATTTATGAGATGTTTGCCTTCATTGGAACACATAGGACGCACATTTCCTTCGCTCTAGACCCTAAATCATCCTAGATTCTAGTCGTCAACTTTGTTATAATAATTGTACGCCATTTTGCATTGCCGTTGTACTGCATAAACTCACTTTACATGAGTATTTATCTACTCCTCTAAAAGAGATCTATACTGATTGGCAGCACTTTACACAGTGCTGTGATGGTCAACCTCGCCGCCAGACACCAAAGCTTCCTTTTCCTCTTCTCCGGTGTTTTCGATGAGGTCTTCCTTAGCTTCATTGCCGCTTGTGGTAGTCGAAGTGGTTTCAATCGTTTCAAGAGTGGGTTGGTTTGCAGTCTCGGGAAGCGTTAAGCAGAGCAAACCACACAGAAGGGCGTTAGCTCCCATAACGGCAAAAGGCAACAGGTGATGGACATTGCTCTATAACAGACATGATGGAAACTATTTTCAGATATCTTGAATTGTAACAGACACTAAAATTCTGTAAGTAATAACGCAAGAGTATCATGTCTGACCTGATGGATCCAGTCAGCAAAGTGAAGAGTATTTACAAAACAAAGAAAGGCTGATCACACAGTTGCGAGTAAATTAATTTTGACTTCGTAAGGAATGCAATACAAGAATGTTCCAATCAAAAATACTAAAGACAAAATATTACAAGATTAGGCATCCTCGGATACCTAGGGCTCTGTGGCTGCCTTCCGTACCTTGCTTTCATACTCGCATGAAGGTTCCTGAATTTTCTTGCTTACCTTTCCCTTCCCAACACCCAAACCAAATGTTTGAAGTCTTGAAAAAAAAAACCATATTATGATAAAATGCAGTTGGCCGATCGTCCCCACGTTCGATCGACATAGTTGCGTGGCCCATACAATGGAGATTTGCACATCGTGCAAAGTTTCAGAAATCGTTCAACGATCGAGGAGAATTGGCAAGTAACGTCGTGTACTCGACTAACTTCGCGTGCTACCAAAAACAACAGTTTAGAAATCGTGTACATTAGCTATAAAAATTTACGATATACCTTTGATAAGTCCGGCGAGAAAATTGATCGAAAAGTATTATTTCCTAGCACCCATGTTACGGCGTGCGATTTCCTCCGCTTCTTTGCATCTTTTTTTCTGAAACTCTCCATGAGAATCTCCCCGAATCGAAAAAGAAAACCACTAAGAAGGCGACAGAGTCGCCCGGGTGAACCTCCTTGTTGATTCTGGCCAATCAACTGGTTAGATAAGAATAAGTGTCCAGGGCGTCTTCCGCTCTTTCGCCTGAAAATATCACATCGTCCTGGCTAGCAGCCCCTGGGCCTCGGAGAATGAAGATTAGGTTGAGAAACGTTTAACTTCAGTTAACTGATAGAGCACTATTCGTGCGGTTCTGTGCTTCGCATGACATTATAAGGATCTACTTTACATCACGTGACAGGTTGCACATGATTGGCTAAGCTAGATCATTTGACGTAAAATGATCACGAGCAGGAAGTGGCCCATGAAAGGACGTGACCTGGTTTATTCTCTCTCCAAAAGCATTTAAATATGTCTATGGTTATCACATTAACTCTATTAATAGACGATGATCTTCGAACACGCTAAAAAACATTGAAAATATTGCTCAAACCTACTTACCAAGTAAACTATATACAGTGAGCAAAATGCTCCAACTCTGGCTGCCGCAGTTGATGTTCCCATCCCAATACTCCTGGTAAAACAAACGCTTTCGAATTAGAGCAAAATCGTTTTAAAACAACTTCTTGCTTCTTACTCTGAAGGGATTTCGAAGAAAAGTGGCTCTCGGTTGATGTAGACAATACAGAACAAAAGAAAGAAAACAATAAAACAATAGTTTTGTGAGGCGGTGGGTGTTCTATAAATATGACGTGTCTTGTGTCCTCGACACCAAGGAGCCAGACAAATAGGCTTTTCTTAAGACGGAAACTAACAGTCTTAGGGTACGAAGAACATATATGATTAAGATATGTGATCTGTCAATATATTCATTTGCAATCTTAGGGTACATTCAGGCTCGATCGGTGGAGTCAATGCACTAGGGATTGTGACAACAACACAACCTGAAGTTTGATAAATCTAAAGGTTGCTACCAGTTCCACCAGAGTGGGCCAAAAACTAAGTTCTGGCTACTTTTAAGCAAAACATATTTATTAAAACGAAACTGACGATTACTGGCTCCACTTGTAGAATTTGAAGAATTCTTTTAATCATGTCACTCCAAAGCAAAAGCTACAAAAACTTCCACGTCATGTCATAAAAAGAGATAAAATGAATGAAAATTTTCATCTGACCTCATAACTGTAGGAAATAATTCCGCAGAGTAGACGTATGCCAAATCAAAGGCTATGGTAATGGCCACCTTGGCAAAGACCATGGAGAAGATTATTCTTCCAGCCAGCATTCCTTTAAGTCAGTAAAAGAAAGAATAAATCAACTTGGGAAATCGTTAAAACATTAAATACGTAAACGTAAAAATTACAATAATTGTATAATGCAATAAAGAAATATTCTGCAGACTTCCCCATCCTCAGCCCTAAGGCGGTGATATCTGAAAATAAGTACATATTACGCACCGGGGGGACTCCCATATGAAAAGCACAGGGGGGGCTCGACGGAAATTTTGAAAAGAACCCCTAAGAGGTACTGATCAGCTCCCTGATATTTTTAGCTCTTTAGTTATTTCAGGGAGCTGGTAACCCTTAAACTTGTCAAAGTCGTATTTTTAATTGATTGTATAATTTCTAAATGTGTTGTTTTGGGCGTGGCTTGAAGTTTTTCACCTCTAAGAGGTACCAATTCTAAAACAACAAATTGCAATTTATCTGCCGTCATAAGTTTTTCAGTTCAATACCCTAAAAAGTACCGCAAAGTCTCCCGCTCTGAACCATTTGAGGCTGGAAACTCTCAGAGGTACCGAAGCTGCATTTTAACCCCTAAAAGGTACGCCCCCCCCCCCCCCCCCGTGATTACGTAGTGTTGTTCATTTTCCTCTTTGGCCTGAATATCGCATCAGTTATATGCTAATGCTATTTTTGTGTTTCTATGTTGCTATAGTCTTTTCAATATTATGTAAATAGGGTAAACTAGTAAGAGACCATAATGTTGCACGTGTTAGGGTATTTTAAGATGCCGATTAACCGAGTTCATTTGATTCTTAACAAACCTTTGTTGGAATTGTCTTCTGTGGTGAGCAGTACTGCTCCAATAGAGGACACCGCCGCAAGGATTAGACTTTGTCACAATGACTTTTTTCCGACAAACCTGAAATTCAAAAGTAAACCCACTTGTACTGTCTCATGGTGTGAAACTTGTTGAAGATCAAATAAAGTGATGTTTCATGTTGAAGACATGAAACATCACTTATTTGAGCCGCGCAACAGAGTTCTAAATATGGTTAATGCAGTTTTGTAAGCAGCTTAGACAGTCGAAAATAAGGCCTTCGGAAAATCAAAAATCGAACCCATGACCTTTGCGTTACTGGTGCAGTGATTGCTCTCCAAACGTCTAACCCATGATCACGTTATGGGCGTGATCACGCTATGGTCGTAGTAATAATAATAATAATAATAATAATAATAATAATAATAATAAAAATAATAATAATAACAATAGTAATAATAATAATAATAGCTTTATTTAACCACGGGATCCTTTCACTACAAAGTGGTCTTTTAAAGAGCCGTGCACATTAGACCTAGTATAAAAAGCTAAGACTTAAAAATTACAAACATTATTGAAACATCCTATAATAAGTACTAGAAAAAAAAGGAAAATTCTAATGTACAATAGCGGAATAAAAACTATTTAAAGTAGTGGCCTGCTTAGCCTCCGCTGACAGACTGTTCCATGTTACCGCGCCCCTATAACGAAAACTTTTCTTGAGGGCCTCGGTGTTCGGTCGCGGAATAAACAGGTTAAGTTGCGCACCTCGAAGATTATGCCTGTGGATGGTATTAACATTGGTGAATTTTTCAGACAGGTATTCGGGTACAAGGTTATTTACGGTTTTAAACATCAAAGATTTTAGCTGTTTTGCACGTCTGTCAGCGAGGCTATTCCATTTAAGCGCATGAAGAATCGGGGCAGATCTGGCATCCCAACTAGACCCTGTTATTATGCGTACAGCCCTGTTTTGCAGTTTCTCTAGTTTTTGGCTGAGGCCATTTCCGATACAGCCCCAGACAGCACTGCAAGAATCGAGATGCGGAAGAACCAATGACTTGTAAATTGTGAGAAGAGTACTCTGGTGACATATCGGTCTTAGCCTTCTCAAGGCAGCTAGTCTTTTGGCAACTTTGCCGATGACTTCGGAGATGTGGGCCTACCACGAGAGTGTCTCATCAACATAAACGCCTAGGCATTTGTAACTATTGACTCTTTCAATTAAGTGCCCGTCAAGGCATATGTGTGGTTCACTAGGGAGCAAAGAGATTTTTTGCCTTGTGCCTGTAAACAGACATTTAGTCTTGAGGACAGTTAGACTTTAACGGTTAGAGTCGAGCCATTGCTTCAAATTGCCTAAATCATGAGTCAGGGATGAAAACAACTCGTTAGGGTCTTTGGAGGCAAACGTGAGATTCGTGTCATCGGCGTACATTCTCACATCTGATAGAAGGTTACAGTTTGGGAGATCATTAATGTACAATAGGAATAGTAGGGGGTCGAGGATTGAACCTTGAGGCACCCCACAACTTATGAAGCTAGTTTCAGAATTTACATTGTTTATAACTGTAACCTGAGTTCTATCAGAGAGGTAGTCACGGAAGAGATTAAGACTTGCACCTTTAAACCCATAGAGCTCCAATTTTGACAAAAGGATCTCATGGTCAATGGTATCAAAAGCCTTTTTTAAGTCAATAAACAGAATGGCATTTGTCAAACCATCGTCGATGTTAAGATACCAGTTGTCTGTGATATCAATAAGAGCTGTAAAGGCTGGTTTTCACTAGCGACGGAGTCGGAGTCGGAGTCGTAATCAGAAGCATAGAGTGATACGATCAAGTGAAAATCAAACCGACGGAGTCGGAAGCAGATCACTGATTCCGCTTATGACTCCGTCGCTTACGATCAAGTGAAAACTGAATTGTCGGAGTCGGAAGCGGAAGCGGAAGAATAAACCAATCACAACGCTCGATTCCGGGCCTTGTGATTTGTTGGTTCTTCCGCTTCTGCTTCCGACTCCGACAGTCCAGTTTTCACTAGATCATAAGCGACGGAGTCGTAAACGGAATCGGAAGAAATGGAAACGTTCTGATTCTTCCGACTCCGATTCCGTCGAGCTTATGACTCCGCTTACGACTCCGATTTTCGGTTTTCACTAGGTCATAAGCACTCTTATGACTCCGACTACGACTCCGACTCCGACTCCGTCGCTAGTGAAAACCAGCCTTAAGAGTAGAGTGCAAAGGTCTAAAGCCAGACTGATATTTTGAAAGTAGCTTATTGTCAGTTAGATATGCATATACCTGGTTAATGATGCTTTTTTCAAAGAGCTTGGCAACTACAGAAAGCACACTGTCAGAAATTGGCCTCTAATTGGCTGGGTCAACCTTCGAGTCAGTTTTAAAAATTGGAGTTACTCTAGCACTCTTCCAGTCTTTAGGGATGATTCCAGTGGAAATAACTAGATTAAAAATATGTGTCAGAGAAGACGCAATGAATGTAAATGACATTTTTAGGCAAGTTGGGATACCATCGAGGCCATCAGCCTTGCCCACAGGAATGTCATTCACAAGTTTACGCAGTCCGTCAATAGTAAGTAATTCAAGCTCGAAGGTGCTCTCACAAGATTCTATAAAGTCACGAAAACTGACTCGAGGGGGATTTATCGGTAAAATGCCTGTTGAAAGCGTTGCTTAGCTCATGAGGGTCAGTTATCACCGTGTCACCAATAATCAATTTTGAGGCCGGTGTAAAGTTTTTTCTTTCGCGATAATAATGTATTGATTCCATTCCAAGTCGCTTTAGCTTTCCCAACATTATCCTCGAAGTAGGAATGATAGTAATTCTTCTTGGAGGCCTTAATAGAATAGTTTACACGATTCTTAAGACGCCTGTACACTGCCCATGAACTGATCACCGGTGACGATTGTGATTCGCTTTATTTTGTCTCTTTCCCACATTAATCGTTTGATTTCCGGGATGATTCTAACAGGTGCATGAAGGTTTGCTACCGCTAAAAATGATTGCTTCCACACCTCCCATGCTCTAATAGGGTTATCAATCAGCTCAATTTTGTCCCAAGGAACCAGCGCCATGTCATTCATAAAGTCAGCAGGCATAAAAGTTCTGTATTGCCTCGATTTAAAGATTCGTGGGAGCGACGTAGGGCATGTTAATTTTCTAGAGACATAGATTAAACTGTGATCTAATAACACCGTAGATGGTGCAGACTAAACCTGAGTAAATAAAATTGAAAGAACGTACTTTTGAGATGCTGGTTAAAGATTTACAGAAAGTAAAGAGCATCGCAGTTATGTGCGCGACTTGGGCAGTTTATTTAACAGACTTGAATATCTTGCTTTCAACTTATCGTTGGTTTTTACAAGACAATTTTAGCAGAAGCCAAAGTACTTTGAAGATTACAGCTACCCGGCTATTGGGTTCATTCTGATGACAAAATTTACACGCTTAACCTTTCGAAGGCGGGGAATTCTAACTGCTACTTGTTCCCCCATATTTCAAGCAAATGCTGAGTACCTGTTTGACGACCAGACGATGAATGGAAGGCAAAGCACTTCTATAAAACTTGTGAGAAAAAAGTTCAGGTACAGGTTCCCACCAACATTAGGAGTGCTGAGGTATACACCGTAATAAACCATGCCAGATACGAACCTTAAAAAAAGAAAAACATTTACTTGTTTTACGACCAGGCCTAAACTAAAAAAGTTAGGAAGTCCATTAAGTGAACAGTGACTCCCAGCTATTTTACATGATCTAAGAATAAGAAGCTCAGTAGGATGATACCGAGCTATATAATGTGCAAAGGCAAATCAATACGGACTGACGACTTAAAATGGACTAATCGTTGCACTTTATTAGAGAACACCTTGCAAGTAAGCGAGCTAGAAGGTGTACCTTACGTTTGTAACTAAATGGATACAATCAGACAAACTTGATAATAGATAATAAGCGAGTGTTTTTTCACCCAGTACGTTCTAAATGTCTAGTGGTAAGCTTCCGTATAGACAATCGCCTGGGGCTCAAGTTTTCACAAGATTTGACTTCTTTCCCATACTTCCACTCATATATACCTAACTTTATAGAAACACTTCTTCTTCTGCGCGCAGAACTGAACTTAATCAATTAGTGAATTCTTCACCCATACAAGATCACTTTACAACTCAACCAAATCTTAGTTTTTAACCGATTCATCAGGCGTTCAAGTATTTGTACTTGACGAGAAAAAAAAACGTTGATAACACCTTGCAAGTAAGCGTTTGCCACAACAAAAATAACAACATCAAAGCAATAGTAACTACATTAACAACAACTAGAAGGGTACATACCAAAGATACCATGACAGCAAAGACTTGTGGGCCATCTTTTTGGACGAGAATAGGTCACGCAAATCTCCCATTCTAACCTGTTTTTCTGGTTCGCATTGAAGTTTCTCTTCCGGCATTTCCTTTCCGTTTACTTCTGCGATTCGGTTGAGAACCTCTTCAGCCTCTTTTAGCTTTCCTTTTAATACAAGCCAGCGAGGTGATTCTCTGGTGATACTAGCATGTTAAAAAAGATGTTAAAGATTCACCATTCAGATAATTAAACAAAACATATCGCACAAGTTGAAAAATGGGTCTGGTCGCAAATTGATTTACATGTAACAGCCGTAATGAACACTGTACTGGGATTTCCCTAGATATCTTTATAAAGATATTTATAAATAAAGAAAAATAGAAGTGCTTTTAGACAATACAATCGTAGGAGTGCTTGATACAAATACATTCAGAGCAAAACGCAAATTAAGATACAAACTAAGTTACTCGAGTTTCACGCTTGAAGCGATCATAAGGTTTTATAAAGATCTATATAAAGATCTTTCAAGAAACAGTACTTACACATCGCAGAACGTTAAAACAATCAATTGCGTCTACAGTGAGTGAATGAAGAAGTAACTGGAAAACTTACAACCACCCGAGAACAATGGGAATGCATGGAGCTCCAGTCACGATGGCCAATGTTCGCCAGTCACGAATAAGGTATGCAAGAAATTCCAGGAACAGCAGGGACAAGGTCCAGCAGTACCACAAGGACACGCCACTCTTACACCGAACTCCAACCATTTCCGTAACTAACACGTAAATCCCAATGCTAGCACCGCCTGCAAACATGCCGATACTCAGTGGGATTGTGATGCTCTTATCATTAGGAGATGGGGAAAACGAAATATGAAGAAGAAGATTAGGATGAAGCGGAGGAAGAGAAGGAGGAGAGGGAACAGGGGGATGTCGAGGAGGAGGAGAGACACGAAGAGGAAGAGGAACAGGAGGAACAGAAAAGGGGGAAAAGCCCCCAGAAAGAGGAGATAATAAATAAAGACGGCAAAAACAGTACGTTTAACAAGGAAACTCTTTCAATTAGTTTTCCTTTGTTCTATGATTACGTGGGATGATCCGATATTCATTTTGCATGATTCATCAACTTACCGACGCCAAATCCGATGAGGAAACGAAACACAGCAAACAACCAATAGGCATGAGGAAAACCGGTGAGAAGACTAAAGACACCGATAATGAAACCATACACATAAATTGTATGTCGTCTGCCAAGCTTGTCTGCGAAAGGACCAACAGTTACTCCACCGAGTAGAAAACCCAGAAAAATCATGGACGATGCTATAGACACGTAGATTGCCTTATCGCAGATGAGATCAAACTAAAATAAGAAAACAATGACAATACCAGGTATAAGTTAAAAAGATCTAGTTTAATGATGGCAAAAGATTTAATTTGAGATTGGGAAACTAATGTTCTGGGATGGGTGATTGGTAACCCTGCGATCATAGTATCCCGTCCCGGGAGGAGTGGAAACACTACTACTCTCTTCCTGCTGCAGAAACTAGAGGTACGAGTAGCCCTGATGGATGACTAAGTTCGAAGGCAGATTCTACTCTTTATCATACCTCAGTCGCTGCAGATGTGTAATCATCAGTAAACACCCCCTCGCTTCTATTGAGATCGCATCGCCTTTTGTCAGACGGTGGCAAGGACGTTTCGTTAAAGAGGCACTGGCTGCTGTTTGCCACACATTTCCAGCCCGGATCAGGAGTTATAAAGGTCATGATCAGCACCGAGCCAAACCAGAATAAAACGAGCCCATTGCAGCCGAGCAATAAGAGAAGCTGGTAGCGACCAAAACTTCCGATCTTATCGAATACCTGATCAACGGTGAGAGCCATTTCTGTAAGAAATAACCAAAAAAACTTTTACTCATGCAGAAAGTTCATGTTATGAGGTACCGAAAGGTCTGAATAGCAGAAAGATAACAATTAATTTTACATAATTGACGATAATTCTAAAACTCACATGTTTCGGCGGAAAGGTCTGCCTTCATCGGTATGTTGCAATATATGCATAAAGCATAAAATATAAACATTGAAAAATGCTAATGAGTTCAATAGCGGAAAGAAGAGAAAAAGGTTTCTTTTACAATAAATAAAAGCGTGAGAATTACAATAACAAATTTAGATTAAAGGAGGTCACTCCAAAAAACATATTCTTTTTGTCAACGCAAATTAAAAACCCCCCATTGAATTTGGCTACTCTTAAGCATAAGTTTTCCTTAGAAAATTTGTCTCCAAAGAAGCCCAAAATTCGACATCTTTGCCGCCATTATAACCCTAAGTCTAAGGGAATTTGTCCATGGCTTTTGACAAGCCTTTTAACTACCATTCTCAAACTCATTAATAATTCATCAAGCTAAAACAAAGAAAATCACAACCGTGAAGGAGGTTTTGATACCCGGTCTTAATTAGCATAGATTTTGACAATTTTACCTCTCGATTTTCTCCTTAGTTTTTGCTTCGATTAAGAAGATATATCAAACACTCGAGACAGTGTTTCATCGGCTATCCAAACACCTCGAATTTCGTCAAAAATACTCCGCTGCGCGTCGTATTTTCAACTCTCTTCTCGGTGTTTGGATATCCCGATAAAACACTGTCGCTCGTGTTTGATATATTACTTCCAGATTATGTCTGCTCTTGAGCCATATTATTTTTAGCCAAACGTGCTCCAAACCCGAGAAATGACTCGGATAGCAGTGAAGATAATGAAGTGGATAATCGCTTGGAAAATATACATTTTGCTGACCTTCTGAAGGATGCCGAGTCAGATGCAGGTTTTTCTGCTTCCCGCCAATTTCGAGTTGGACTGAATGACGTCACTTAAACACGGCCTGGCTGCCAAGTACAGTTTCAAAATGGTAGCGTCCAACGTCGAATTGTGGGCTTCTTTCGAGACGGATTTATTCAGTATAGCAGGTACTTTAGAGGCTAAAACTTCGGTGAGTTAAAAACTGCAAAGCTTGCTATAGGTGTAGACAAAAATGTTTTTGGAGTGACCTTCTCATTTAAGAGTCATTGTCAGAGAAAACCGGGCAGTGCCAAAAGATTGGGTCAGCCGATTTCCTTTATTTTATAGTCGGGCGAAAGCCGACTTGTAATTCACTCTGGTATTTCGTATCAAGCTCAGTCACGTGCAATGGGCATTACCGCAGTCACGTAATAAAGGTTCAACCTGCTTTCCACGACGGTCTCCATGTTGAATTCGATGCCAAAACGAAAAGATAACAAATGGTGCCATCTTTTCTGCGTTCAAATATACAGACCTACACACCGTTCGCGGTAAATCTACTCTAAAAGCGTATATTATGGTACGGGTCGTTCTGCCAACTCAAAATACCAAAAGAATCGAATGATTCAGCGAAGGTCTTACTAGAACCAAACCAGAAATCAAATGAGTTATCAACTTGATGAACAGAAAATGCCGACAAAAGGACTACATAGCTACCTGGGCATATCTATGAAAACACCAGGTACATATTTTGGAGATGGTAATCAATATTGTATTCAGCACTGTCACAATGTACAGGACGGGTGTATTTAATGTAAACAGAATTACCGTCAATGATTGGAGATCGCTATATGCCTGAGAAAAATAATTTACCAGCTTAATCTAAATCATTGTAATTCAATAATTTAGGGATACCACTACGGCATGTCTAAAGACAGGGCGTTTGGAATTATCACTCTTGTCACAAAATTATTCTTTATTTATTCTGACAATAAAATGTATTGGAGTCAGTATCTATCATACTGGTAATGGGAGTTATAAGGTATTTTATTCTCATGCAGGAGACTAATATGGTAGAAGTTACACCTCAGGTACATGTGTACTATTAAAACAGAGCTTTGTACTTTATCTCCAGACTATTCACCCTCTCGGTGACAAGTATGAACTCAAAGGAGTACACAAAGTCTTCACAAAAGTTCAGGCTTCAGGAGTAATCAT
>OZ026602.1:2453430-2478430 GCA_964020085.1 Micromussa lordhowensis
CTGAGCTTGGTTCTTCTTCCCGGTCATCCCTCTCTTCACTGGTATTGTCCTAGATTAAAGCATTAGCAATCTTGAGCTGTCTTGCGTCTCGATACACTTCCCGTCCATCTGTGATCCCTCGTGCTGCGATGCTTGATCCGTCGGTTCGAGTTACGGTGTAGAATGCTGGTTCATATGCTATGGACCATTTGTTCCTCTTTTTTTGCTTTAACAGTACATGATCTCCTACAATGAAGTTGTGTTCCTTGGTGTTCCTGTTCTCAGCATTCTGTTTGAGCTTTTCTTTGTATCTCTCATCCCTCTCATTGATAGCTGTATCACGAGCAGTCTTGCTACTCTCCCTCGTTTGAAGGTCTAACTTGGTTCTAACTTGTCTGTTCATGAGGGCTTCATAGGGCGTTACTCCCGTGGCAGGGTGCGGTGTTGAGCGGTAGCCTGTCAGCATTTCTTGAATAGCTATGCTGCTATTTCCGCCTTTGAGGTTGGTGATCCGCTCCGTCTTGTCAAGGAGTTTCATAAAGCTTTCCGCCTCGCCATTAGCACGTGCATGTTCTGGGGTGACTCGATGATGGTGAAATCCCTTTGTTTTAGCGAACTCTGTAAATTCTCTGGAATTGAATGGTGGTCCGTTGTCACTTTCCAGCTGTTTTGGGGTGCCATGAGTGGCAAACATTGTTTTGAGCTTTTCCTTGGCTGGTTGAAAAGCTGTTGAGTGGGTCTTCGCGACTTCAGGATATCTTGTTCTCTTGTCTATATACTAGATTATAATGACCATCAGGGTAGGGTCCACTGAAGTCTACAGCTATGACATCATAAGGTTTCTTGGGTATGTCTGTGACTTTGATGGGTTCCTGCCTGTGCTGCTTTGTGGTAACCTGGCCTTCATAACACTAACCGATGATCTGTTCGATCATACTGTTCATGGTTGGAAACCAATACTTTGCTCTTATCGTCTGCTTTGTTTTGGTTGTTCCCAGATGTCCAAGGTCGTGTGCAGCCTTGATGACTTTTCTGTGTAGGCTTCTGGGGATGATAATCTGATTCTTTCGGAAGAGCAGGCCATCTACTGCATACAACTCATTCTGTACACTGTAGAACGGTTCAATGTCTGGGTCCTTTCTGTGTTGTTCCCAGTCCCCGGTAAGTATCCTGACAGACAGTTTTTGAAGCTGGCTTACACTCTCACAACAATTGGTCTAGCTGGGTTGAAGTATGCCATTGTGCTTTCACTTGTTATGCTTGCTTTCAGCTTCTCGAATGCTTCATTCTCCTCTGCTCACCATTTGAACTTTGTATCTTTATGGGTCAGCTTTCGCAAGGGTGCAGTTAGTGATGCGTATCATGGGATGAACTTTGAAAGGTATCCGGCCATGCCAAGGAAACTTCTCATCGCTTCTTTTGATTTTGGTGGGCCGCTGTCTTTTACAGCTCTGATTTTCTCTGGGTTTGGCTTCAATCCGTCCTTCGTTAATTTGTGTCCATAGAACTCTATCTCCTCGACTCCAAACTGGCATTTGTCAGGGTTGAACGTGATTCCAAAATCCACTGCTCTCTGCAGGACTGCTTCCAATGTTTTGTTGTGTTCCTCCATATTTCTTCCTCCTAGCAGGATATCATCCCGTTGGTTGAGGCATCTTGGTATGTCCCCGAATATTCGATAGATAGCTTCCTCAAAGAGATCTTGTGATGCTTTCGCTCCAAAGATCAGACGTTTTGGTCGCATGTTCCCCCACGGGGTGCTGAAAGTGGCAATCTTCCTGGACTCTGGATCGAGTAGGAGTTGGTAGTACCCCTGCCGCATGTCAAGTTTGGAGAAGACAGTACAGTCATGAAATTTGTACATGAAGTCTTTGACAATCGGTCCCTGGGTGATCCTGTTTCTTTCCATGAATTGGTTTGGTACTCTGAGGTCCACGCTGGCTCTGATCGTGTGCGGTTCAAGTTTCTCCTTGTCTAACGTGTTGAACTTTGGTTTTGGTTGAATGACCAAAGGCGAACACCATGTGACCGCCTCACCTTCGGGCACCTCTTCAAATATCTCCTTTTCTACAAACTATCCCAACCATTTCTTCAATGGTTCTTGCAGGTAGTAAGCCACTGGTCTCGGTCTTTGAGCTACGGGCAATGCTTCTGGTCTCATGCTGAACTTCGCATAGAACTCTTTTCCATTCTTCCCGATGCCCTTAAATACATCACTGTATTGTTCAGTCATTTCCTTGATTTCAGTTTTGAGATTTCAGTTTTGAGATGGTTCTACCTGGATTCTCAGGTCATTGGTCTCGCCAAAAGAGCCATCTTCTCTGATCTGTAACATACCCAGCTCTTGAAGGGTACTTTTGCTGATGAGGGGTGGGGAATTGATTCTTCCTCTGGTCACAACAAATCTTGTGACTGCTCCACAGATCAGGTTTCTTACAGTGGCTGTAAACTCTCCTTTCACAAGTAGTTCACTCTGCAAGGTGCTTAACTTTACTCTGCTTGGTTGTAGTGTAAGTTTCACACTGGACTGATTTGTCAGTGCCTTAAATTGGTGTTCGTCCATGACATTTACTTCTGTTCCGCTGTCGGGCTCAGCTTTCACATCAACATCTTCTATCTTCACTGATACAGTTCTGTCTTCACGATCTGTTTTGATTTTCTTTCACTTGCTTCAGGTTTCTTACGGCTTGGCAGAAAAACTCACCATCGGAACTTGTTGAGTTGTCAGCATCTTCTTCTTCAGTGGTTTTCTTTACGCGGCGCTTGTGCCTTGGATTCTCTGGTGGCCTGTGATCGCGTTTTTTTTCGTTGCCTTTCTTGCTGTTGTGCGGGCCTTTAAACTTGCACACAGAACTGAAGTGATTGAACTTTTGACGTTTCATACATTTCCTTCCATACGTTGGACAGTTATTGCCTTCCTCGTGTGTGTCTGTTTGTCCACAGTATCCACAGGGTTGCTTTCCCCAACCGCTATGTTTGTTCTTGGGTGGACGCCACTTCTCAAACTGTCGTCCAAGGTTCTCCACATCTTGGGGAATTTTCATGTCGCTTATTTGAAGTGATTTATTTTCGATTTGAGCAGCTTCGGTTAAAAATCGTGTCAAATCCTATTTCTTGTTGATGGCTTTTTGGATGAGTGATCGATTCTGCGTTGTTTGGATGAAGTGCTCCAGGCCTTCGTTCATCACAGTTGGCTTCGAATTCGTTGTCGTTGGCTTTATCTTCTTAAACGTGCAGCGTACGCGTTCGTTGTTTCGTCATGTGCCGGTCTCATTTTGAGGAATTCGTATCTTGCGTGGTGTTTATTTTTCTTGGGCTTGAAGTAGTCATTCAACTTCTTTCTCAGCTTTTCGTAGTCGTTATCACCATCTGTCGGGACTGGCAAACTTTCTTTCCGGCCATAAATGATGAGTGCATCTTTCTTGTCGAGTGGTTCCGAAATCTTGAAATACCTGAATTCCCGTTCGATTTCTTCGAGCCAGTCGTCCCACGCTTTTCCTTTAGCAATAGGATCATCTCCTTGTTGGTTGAGATATTAGATTTCTCGTTGCCGCAATGACTTGCACTGGAGCTGCTGTGCCGGCATCTGCTTGTTCTGTATCAGACATGTTTGTTCATCGATCGGTTCACGCGTTGTAGTATTTTGCTTGCTTGCCCCTCTCGCTGGGCTTCAAACTTTGCTTGCTAGGTTTCTTTGGCTTTCTTCTCTGCTTCTGTCGCCAGTGTAACAACCGTGAGTCTAAATAAATGCTGTTTAATAACATAACACTTTTTGCCGACTACATCTGACGTGGCACTATAAAGCGATGCGTATGCACCTATGCGAACTGAACTATACCAGAATTGTCTGAATGCTGGAATGGATATTACAATCGGTTTGTCCATTTCTGACACGGAATTAACTGGCTATTGCCGCTTCAGTCAAAAAGACTATCAAGTTGCGTGTTTTAAAATAGTGGGAAGTTCAATGTCATATGCAAATGTCTACAAACCAACTTTGTTGTGTTTACGTTTGTCGCCGAGTCGCTGCCTCGTCCCCAGGCGTCTCTGTTTGTCAGAAAACGACAAATCGCTGCAATCCAGGCACAATGCACCATGCGAAGGATCAAGCCTTGTCGCAGTGCATCATGGGCAGGCTCAAGCCGAAAACTGAGACGCCTGGCAGATCTTTTCCGATTTCTGGCCAGAGATTTCCGATTTCTGGTTTATCATAAAAAAGTCGTTTCCCTGTCAGTTTTTCGAGGTGAAACTCCCTGTTTTTCTTCTGCCATACTCAGAAATTGTATATTCTTTGTTTTGATGCCCAAACAATGTGATTTTGTGGCCTTTTGACACGCATATAACGGGTTGAGATGGAGGATGCTTTAGAGGATCTTGACACTACGTTCCACGACCTTAATTTAGAATGTAATACCGCTTTTTGGTAATTCTTTCACATAATTTTCCGTTATGTTGTTCCTGAACTTTGAACTTCTGAAAGACCAACGATAAAACGGTTCACGGCTACTTATTTTGCCAGATGTTTCGTGTAACACGCCAGAAAAGGGTCAGAGTGGAAAGCATTTCCTCACTCCTGAGTCAAGAGCTCTTCAGTCGAAAGCGAAACGAGGTGAGCCGATTTACTACTGTTTGGCGAAAGAAATGAGTGAATCTTTAATCAGAAAAATAGACTGTAATTATTTAGGAATACACATGGATTGCCAGCTAAAGTGGAAGAGGCAAAAAGAATTAACGAAGCATAGGTGTTCTTTGCAAGGCTATCTTGTAACCCCCAAAGTGCTTACTCAGTTGTATTACTCCATGATATATCCACGTAGAAATTCCTTGTCTACACCTCGTGGCATTTCACGAGTCTCACTTTAGGGCGTTTGAAAGAAGGCCAGAAATACAGGCTAGCACTTGCTAAAATTGAAAACTATGAAACTTATAGTACTTAAGCCAATATTTACGGGTAGGTACATTTCGCTGACCCCTTGTCCATGGACTACCCCGATGGACCTGGTCCATGGACTACTTGAATGGACTACCCATGGACTACCCTTAATGGACTACCCTAACTGGACCACCCTGAAATTTGCGGCAAACATAAATTTAACTAAGCTAGAACCCAAACAAAAAGATGCGATCGATCACCGGAACACATGCGATTGAAGAGATTCAACGATCCAGCACAAAAGATGCGATTTAATTCTCAAACTTTTCCTACCTTAACGTTTGGGCCTTTGTCACGAAATCTTGGATTCAAGCGAGTTTTCCTCTTGTTGACAAACATACCGACCAACATGTTATTGTCTCCGCCATCTTGGATTTCTACCGCTGACCAGAAGAGTGCAGCTAGCTGGCGCACGAGTCGCTCTTGACGTCGCTCTCAACATGGAAAGCACGCCAGATGGTAAGAGGAATTTTGCATATGTAATCGCAATCGAAAAAAAGGACAACTGATCACGAGGGTACATCTTGTGTATTAAAAAGTCAACTAAAAAGAAAGATCATGCGACAGATCATGCAGGAGCCGCGCAGGGAGCCGCGCCTCTCAGCTTCGCAATGTTTTGGTCAGCGGTTGTGATGCAGGTCAAGATGGCGACTCTAGGAGCAACAACAACTCCATTTATTTACAACTCTTTCGTTTGCAGAAAAAGGACAACTCGTTAGTTGTCGTTTCCACTTTACTGCCCTTCAATATTTTGTGGCAAAGGTCAAGTTGGGGATTCAATCTTTTAAATCGCAAGTGACTTAGTGTTCCGTAATTGTGGATCGCATCTTTTTGTTTGGGTTCTAGCTTAGTTAAATTTATGTTTGCCGCAAATTTCAGGGTGGTCCAGTTAGGGTAGTCCATTAAGGGTAGTCCATGGGTAGTCCATTCAAGTAGTCCATGGACCGGGTCCATCGGGGTAGTCCATGGACTAGGGGTCAGCGAAATGTACCTACCCAATATTTACAGTATGCTGGCAAACCACATAGTTTTTTCACATGTGTTGTCCTTTTCTCGGAATGTAAGGGACAATGTAGGGTATATACCCTTGTGCCCCCTTTTTAAATTAACTGGAAAATGAATGTTTTTCACTTCAGCTCACAACTTGAGAGGCCCTGAGTGTGAGGTGAGACGAGAGCAGCTGTGTTCTCAGCTGCAGGACAAAGTGGAAGTTGTCAATGATGACAGTGTTGAAATCAGCCAGGCGCTACTGCTTCAGTTGTTGGATATGAGTGTGATGGAAAAGAGTCGTCTTACACGGGCTATAAAACATGCATACCCCCAATCAAAGAAGAAAAAGGTTCCTTCTGGAGATGGCAAAACACAGTATCCTTATAAACTGGAATTATTATAATAGCAACATTTTAGGGGCATGAGCTCTCAGTCTCAAGTTTTTTTTTTACCATCACTTTCAACAAAATCTCCCAGATATCTAAGAAATCACGATAAAATAAAATACATGTACAGTACAGTACTTGGGGGAAGTTTGGTTTAAGTTTTGGCCTTTTTTAACAACACAGTTCTCAATATTTTCTCTGCTCTGGTTTTCTCCCCTCCCCTTTTTGTATTTCCAGAGCTCTAAAAAATTGTAAATTTATTCAAAATGATTTTTCTTTAACTAATCAAAAGAACATTCTACACACGACTAAGGTTAAAGAAACATGTAATAGCAATGATGGCAAGTGTCTTGCCTGGCAGCATTGATGGCAATAACATTGAAGCTTTAAAGGAAAAGCGGGCAGAGCTGGAGAGTGTTATAAATGAAAAATGGGACACCCTAGTTTCAGAAACTGAGGCCTCTACAATTGCTCTTGCTATGCACTGCCATGCCCTTATTAATGAATACCAGAGACTTGTCACTGTATTGTTGACACAATATCAAGCAGTCATAAATAGACTTAATCAAGACCAAGAAGTTATGAATGGTGCCATGATGGCAGGTCAGAAAACAAAAGTGCAACAGGAGATGAAGGAATTTGAGGGGATAGTAGTTCTAGGACTGAAGGATGAAACAGCAGATATTGCTTTGGATGGGCAGGTGTTCTCAACCATCATGACCCAATTTGAGGAGAAGTGCCCCCTACTTCAAGATATACTGAACACTCTCTTGGTAACAACAACTGTGTGGCCCTACAAGAGGATGCTGACCTAGCAAATCTGATGGTAAAAGATGTTAAGGTTTTGAAATCACCTTAATTAAAGTTAAAAGCTAAGACTGAGCAGCCTCAAACAAATGACATTGCATTTTGACAGAAGATGAGCTGCCTAGCTTCCAAAGGTTCTGTACTAGGTTAATTTTCATAGGTGTTGTCATTTCTGTTGTACATATATCAGCATTTATTGAAATTTATTAGTTTTATAAGACTGAGCAGCCTCAAACAAATGACATTGCATTTTGACAGAGGATGAGCTGCCTAGCTTCCAAAGGTTCTGTACTATGTTAATTTTCATAGGTGTTGTCATTTCTGTTGTACATATATCAGCATTTATTGAAATTTATTAGGTATACTGCATCTGTCAAGTTATGATTAATTAATATATTTAGCCTTTTTCACTAATGTAATCATTTAACACATTGCGTTGATTAAAGATCAGAGTTCTGTTTCATTTCATTGTTCTTCTTGAATGAGTTGGTGTGGGCTTCAAAGCATTTATTGGTGAGCACTAGATGTCAACAATGAAGCATGGCTATCATTTTTTTACATTTCTAAAGGTTTACTATCTTGTTTATCCACATTTGGAAAATGTAAATTCCACCATAGGATGTTGTGAATCCATGTTTGGAAATCAATTTTCCACCAGTGGTTAATTTAACAGTGAAACCAATTTCCTTCTTTGGAAATTTAAAATTCCTGTTTTGGATAAGTGGTTAACCATACTGCAGAGATATTTTCCACATTGGTATTAGAACATTTTCCAACTTTGGTAAATGGAAATTCCATTTGTGGATGCTTGCAAATCCAAAGTAGGAAAGTGCATTTTCCATGTTTTCCCACACTTCCTGTGAAAATATTTTCCACCTTTGGAAAAAAGTTAATCCCAGTATGGAATTGCAGGAAAACCCACTTTGGAAAAAAGACACTTTTTCCAAAAAGGGATTTTTTTGAAAATCCAAACAAAAACCATACAAAAACCACATGTTTTCCTGTTTGGAAAATTGGGTATTTTTTCCAGTGAAAATTTGCTGTACGGTTTTAGTTTTCCAGCATGGAGGAGAATCAAGCACATGAACTGAACTGCCTCTCGATCTTTTTTGACAATGCAATCCAATGAGTAGGGAGTACTAGAAACGGTCACTCTATGACAATCTTGCTCCTGTTAAGTATAAAGAAAAGGAAACAAAGCAAAGAAAAGTAGACGAGCGATAGTGCAGTTTATTTCAGATACATCATTCAAATTTGAAACATTACTTCCATCTACAGCATACTTACGCGCTGACGTCGAAAGTTAAATAAATCCTGCAGGTTTGATTGGGTTTCGTTGACGTGCAATGTTATGCGAGTCAAAACTGCGCCATGTGCGATTAGCCAACTCTCCTTTTAATACCAAATATGGGCATTACAAAATGGTCCAAAACTATGACATAATCGAGCTAACAATAGCTATCATAACATCTTCCCCTTTAACGAAATAAAAATGACTGAGCAAAAACTTACAGAATGAAACACTGATAAGCTCAAAAAAAATGAAATAAAAACAAAGAAATGTGAACAGTTTCTCAGAGTCTATAAAGTTCAGTAAACTAAGTCCTTGAGTCTCTCAGACAGTTCAACTACTCATTTAAAAGTTCAAGAGACAAAATCACTGAATCTCTTTGGTGGTTTCACCACTCTGGTACGGGTGCGCTTTGTGGGCATTGCAAGCACAGGATTAGGAGGAATATCAGCCACAGAATCAGAAGAGGTACAGGTTGCTGGATCAGGTAAGTTTGGGCTGTTTCCTTTTGGATCAGGAGCGGCAGCATCAGCAACAGGCTGTTCATTGGGAACTTCTGAGGGCACTTTCTGGGCAGTATTGGATGCTGACTGTTCCTTGGGCTTAAGAAAGTGTCTGTTTCGGCGAATGTTATCGCTCCCAGTGTTCACCAGATAGGATCTGTCTGACAGCTGTTCAACAAGGGTTCCAGCTTGCCAAATATGTCCTTTTTTGAGAGGTGCGACTCTAACTTCTTGTCCAACTTCCAGCTGTGGTAGTGGGTGTGCTGACCGATCGTAATAGCTCTTTGCTTTCTGCCTTTTCAACTCGATTTTCTTTTCAACACCTTCAACAACTTGAGGGCGGAGCAGGGTTGAGGCTGTTGGCATTAGTGTCTTTGTTCTTCGTGACATGAGTCTTTGTGCTGGACTTGATCCAATGGTTTCAACAGGTGTGTTTCTGTATTCTAACAGGGCAAGCCATGGATCTCTGCCATCCCGGAGGGCTTTCTTGAACAAGTTCTTAGTGACCTTCACTGCAGACTCTGCCTTGCCATTTGCCTTGTGATGATGTGGAGAAGACGTTACATGTTTGAATTCCCACTCTTCGGCGAATCGTCTGAACTCATGACTTACGAGTTGCGGTCCATTGTCAGATACGAGAACATCTGGGATTCCATGCCTGCTGAACTGTTCCTTTAAGAACTGTATGATGGTCGGAGAGGTCATGTCAGCCACTTCTTGGACTTCCACAAAGTCTGAATAGTAATCTACTAACACGACATACTCTTTCCTATGGAGAGTGAACATGTCAACGGCTACACGACTCCAAGGACGATCTGGAACTTTTGAAGTCTGCATGGGCTCTTTGGGGTTCCATGTCTGGAATTCTGCACAGACTGAACACTGCGAGACAGCTTCCTTAATCTCACTGCTCATTCCAGGCCAGAAAACTGAATCTCGGGCCTTTCTCAGACACGATTGGATGCCAAGGTTGCTTGAGTGACTTCGTGCAATGATCTCAGGTCTGATCGTCTTGGGAATGATGATACGTTGGCGCTTGAACAAGATGCCATTATGCAGAGAGATTTCGTCCCGATAGTTCCAGTAATCTCTAATTGGAATAGGTACCTGGCTTTTCTGTTCAGGCCATCCTACCAACACGGTGGTCTTCAGGGTCTGAAGAACTGTATCCTGCTCTGTCGCTTTCTGCAGCTGAGCTAATCTTTCACTGGACACAGTTAATGATTCCAAAGGGTTTAAGGTTTCAACTTCCAATGCAAACACTTGAAACTCTTTGTCTTCCTCTCCTTGGCTAGCGAGGTAGGCTCTGGAAAGATGATCTGCTATGTACATCTGCGGACCTGGTTTGTATGTGACATCCAGATTGAACCGTTGTAGGCGGAGTAACATCCTTTGCAATCTACATGGGGCTGCTAACACTGATTTCTTGAAAATGGCTTGAAGAGGCTTGTGGTCAGATTCTACTGTGATCCTTTCTCGTCGGGATATGTACTGGCTGAACCTCTGACAGGCAAACACGATTGCAAGACATTCTTTCTCTATTTGAGCGTACCTTCTCTCGGTTGGTGAGAGTGTTTTTGATGCAAAGGCTACAGGTTGACCGTTCTGAAGAAGGACTGCGCCCAAACCTTTTTCGCTTGCATCACATTGAAGGGTGACTTCTGCATTGCAATCATAATACTTGAGAATGGGGTGGTTAACCACAAGCTTCTTTACTTCCTTGAAGGCTGTGTCATGCTGTTTAGCCCATGTGAACTTAGCATCCTTAGAGGTTAGGTCCCTTAGAGGCTGTGCTACATCTGCGAGTCGCGGCAGAAACCTTGAAAGATAGTTGACGAACCCAAGAAGACTTAACACTTCTTGTTTGCATGATGGCTGAGGCATTTCCTCTACAGCTTTCACTTTCGCAGGATCTGGTTTCAGTCCTTCCTTACTGATGATGTGTCCCATAAACTTCACTTCAGGTTTCCTCAGCTCCATCTTCCTGCTGTTCAGGCGAAGGTTTACTTTACGTGCTCTTTCTAACAGCTTGAGTAGGTTCTCATCATGATTGAGGACAGCTTGCTCATGTGTATCACCAAATCCCATGACTATGATGTCGTCTCGGATCACTTCTACACCTTCCAAATCGGCCAGTTTCTCCTGAAGGGTACTTTCAAACTCTTCTGGAGCAAGGCTTACACCGAAGGGCATTCGAAGATAACGATAGCGACCAAAGGGTGTCCAGAACGTTGTCAATTTACTGCTGGCTTCATCAAGACTTATTTGATAAAAGCCGTCTTTTGCGTCTAGCGTGCTGAAGATCTTGGCTTTGCACAACTTAGGCAGCAGTTCCTCAAGAGTAGGCATTTGATATTTCGGACGCTGGATAACTTTATTCAGTTCTTGAGGGTCTAAACAGATGCGGATCTTCTTTGGCTTAGCTACCACAACCATATTGCTTATCCATTCTGTTGGGGCTGTTTCTTTTACAATGATGCCTCTTCTTTCTAGATCTTCCAACTTTGCTTTCACTTCCTTCTTGAGGGCTATAGGTATACGTCTGGAGGTGTGCTGCACTGGTGTTGCTGAGGGATCTACTACAAAGCTGCTGGTGCCAATGTGTCCCAATCCTTTGAAGACGTCTTGATAATCTTGCAAGATACTCTGGGCTGTTAAGGGGGGTTGATGCACATCTAAGGTTAAGACTTCAGTTTGTGATCCAAACTTGATAAGTCCCAACTTTTGGCAGGTTTCGGCGGACAATAAAGGTTTGTTGGTACCACTGACAACTTGAAACTTGAGAACTTGAGGCTGTCCACCATGTATGACTTGGAGATTAACTTCTCCAAGAGACTTCATCAGGGAGCCATCGAACAATTTGAGCTTGGTTTTGCTGCTTTCCATACGAGGGTTGCCGTCCTGTTTGATGATCGATAGATCTCTGTAACTAACAACATTACAGGTTGCACCTGTATCCAGCTGACATTTGAGCTTAGTTTCGAGCTTGTTATGTTCACAATAGAAGGTGAGCATTGCGAACCAACGATTACCACAGGATTCTACAGACGAAACATCTTCCACTTTGAGAACTGACTCCTCTGAATCTGAACTATCTTGACTTTCTTGTACGAAATTGACCACACCTTTCTTCTTAGACATACACACACTAGCAAAATGATGCCATTTTTGACAGTAAGCGCAACGTTTGTTGTATGCCGGGCATTCGTTTCGCTTGTGTTGAGAGCCACAGTTTTTGCACTTTCCGGTGATTTTAGGGTCTGCTTTCGGTTTCTTTTGACCAGGGGGCCGGTTTTTTTTCTGTGTGAAGTTACCACTAGGCTGCTTCTTGAAGTTCTTGCCGCTTTCTTTTCCTACGAGATTCACTTCTTCTTTCAATGGGGCAGCGGTATCGGATTTCATGGTCTCTAGTTGCTTGCTGGTTATTTCGTTAGAGCGTGCAATGTCAATTGCTTTGTCGAGCGTGAGAGATTTCTCCCGTAAGAGCTTTCCTTTTGTTCCCCTGTCGATTATTCCAATGACTAATTTGTCGCGGATTAACTCATCGGTGAGCGTTCCAAACTTACAAGACGATGCGAATTTCCGAAGGCGAGTGACGTAACTGTCAACTGACTCCCCTTGATTTTGTTCACAAGAATTGAAGACATACCTTTCATAAACAACGTTGCGTTGAGGCTTGAAGTAGTTGTCCAACGCGGTCATGCATGCTTCCACATTATTCCTGTCCTCGACCGAGATATTGAGGTTCAGGAAAGTTTGAAGGCAATCTTTTCCCATCACGGAGCGTAGCGATGCTAATCGTATTTTTGAAGTTTGTTTATCCAGACCAGTCGCGACTTCATAGTCTTCCCACTGTTGACGGAAGAACTCCCAGTTGGCTACCAGGTTTCCTTTACAAACCATAGGAGCAGGGATCGGAAAATTTGAAGGAACATGCGAGTAAACGGCGGTAGCAGCGGTTCCTGACGTGGCTGGTCCAGTTGTTGTTGGAGCGGGCGGCGGTGTGCCTTCGCTTTCGTTGTCCGACATGTTGTGTTTCAGTGCGCGATTTGCAGGGCGAATTCGGCGATCCCTCCACTTAGACTGACGCCAACTGTTTCGGAGTAAAATTCCTTGTCGGCAATGAGGTTGTACTATTATCTCTCGGTGTATTTCTAACAGAAAATGTCTTTTACTTCTGACACCATGTTATGCGAGTCAAAACTGCGCCATGTGCGATTAGCCAACTCTCCTTTTAATACCAAATATGGGCATTACAAAATGGTCCAAAACTATGACATAATCGAGCTAACAATAGCTATCATAACATGCAATCTTCTCCTCAAAGCGTAGCTTTCTTGAAGATGCTTCTTTGTAAAAGCAATGTTATGAATAACACGAAAGTGATGGTACATCCCGTTGACCGGTTCGTAGAATACATCGCTTTCAGCACAGGAAATGTGTGGGCAGGGGATACGTTCTCTTAGAACAGCTTGGTGTACTTTTCTGGTGCTTTGTTGTTGTACAAAGGCATGTTCTTCGCTTTCAGCATTTTTGAATAAATTAATTGCCGCCATTTTGAAAAGGGAATCTGCCAGGCGCGCTCTCCGCTTGACCCTTCCCATGATCCTTTGCGAGCTTCACTCGTACTAGTTTCTCTCGTTCCGAAATCCGCTAGAGCGCGACTGGGTACGAGGCAGGCCGAGTCGAGTGACTCTTAATGTTCTGCCACTGAAGGAACTAACCTCGTTCCCAGGGTCCTCTCCTTCCCGTCCCCTGGGAACGAGGTTCACGACTGGAAGTAGTGACAAATGTAAACCTTGCAAATAATAGATAGCCCTTAAATGGAAACTGTCCCACATGCGCTTGCTAAATATAGATTTTATAGCCGAATAAAAATTATAGATCTTAATTAAATAAGTTTGTTGATTGTAGCTTAAGGATTTTATATTTCGAATTCTAGATATGTTCTTTATTATTGTATATTATTGTATATAGTCACTGTAGCCTGATCGAATATTTTATCATTGTAAATTCTAAAGATTATTGTACTTGTTACGTAGGATAGTGTCCCCGATTAGTAAACCTATTACAGGCTAGCTAGAAGTTTGACACTGAAATAAAGTCATTATTATGATTATTATTATTATTATCTTAACTTTAAAATCACATTCTGCATTTGCTTTCCACTTGCTGACCACATATTACTTTCTGGTAATTTCTGGTGTTTATTGCCTGATCTTGAGCTGCCACAAGTAGTCCCTCTGTTTCTCCTTTCAGATTGCTTGACAACCATTTGTGGGTGGTGATTGTGTCTACATGTGGCTTCTCTAGTATCTTGGGATACTGGCCATGCAAAGCTTTGTCTTTCCACTTTTCTTCTTTCATTGATTTCATTCTAGACTTGAATATGTGTTTCAGGGTCTTAGCATTTTCCGAGGCAGACTTATCTTCTCTATTCTCAAACTCTGGCATTGTTATGTCCCTTTTGAACTTAGTGGCGTTCTTGGTTATTGAATTTGTGGCTTTGGATCGATCATGTTCAAGCAGCTACTTTGGCTAACACCCTTCTTTGTGCTTAAGATAATGATCAAGTCCTAATGTTGCTGTTGTGAATGCAATCAGGCCCCTACCTGCATCTCTTCTCGGAAGGTACAGCCTTTCCACATCTGCTTTAGGGTGTAACATCTTGTGCATGTTCAATAGTTTGCGTGTTTTTGTGTCAATCTTCTTCAGTTCTGAGATTTTGCAGTCTATGATGCCAAAACTGTATTGCACAACTGGGACTGCAAGACTATTGATAGCTTCCATTTTGTTTCTTCCATTGAGCTCAGTTCTTAGGATCGATCTTACTCTTCTGTTATATTCTTTTCGTATCTTCTCTTTCATTTTACTGTGCTGGATACCATCACTGTCATCTACACCCAGGTATTTGTATACACCTTCCTGGTCCAACTCTTGTATTTCTGTATCAACATCTATCACTATGTTTCCAGTTGAGGTCAGTTTAACTTTCTTGAAACTGGCTTTGGCACATTTCTCAAGTCCAAATTCCATACCGATAACATCACTGAACTGCTTCACTATTTTTAGTTCTCCAATTTGTTCTTGCTCGTTCTTGCTGTACAGTTTTAGATCATCCATATAGAACAGATTTCTGATTGGGGCACTTGTATTTGAGATCTTGTAACCATACCCAGATGTAGCCAGTTCTGATGTTAAAGGTACAAGGGCTAGGCAAAATAGTAGAGGTGATAATGAATCTCCTTGAAAGATCCCTCTTTTGATCCTGATCTGATCCGTTGTGATACATCCATCATTGTAAAATAGCTTCATTGTAGTTTTCCAGTTGCTCATTGAGGCTTCCATGAACTTGATTAGTTTTTCATTAAATCTGTACATCTGTAAGGTCTTTATATCCACTCATGAGGGACACTATCATAGGCTTTTCTATAATCTATCCAAGCCATACAATGTACTCAAGTTCTTCTTCTTCTTTTTGCAGTACTCAATGATCATTTTGTTTATTGGTATTGGTATTGGTATTGGTATTGGTATTGGTATTGGTATTGGTATTGGTATTGGTATTGGTATTGGTATTATTGTCACTTCATGATCATTTCGACGGCTCTTTAGAAGAACACTTTGTAGTGAAAGGATCCCGTGGTTAAATAAAGCTATTATTATTATTATTATTATTATTATTATTATTATTATTATTATTATTGTCACTTCATGATCATTTCGACTTCGAAGCGCGCAAAATGTTTTAATTTATGCTTGCAATATCGTCACGACTTGTCAAGTTCCTATCTGGACATGGCAAGAATAGCTCTTTAGCGAACCCTACTTAATATCTTTTCAATATAAAGTACTGAACTCTATTCTGTTTACCAATGAAATCCTTTTTTAAATACGTTATATACCAAGTCCTAACTGTTCCTTCTGTCAAGATACCAAAGAAACTAGAAACTATGTATTATTTACTTGTTCCATTTTCGTACTCTTTTTTGAATAATATTAGTAGTTGGGGATACCTCTTACTAAGTGACGTTGTCATAGGTATCTTGAAGGAGGGGATGGATCTAGTCAATTATGTAATAATTGTAGGTAAAATTTATTTATGAAATTGTAGGCATAAAGATATCAAACCGTCAATTAGTCATTTTGAGAGAATTCTTGAAAAGAAATACGAAACTGAAAAATATATTGCTTTCAAATCGAATAGAATTATTTCTTTCCGTGATAAATGGAAATCCTATGAAGAATTGTTTTTAAGTGGCTGATTAATTAATTAATTAATTAATTAATTACTTTTAGTTAATTATTAGGAAATACCTTGGCTTATACGAACTGACGCATTGACTTATTCCTTTAGGCAGCGTAACCAGTTTAATAGTATTGAACATTGTAGTGAATTTTGAGGACTGACTTAGCAGCTAACTATTTTTTGTTGTACAAACTTACACTAATAACATGCTAAAGTAGCAAGGAAATAAATTTGTTAAAAAAAAGAATAACTCTGGAAAACAATTTTGATTTATATTTATCAATTCACCCATCGATGATAATGTACTAATAAGGACTCGCTGAGATTTGAGCACTCCACTGTTGGCCAGAATGATCAATGGCGATCAAAGCCTTACGGCGATTTACATTCGTTTTATCAGCAACCTTTGATTTGTTTTAAACACGTCTTTATCGACAGCATTAAACCGAGTTTTGTTTACAAAACTGGTTGTACTTACCTTAGTAAATGAGGATGAGAGAGTCAACTGCCTTTCCTATACAGAAACCGCGCCTGTTATTACGGTTTTTACGGTCGTCTTGTGAATTATTTATTACTAAAAATGCCGCTAAAAAGCTACAATGGCAGCTGTTCAAGCAAAAACATATAGCCCCAGGGGAGTATTGTCATTAAAAATGAAATAAAACATATTTCACGTCTTTCCAATTCCGATGACTCTATAGAGCGGATTTCAACGAGCCCAATAGATGTCCATGCCTGACTAGCACTGTCAAATCACCTTTAGTTTGTAGGCTTTATTTTACCTCAGTAAAGGTTCATAATTGGCTTTCTGTTCTGTTTTACATAGGTCCCCTGAATTCCCTTATATGAGCTTCAAGAAATACTCGAAATGCCCTGTCAGGATATAAACAAAACATATCTGAAAACTTCCAAAATTCCTGGCCATCGACTCAAACTTATGTCCCACTTATCTGAAGTTGAGGGTGGGTTGACTTTGGCACACGCCTGACACTTTTCTGTCACGTTTGGCACGTATAGCTCCCTTCCACACGTATGCACACTCCTTGTCCAGACTCAGTTTTTATTTTGATCCTTGAGGTGACATTCCAGTGTCGCGTTATTTCACAGAGCTACACAGAAACGCCTAGGATACAAATCTTTGAATAATTGCTAACTACATATATTGCGGATCATTATCAGTATCTGGGCCAAGTGCTCTTAGAAAAACTTTGGTAAAATTACCAAAACGTGCGCTATGTAATTTTTATATTTTGAAGATTCCCTCAAGTCTTAAATTGCGCATTTTAAAAGTTCTTAAATTGCGCTCTGTTAGACTCCATAAAACCTAAACTTTAATTGCGCACTTTAAGACTCTTTAAATTGCGCACTTTAAGAGTTCTTTAATTGTACACTTTAACACTCCTTAAATTGCGCACTTTAAAGAGTCCTTAAATTAGTTTAAGACTCCTTAAATTGGGCACTTTGAGAGTCCTTAAATTGCACACTTTACGAGTCCTTAATTGGCACACTGTAAGAGTCCTTAAAATGCGCACTTTAAGAGTACTTAAATTGCGCACTTAGACTCCGGATCCTTAAATTGTGCACTTAAAGTGCGCATTTAAAGTGCCCAAATTAAGAAGAATTTAAGAAGTGTTAAACTACTTAAGTGCGCAATTTAAGGAGTGTTAAGTGTGCAATTAAAGTGTGCAATTTAAGGAGTCTTACAGAGCGCAATTTAAGGAGTCTTAATCCGGGCAATTTAAGGACTTTTAAAATGCCAACCAGCATCGACATAGTTGCGTGGCCCATACAACGGAGATTTCCACATCGTGCAAAATTTCAGAAAACGTTCAACGATCGAGGAGAATTGACAAATAACGTTGTGTCAGTCGACTAGCTTCGACTTCTGAGACCATCTCACGGATCCTACAGCCGTGTTGCCCACAAACCTAAAACTACGTTACGACACTTACTGACCAACGTTAAAGACAGGGACGAACCCAACAACAGACAGGGAGCAGTTTACAAGATCAAATGCTCCGACTGCTAGGCTTCCTACATCGGTGAGACTGGCAGAAACCTTAACACGAAGCTGACTGAACACAAACGAGCCACAAAAAATGGTGATGTCAACAATCACATTGCTAAACATTATCAACTGACAAACCACAACATTGACTGGTACACTGCTCAATGCTTAACCTACAGTACGAACTCTGCAGGTACACTAACTTACAACAAACGCCTCTTAACAGATGTCAACTACAACCGGCGCCTTACAAACGACTTATCCATGACACAAACGAAACCGACAAATAGACTTCTAACAGATCGACTTAATTTGACTAACTATACACGGACCTCAAACCAACCAATTTGACTAATAAAAGACAGATCGAACCTGACCTGTGACTGATGACAAACTTTACAAGAGTCTTTCAGCCAATACCATCATGGCTAAAGTGACCAATCACTTTCAACGGACCAAACTTATAACATCATCGACTGACAAACTCTATTCACTTGATTCTGAAGATGACTTCCGCTCAGGTTGTCGAAACGTCAATCACCAACAACAGTTCTTCTCAGAACTACCCTCACCCGGACAATCACACTATACGAAATACAAAACGATCTTACAAAAAAACCGCTTTTATTTCGGTTTTAAGTTGTAACTTTTAGGAGTCAAATAAAGCTCGAGCCACACACCGATTGGTCCCTAGCTTTTGGGGATTAATGCAAATCAGTTTCTGACGGGCATCCTCGACCTTTCCATAAGGAACTTTCTCCATCCCCCCCCCCCCTACTCCCCACCCCCACCCCAGGGTATGCGATCAAAGCAATAGTTTCCCGCACTTTTTTGGTCAGGAAAAATAAAATAATATAGTAATCAAATTGTTATTTGTCTGCGATATGGATTTCATCATTTAGTGCTATTACACGGAGCCATACAAATTACGAAAAAAATATGATAAAAACCTAAATTACGATATCGTTATTTCCTAGGCACTGATATTTCGTAATAGCAAGTAGGGTCACATAGGGGCTGATGCTGAGGAAAATGTCACTTCAATGACTAGTGCCCAGTCTTCTCTGAAGCACTCGGCCGTTCATTTTCTAACTAATCAGTTGGCGTATTTACAAGCATTTATTTTTGGGGTCAATTTGTATATGATGGTTACAGACCGTAGCAAACACCAGTTCCAGAACAGTTTACAAAAAAGTGAAAGTGGTATTCTTTGAATCCTTCAAAACTGTAGAAAGCCATCCTAATTAAAACTATATTGTCTTTTACAGCTGTCTCACTAGACCTGCCACAAGTCAACCTCATAAATTTCAGGGTAGATACAGTGTTCAAAGCGGCTGTTTTTAAGGCGAAGCTAGGACTTTTCAAAAGCCTACTCTCTTCTAAAGTCTCACAAAAATATCCCATTTGGGGTACAATATTGATTGCAAATCAAATAAAAAGAACATTCCTTATTTTTTGCGGCTCAGTCACATTAAAGTGTCTTCCTCTTCTTTTCCATCTTTTGTATTTTTGTTGTCGTTTTGTTCTTCCATTGGCTTCTTTTCATCCTGAGTCAAATATTCCACTGTTGGTTTATTGAGAGTCTCTGGTAAAGTCATGCACACAATGGCAGCTACACACGCGAGACCGGCCATTATTCCAAATGGCAGGAAACGATGGATTTCAAGCTGAAGAGAAAATAGAAAAAACACTGATTTGGGATTGGCGATCGATTCTTCAAATCTGCAGACTTACGGCCCACTTAGAATTGCTAATGGCTGTAATAATTTACAATGGCTAAATATGCATGTAATAACTGTGTGAAATAATCATTTGGTATTTCAAACTATTCATAGTAAATGGTGAAACAGAGAATTAACTCTGAAGTGTAAATTTAAGAGCTAATTGAACCCATGAATAACCCACTGGGCGTTAGCCCTAGTAAAGGGAATCAGGGAACCACACAAGGTAAAGAAAAAATCTTTTGACCTCGGTGGGAATCGAACCCACGACCTCAGAATTAGATCTGCCGTCACTCCGCCGACTGAGCTACGAGGTTGGACAGAGAAAGTCGGCCCAGTGGGTTATTCATGGGTTCAATTAGCACTTATTAAATTTACACTTTAGAGTTAATTCTCTGTTTCACCATTTGTGTATACGAGCCAAGTGAACAATCAGAGCAGCGCTTATCCCCGGTTTCTGTAGCATGAACTAGGAATATTTCTAGTTCAACTTAAACACGGGTGCTCGGAAAAAACGTGGAGGTACGGTGGTCTCATGATCAGTGCGCTCGACTCCGGATCAGCCGATTGATGTTTGAGCCCTGGACGGGGACATCGTGTCGTGTTCTTGGACACTTTGTCTCTCACAGTGCCTTTCTCCAGCCAGGTGTATGGATGAGTACCGGCGAATTTAATGCTGGGGGGTAACCCTGTGTTGGCTTAACTTTCCACACGCAGAAGGGATTAGAAATACCCCCAGTTGCTCAGTACGCGACAGAAACCAGAGAGAAGCATAGCCTGTGTACAGCTGCCTCCTCCCCTCAAAAAAATCGGGGGAGAAAGAAGTCTGCTCTGGAATTATTTTGCATAAATTAAAGAATATATTGTTGACAAGCCTACACGGCTCCTACGGTTCGTGATATTTGTGCATTTGCCGTTTTCCGGCTTCTGATTTTCTATCTCTCGGCCTTTCTTTTCTTTACACGTGTGGTTTTTTTTAGGGGAGGGGGCGGCTGTAAACAGGCTAAGATAAGCACCGCTCTGATGGACCGCTTGACTCATATGCAGACTTTATCTTAACCTTTAACCTGGATGGGACGCCAGTCCATCTCAGGGTCACCTAAAGGATTAAATCCGCGGGTACCCATTTATACACATTGCTTAGTGGAGAGAGGCACTATGGGCATGAGAGAAAAAGTGCCTGCACAAGAACACAGCTCAATGTTCCCGGCCAGGGCTCGAACCCGGACCGTTCAACCGGAAGCGAGCGCACTAACCATGAAGCCAACACCACTATTCCTGGGTACTAGACAAATACATACCAAAAGCGGAGCATAAGCGGAAGCAAAAGCACTGACTCGGGCCGAGGCTGTTGATGTACCCATCCCAACATTCCTGAAAATGAACAACATATACTCTAGTGTAATTATCCAAGTTTCCTATTATATAAAAAGTAAAAGGATTCCCTTGTATTTTTGATAAAAATCAGCTTATAGCCGGTTTCCGCTTCATATAATTCTGTTTGTCATAAACAATTTGGCAATTTCATCTTGAAGGCTGGAACTTTAACTTTTTCTGCA
Source organism: Micromussa lordhowensis (assembly GCA_964020085.1). Lineage (NCBI taxonomy): Eukaryota > Metazoa > Cnidaria > Anthozoa > Scleractinia > Lobophylliidae > Micromussa > Micromussa lordhowensis. The sequence goes on from OZ026602.1 coordinate 2,474,857, forward strand.
CTCGCTATAGGATTTTTACCTCGAGTGGCTGGTTTTTGCTTCACCTCAGCTTCGGTGGCACAACACAGCATAGCCCGCACTATCAAAATCAGTATACGTATACAGTATCAGTATGATAATGCTATGAAAAATTGACCCATGCTTAAGCCCTGCATCATCGAGTCATGATGTACTTGGGAAGTTTTGAGGGCACTCATGAGAATTGTTCCTCTGTGCTTCGAGCAACGTTTACGTTTTTTTCGAGCTCTCTAATCCTCCAGCGTCCATGTAAACCATATTCCATAACACAATCTAAAGCATTATCTGTTGCACGCAGTTAAATGTAGACAAGCCGCTAACAGCAGCATATAATCTTTCATACCTCACAGTTGTTGGAAACAGTTCTGCCGAGTAAATGTACACCAGCGAAAACGCAATCTCACTATTAAATCTGGCGACGACCATGGACATAAAGATTTTGCCAGCCATGTAACCTGAAAACACATCAACATGTGATGATGCCAGTGCACTAATGACATCCGAACATCATAAACTGGCTGATTTCACCGTAGAAAAGCACAAACGGAAAGAAAAGGAAAAGTGGAAATTTTGATCATGCTTCGTCGGGTTCTTCAAGTTAAAACAACGGAATAAATCTGCCCGCACGGCGGACTTTTATTGTACAGTCACTACATACCTTAATCAATGTTGAAGCAAGAGCTGCCTAGCTTTGCAACCAATCTAACATTTATCTTGGAGAAATTTGGTATGATTTGTCATCATACATGTTCTCAGAAGTTAGCCCCATAAACCTTACTTTTTTGGAAATAAAACATTATTTTAAGGCATTTTGGGAAGGTTATTAATCATTTCTCATTTATTATCCTTTAAATTTGTTCTATTCATTTAAACAATTTTCCAAAGGCAAGTGAGACGCAAAATAACATCTCGTGCCCTGCAAAGCGTGGCACCCTTGCCCAGCCCACAAATTGTAAAAATATTATAATGTTGATTTTCAAAGTGTACACGAGCCGATTTCCAACGCCGATTATTTTTAACTTTTAACGCAACTTTGTCGCGGCAACGGTAAGCAAGGGTATGTTACACGAATCGATTTTTTGCGTAACATGCAAAATTCGGGCAACAACCTTGCAGGTTTTTGAATCACGTTCAAAAACTTGCAACATATTGCCCCAACGAGATGTTGCGTTTAAAGTTGTGCTATGCACCATGTTACGACATTGATTCTTAACGCAATAATGTTACGTTAAAAATCGGCGTTAAAAATCGGCTCATGTAACATCACCTTTAAACCTGTCCATTAGCAATGTTTGAACTTCCTTACCTTTATCATATTCAGCTTTATCGGACAGTAGAAGAGTGCCGATCGCTCCTACGGCAGCTAACAGAAATGCCACTCCAAGTATTTTCCTCCGTCCAAATCTATTTAATTGAATAAAGCAAGTAATTAATTCATTATATATATGTCCAAATTGAGCACTCTTCTAGGATGAGTCATTACCGCAGCAATTGCGCATGCTCACTAGCTCTCTGGTTAGAGCACTCTGGTATGGCTTAGATACTACCACATGTGTAGTATGTGGGGTGACTGATTGACTTCCATTCGTTTTTTACGATAACAAATTGCCCGCTCTCGCTCGTTGACGCATCGCATAAATTTTAAATTCTTGTGTCTGTCCGCTTATTGACAATGAAAATTAGCCAATGAGCGCGCGAGAATTTGTGCAGTTATCGTAAAATTAAATGTTGACATATTAATTAAGGACCGTTTCCGTCGTGAGCACCTGTACTGATTAACAAAATTTCATGCATGACAATCAATGTGATTTCCATGTCAACTAAAACGCGATTAAATGTTAATCCTGAGGAAGGTGAATCCTTTCTCTTGAGATACTCGAACATGTAAAATTATATCATATTTTCTAAATAAATATAATATGTGTCGATGTAATTAACTGTGGTTTATAATTTTACAAGACTGCTAAACTTTATCAGTTGTCCATCACTGAGATCTTCAAATCGGTTGAAAGGACTCCAACATAAATCTTGTACCCAATAATGTCCTCAAAACACTACAATACTGAACAAGGGTCAGTTTGGAAGAAACACGAGGACATAAAAAAGAAATGTACGTTGCCTTTTAAAGAGAAGAATAGAAATAACAAGAGCTGCATGCATTAACAAAGTAAGCCTGTCGCTCAGCCTTGTTTTAAACTGTTACCTCATTGTCAAGACAGCACTGATTGGATAGGCTGGCACACCAGCTGCAGCGGATATCAACACATTGACGTAGACATTACCACCAACAAACGGAGTACTAAAAGCTATACCCCAGCTAAGAAAAGAGGCAGCGAACCTGTTATTGGAGAGAGAGGCAGAAAGTTAATTCTCACACATTCACTAGAATAAATTCCGAATGAAAAAAAAAAAAAAACTTTTAAGGCAGCCTGCCATTCGCGAAATGGAGGAAACCATTTGTGTGGGAGAAATGGAATGTTTCGGTGGACTCTCCCTTGAAAATATTTTCAAAAGGTCTAACACTGCGCTACTATCACTATATCTTATCCCAACCCTCGAGTGTAATCAGCTAGATGTGTCGTAGGGAGGTAACACAGTTGTCAATCGGGTTAGCACAGCAGGTTGATTCATGTGATCACCATTTCACTGAAAATGCATCAATAAAAAAACGCCGTGCCCAGAGTCTTCCTAGATTAAAGCTAGATGCTGCGGGATCATGGGTCTACCGGATATCACTGAGGGTGAGTTTTATCTCATTGCGGATTTAAACGTTTCGATTAAGCATTTCACTGTGCACTTACCACACCAGCCAGGAACCTAGCGTCTTGTGAATCATTTTGGGTGACCTAAACAAATCACGAAAGTCACCAAGTCTTTCGTTTTGTTCGTCACTGGACAAATACAACTTTTCATCGGGCATTTCTTTGCCATTCAGCCTGGCTACCTTGCCAAGAATTTCCCTGGCCTCGATCACACGACCCTTCTTCAGCAACCAACGGACGGACTCTGGAATGAAGCTGTGGAGTGATCCAAAAAACAAACAAACCGGGATCAGTGTCAACATACACCCCTCCCTGCTTAATGTAGGCACACCGGACTTTGTGAGTATTTTACATAGCTCGCGTAGTGCGAAGGCTTTTCTCTTTTGCACCTTTTCCATGTCAGGTACTATAATTGCCCTGGTAGAGCCTAATTTTTTTTAGGCGTCTTTTTTCTAAGCTCTGGAAATAACTGTGGTAATCATTCATGTCTATACACATCTCAATCTGTTACAGCCAACTTTAAGCTGACTTAAGGTATAAATGAAAATGAGAGCGGAGTGCATGCTTTGCTCCGACACACTAGTACTGAAAACCGAAAAACAAACTTTTCATTACATTCCGAGCTAAATCATGTCTAAGCGGGTACACCCTCAGGGTCCCACAGCATTTTTCGGAATTGAGTCACGCGTGTGAGCGGCGAAGAGCAAAGCGATGCGGCGGAATGACGGCAACGCCGCTCGAGCTTGTGCTCCAGCGCGAGCCAGCTCGCAGGCTAAATTTTGTACTTACAAAAA
>OZ026602.1:2480930-2500930 GCA_964020085.1 Micromussa lordhowensis
AGGCCACAACTCTTTTATCTTTTCGTAATCTTATCACGAGTGCACATGAATTACTGTCTGCCACAAACGCAAGGACCGCGAAACCAAGCTTTCGCACTTGGCAGCCCGGCCTTCACTGGCACCCAGACCCCTTCTTGTATTCATTCTCTTTTTTTTTTTTTGCCCGACCGACCGACCCACCTTTACGAGAGGGAGGGCGATGGGAAACGAAACATTTTATGGGGATGGCCTGACTGTGAAGAGGATTTACATAAAATTTTGGGCGACTAGTAGACTTAAACTAAAACAATTGGATTATTCGCTCGTGATAACAATGGGTTGACAGGCCTGTACAACTCCTATCCACGTGTAATAGCCAGTTAAAGGATATCAGAACAGAAAAAAACTCGAATTTGGGTACGGTAAAAACAAAAATCTTCATCTAAATTGTATCCAAACGGAAGTTCGTTAAGGAGCATCATTTAAAATAACTTTTAATTCAGGCTTGATTAACTGTAAATCAAAGCGCGACGTGGAACTCTTTGAATGGAGCTGGTTTATTTTGCCGTGTTCAAAGTAAAGATCTGATTCGAGTGAATAAAGTCGGCAACAATTCAGAGAGTTTTCAAAATTTCTAAATGGACAATGGTCAGTAGTAGAAATTATGCTTTTGCGCTTTAGTTTTGAGTTATTGCAAGTGATTTGAACTTTATGACGTTGTGAGTTTTAGAATCATTTTGCCTAAAAGAATATTGATTCAGAAAATCTCGCACTTTTTCATAGTGTTATATCTTGAGGAATGTCTGCGCTTGATCGTTTTGTCTCCCTGTCCCTGCAAGACTAGAATTGACAGCTTTTTCTGCCTCTGTCATGTCCTCGAATTATTTACTTATTGTGACTTGCCAACAATGTCAGCTGTTGACTGTTCGAACAGTAGACACCGACCGTTAGATCGCCCGACAGACTGACTGGCCGACCAACTGACTAATTTATTGATTGATTGACTGACTGATTTTCCATATCGATTTTATAGTTGACAGTACGAAGAGTTGGAATGCGGTGCAAGTTTACCTCAGTGACAATTGATGTGAAGTCATCTTTGAATTCCCAATCCTCTCTGGGAATATCGCATCTGTGATTGTATCGTTTGTCGCCCAAACTGATGGTCTCTGTAAAAGGGCACGTGGAGTTATTTTTGCACTTCCATCCGGGATCTGATGCAATGAACACCGATATCATCACAGGAATGGCCCACCAAAATGCATAACATAAGTTGAAAAAGATGTTGATTACGATTTGGTAGCGGCCAAAGCTGCCAATCTTTTCCAAAAATTCGTCAGTAGTTAGCTTCATTGCTGAAAGAAAACATTTTCAGCAAGGCAAGGTTAATATATTGGCAATTTCCCCGCCTAACGTCACCTGGACGTGAGGGGTTGGGAATGATTGTAGCACCAGTCTGTTTTTGGACCTTAGTACTGGGCGTTTTTGACCAAAGTTAAAATGGTTTAATCTCCTAATGGTCACTTCATGTTGAGAACGTCATGCAACATAAAACAGGACTGATCAGTTTTCACGTGCAATCGCGGCGACACCGTTGAAAAAGACTGAATAGGTCTTAATAGTACAAAAAGAGTAAAGCATGCGCAAACTGGAGAATTCCATACGGTTTAGTGGCACTATAAAGATCGTTTGAGCCTCTTAGCCTAAAAATATCAACAAGTGACTACTACCGAGACAGACGTCTGTAATTCATCAGGTACATGAATAATTGAATATTTTTACTATTCAGACCCAACCTATAATGTATAAATAAACTCCAAAGACAAACACAACTACAGGTACACAGCAACTATGTACGTACCATTATATGACTTATATGTCTGGATTTATGAAAACAGCGTTACAGAAATCTCGCCCTGCTGAAGCGTTTTTTCCTCCAAAGTAAAATAAAAATCAGAAATAAAATAATCAAAAGGAATGCCAGTCTTTTTTTCCTTTTCTTGCTCTCCTCTCTCTATTTTTTTTTCATCGCTTGGAGTGATGTTAAGTCCTTTAGAAGTCCTGGAATCAAATTGCATATGGGTGATTTGGCGGTTGAGGATTGACACGGCTTTCATAAATCTAGTCACATATTTATTTGTACTTGTATTGGTCCCATTAACATTTGCTCTTGGTTGTCATATGCTAAAATGGCTAGAAAAATAGGGATCTTGGATATGACAAATAGCAGTTTACATTAAACAGCAGCGACGAAAAGGTATAAGAAGTCATAAACAAGAGTTAAATACGAGATAAATAATGTTGACATTAATTAATCCAGTGATTTACACGCCAGAACAGTCTTATTAAAATAGGTTTCCCAACATTTCCTTGTTGGTAATGAAAATAGGTAATATTGAAGTGCCTCCATTTTTTCGTGCAAAACCTCACGACCGTCATATTTAATGTCTGGGTTCCCGCGAGTTCCCGTAATGTACCAGTTCCCGCGAGCACTTATGGCGAGTGGGTCATAGTAAGTCATTAATTAAAAATGGCGGACAAAATTTCAACATTGGAACTTTTGTTACGATATTTTTTTTTACTACCAAGACTTAACGTTTGTTGTACGTATTCTAGACTAGGGTCAGTTTTCAAAATCAAACGAAGCTTTGTAATCATGGAACTTATGTTACTGGTCCCTGGCTAATCGGATGTTTCCCTAGAAGATTTTAAAATCTGATTTATCAAGTACATAATTTTTTTATACTTTTTTTTATACTTTTTTATACTGATTGTCATTGCAAGCACCAATGTCTCGAGTCTGTTATTTTGGCCTGTAGGCCCATTCATGTTATGGTGGATATTATTATTGTATAGATAAAAGTTAACCGGGCCATTTCGAAACCACGAACAAATTAATGAAAAATTGACATTTGTGAAACAATGAACTAATTAATTTTATCCTACTTCAAAAACTCCGTACGGTGTAAATGAGTTGCTGTGAAGCAAGAGATTATCTCTTGTGTGAAGTCAATCATAACAAACAAATTAATTCAAGCCAGTTTAGGTGACCATTAGTGTCTGCAGTAAGGCAGGTGATGCTAGAGTAATTATCGGTACAATATCAGTTTTAGTCGCCACGATTGATTTTCTTGCCAATTTTGCTTGAGGTTACGTTTGCCAAAAAAAAAATTCAGAGTAACGATTAGAGCTTTTGTGATGCTTTGTTTTAATAATACATAATTTATTCACTGCATTGTGTCAATGGCTCGGATGGAAGCAATTTTTAAGTTCAGTCCAACATTGCGAAATTTATACAATGCTGAAACAGCCTTCCACATTAAAGTAATGGGTGCAGGTTCTTTTTACTTTATTCTCGTTTTAGGACTCTTTTATAAAAGCAAACAAACATACTGACTCGTTATTCAAATATAATACAACTTTCCGCTGGATGACTCGAATAATTATACCTTAATTAAGTTTGCTGTTCACATGGTTCGTGAATCGGCATGTGTGGCAGACTCACGCTATCGGTGAATGTCTTCAATAAACTGCATGGCTGGTCAACGACCCTATTTCCTTGCCCATTAAGATTTACCCCAACGCAGTGAAGTAGACTTCAAACCAGAATAAAATGAAACGTTCAAATTAACGCTCGAGGTATGCCATTCGCTTAGTCTTTTAAAATGTCAACAAGTCGGCAAACAAACTCAGGCAGTGACTCAACCATAAGTCTGTTTTTCATGAATTAACTATAATTCATTTTATATAAATGACTTATGCCTTGCACCGTTTTGTCAGCTAAATTATTTACATGCGGTCGCGGCTTTCCAAGGCCGACATTCATATTGTCAGGTTCCTGGCGCCATTTAACTCAAGAGATTTCTTAAATAAATCTCTAGTTTAACTATATGAATACATGCGCTCTCAAGGACATTGCAATACAAACAAGACATGTTTGTGACAAAGTATAGAGCAAAAATTTAGCAAAATGTTTATGTTAAGTTTACGCAGAAATTCGTTCTTGCAACGGACATTGCTATTATAATGCGCTTACCTGACCGTTTTCTGTTTGGTGACCTGTTGCACCAGACTGCTGCTAAACTTAACTAGAATTGGTAACTTGCCTAGCCTGCGTAGCAAGCGTTCCCGTACGGCTATAACTTGCCAAGTAAAGTATTTCACAGCAAGAGGGACAAAACGTGATTTTTATCAGAACGGTTTGCTGCAAACTTAGCAAAGCTGCAGCTGTTTTGAATGAGAATAGCATGTACATTCTCAAGGGGCTTTTCAAAGGGGCTTAAACAATAGCTGCTACTCTTCTATTCAATAGATGCAAATAAATTCCGCAATGTCGCGCGTTTTACGATGACGCAAATTGCTAATTTGATGTACTGTCTCATCGTCTGGTAAATGAAACCTCTACTGCCCTGGGTGCTAGAGGGTTGTTTTCGTTTTCGTGGCGAAACTGCGATTGTGATGTGGTTTCAGTGGGACTGGTAAACTACGTAATTCAAAAGAAAGTACGTTTTAACGATAAACTTATTATCGATTGCGTGTTTTATTCACCAGGTTAACTAAAGCGTGACCGGCCAGAGTTGTTCCGGGTAGTAGGGTCCCTACCTGAAACATTTTGCATGTAAACGCGGGCTATTTTTGACCCTCTTGCTAGGGTTGCCCGAACTACTTGTATACAGGGCCATAATTTGAACAAATATATATAACAGTGGAGCTCTTCAGTACCGACGACGCGCGAGCAGAGTCTCATACCTTGGTAACCCATCGATCCAAAAAAAGTTTGGTTGTCACGTGACTGTCCGTACGTTCGTCTGTACGGTATATTGAGTAAGTTATTTCTACGGGAAAATTCGGTAGCTTATTAGGTATAGTTTGTTAAAACTTAACTGGAAAAAATGGTGAAGCCAAAGGCTGAACAATTACACGTTCACAATTAAAGGTTTATTAAAAAACTATCTTGCAGTAAAAACAACTGAATTAACGAGTTGATCACTATTTGGGTTTCTGATCCAAGAAATACAAATTGTTTTTTTCCTTATGGTAATCTTATTGCAAACAGGAGTTCCGCTTTTTAAAAGGTATCAGTATACCCCAAAATTGAGTGACTAACTTAAAGGGACCGCATACGATAAGCGCTGCCAACGTAGGTTCTGCAGGAGACCTGATCAGCCCAAAAAAAATGTATAAAGACAATAGACTGCAAGGCTGATACTACGTGAAAAACGTTTTGAGACACCAACATGACAATAACCGATAAAGGAGGATCGCAACAGCGGACAGCTGTTTCGCCCTTATTGGGGCTCGTCAGCACTGTGTAGCGCAGATATGTTACGCCAGCCAAAGAGCCAACGCACATAAATTGCAAAATGACCCGTTCCATATCAAGTTCCGTACTTTGAACTCACTTGCACCCAGAAACACGCGTTGCCACATCACGTGTTTCAGGGCGCAAGGAGAAAAAGTGTCACGATTGATGTCTCGAAAAGCAAAAAAATTAATGTGGCTGGACAAAGCCTTTCAGATCTGATAGGCTGCGTTTTAAAGCATGGTACTGGCCATGCGGTTAAATGTTGAAATGTTTAGGCTGGCTTTGTCCAGCCACATTTATTTCTTTACTTTTCGAGACACCAATCGTGACACTTTGGTCTCCTTGCGCCTTGAAACACGTGATGTGGCAACGCGTGTTTCTAGGCGCAAGTGAGTTCAAAGTACGGAACTTATAATTAATTCCTTTGCATTAATTATCTCTAATTAATAACTGTCAACGGGTTGTCACGAGAAGCAGCAGCGTGACAAATGCCGCGTTTGAACGATTACCAAAGGTCTGTGTTTATGTCGTCGAAGAAACGCAAAAATTCGTGACCATTTGCAAGCCCGAAGATACCCTGCAAGCAGTTGATTTCTTCTACACCGCACGAGAGAGAAACCAACTGCTCGCAGGGTATTCAAAGAAAGTACCACATAGGAAAAAGTCGGGGAAAAAGGTTTCAAAATTGGGCTGATGTGTTAGCAACAAAGGTTCCAGCTTCGAGCAGGAGAAGTTGGACGAGGAAGACGTTTGACATTTTCTAAGCATTCGAAGCGGTAACAATGACAAACCATACCAACTATGAATAAACATTTCAGCTCAATCGGTATCGCAAGGTTCCTTCACGTTGTTTACGAGTGGACTCTTTCGTTGTCTATGGCATCTCTCAGCTAAGGCGTTCTAAAATCGAAAGCTAAAGGAAGAAACAGACGCAAAAATTATTTTCTTACTAACCTGGGCGCACGAGCAGTTGAATTCAGATCTTGCACAAGGATATTTCCCGCCAGTAGCAAAATTGGAGACTCCTTTGTAATTGAAGTAAATTGAGCCTTCACCTTGGTCAATCAACGCGTCATTATTTTGACACGTTTTGTGTAATTATCTCATTAAACCGGAAGAACGCCCAAAGTATATTTTCTTTCGTTTCTCTAAACGAAAATTTCAGTGAGTGAGGCGCACATTTTGAGTTTGTTTCCAGCGAGTTTTCAACATTTTTCGCTGAAATTTGGAGAGAATGTTGCCTAATAATTAGCCAAAAAAAAATTGTCAGGGAATTTTAAGTTTTGGCTTATTTCAAAAGTTATGACTATTTTAGTGAAAAAAATGCGTATTTTATCGAGACTCAAAGTTTAACTGCGTGTCAAAAGCAAACCAGACAAGTAATCAAATTCCCCGACACAGTTTTTTAGAGAAAGGTGTCAAGCAATTTCAATCTTTAGTCATGTTATACAGATGCTTGTATGACAAGGGGGCACCTTATATCAATGAATTTGTTACTTTTAAGGACGCACCATACAACTTACGTGGGCTTAGCACAAGGTTGAATCTACCCCCCTTTGATCTGGAGTATATGCATCGATCGTTTTCATTTCTAGCAAGCAGACTCTGGAATGCGTTACCTCCAATAGCCAGAGAATCACAAGACATTGCGTCATTTATGAGGCTTAGTGTGTTGTGCTTGTAATATATTGTATATATTGTAAATAGCTTTAGTTTTAGACTTTTCTTATTGTCATCTTTTTAGATTTATTTTATTTAGTAGTAATGCAAATGCTAATAGCTTTTTTTTTCTTCTTTTTAATTTTAATTATTTAAATTGTATACACGTACACGTTTTAACGAGCGCTTTTGTGCTCCTAGGTGTCACGTGTTTAAATAAAGGATTGATTGATTGATGAAGACATAGCGATGTTGATCACGCCCTCCCGCTCAAATCTGGCCGGAAACGAACTGATTAGTGAACCACTTTACTTTCGGAAATAGGGCGCTATATTCGGAAAACCTTACTTACTTACTTTGGCCCTTTGCTCCTCCCGGAGCATAGGCCACCAACAATAACTTGCCAGTCTCCTATGTCCTGCGCTATCCTTTCAAGTTGTTTCCATGTGTGACCAGCCCTCTTGATGTCCTTTTCAATGTATTTTCTCGCGTTAAGGAATGCACGTCGCTTCAGTGCTTTGCATACGGATGTGTTGGTATCTGTCGCGCGAGATATTTTGACAGTGCGCGTGATTATTAAACCGCGCAGCCGTAGGCTGGGCGGTTTCTTGCACCGCGGTTCTTGTTTTTTTTGTCGGTGAGCAGACCCAAACTCCCACGGCCAATTGTCTTCACCGGATGATGTCATCATCACCCAATTACAGGCCATTTCTCAGCTCTTTTCGTCATATCCCCCCTCAGGAGGGTTTTGTCAACTTAGCGAATTAACTGTTTACACAAAAAAATGGCGGCCAAATGGAGAAAAGGTCCAACTTGGGCCAAAATCCTTCGGCGATGGGCGTCAGGACATTTGCAAGGATAAAGCATCTAATTTGGGACCAGCTGCTGGCTAGTAAGGCTGAAATTATCCAGAGTTAGGCTGTATTTTCGTTTTGCGTGCAAAACAGAACATTTTTTAATCTGGAATGTTTCCATTGTTTCTGTTCACTTTCAAAGGGAATATTCAATGCGCTAAAAAGGTATTACGTCTGGCCATGGAATACGCTGACGGTGATAAATGTAAGATCGTGTATAGTTCGCCAGAAGCAATGGTGGAATTTTCTGGGGGAAAAAAGTTAAAACTTAGCCTTAGTGCTCGTCAAAAACCCATATGTAAAATTTATATTGAAAGGTCAAGGTATTTTTTCATTAGACGTAAACAAAATTCTCCGATTACAAGTCACGCTAAACTCGCGCTATGCAAAGAATGTAATCAGATACTCCTTTTTTCGTATATTTGCTGAAGGGCAGGAGGGTCAGACAAACCGCGTTTTTTTAAAGCGCGGTTTACAACCACACCGCAGTTCTTGTTTTTTTTAGTCATGTCGGGGAGCAGACCCAAACTCCCACTCACGGCCAATTGTCTTCACCGGATGATGTCATCATCAGCCAACTACAGGCCATTTCTCAGCTCTTTTCGTCATATCCCCCCCTCAGGAGGGTTTTGTCAAGTTAGCGAATTAACTGTTTATACAAAAAAATGGCGGCCAAAGGGAGAAAATGTTAATGGTCCAACTTGGGCAAAAATCCTTCTGCGATGGGCGTCAGGACATTTGCAAGGATAAAGCATCTAATTTGGGACCAGCTGCTGGCTAGTAAGGCTGAAATTATCCAGAGTTAGGCTGTATTTTCGTTTTGCGTGCAAAACAGAACATTTTGTAATCTGGAATGTTTGCATTGTTTCTGTTCACTTTCAAAGAGAATATTCAATGCGCTAAAAAAGGTATTACGTCTGGCCATGGAATACGCTGACGGTGATAAATGTAAGATCGTGTAAGGTTCGCCAGAAGCAATGGTGGAATTTTCTGGGGAAAAAAAGGTTAAAACTTAGCCTAAGTGCTCGTCAAAAACCCATATGTAAAATTTATATTGAAAGGTCAAGGTATTTTTTCATTAGACGTAAACAAAATTCTCCGATTACAAGTCACGCTAAACTCGCGCTATGCAAAGAATGTAATCAGATACTCCTTTTTTCGTATATTTGCTGAAGGGCAGGATAGTCACGTTTCGCAGACAAACCGCGTTTTTTTAAAGCGCGGTTTACAACCGCACCGCGGTTCTTGTTTTTTTTGTCGGTGAGCAGACCCAAACTCCCACGGCCAATTGTCTTCACCGGATGATGTCATCATCAGCCAATTACAGGCCATTTCTCAGCTCTTTTCGTCATATCCCCCCTCAGGAGGGTTTTGTCAACTTAGCAAATTAACTGTTTACACAAAAAAATGGCGGCCAAATGGAGAAAAGGTCCAACTTGGGCCAAAATCCTTCGGCGATGGGCGTCAGGACATTTGCAAGGATAAAGCATCTAATTTGGGACCAGTTGCTGGCTACTTAGGCTGAAATCATCCAGAGTTAAGCTGAATTTCGTTTTGGGTGCGAAACAGAAGATTTTGTAATCTGGAATTGTAGTTTCTGTTCGCTTTCGAAGGGAATATTCAATGCGCTAAAAAGAGTATTACGTCTGGCCATGGAATACGCTGACTGATAGATCGTGTTTACTTCGCTAGAAGCAATGGTGGAATTTTCTGGGAAAGAATTAAAACCTAAGCGCTAGTCAAAAATCCCTTTAACATGTGTAAATTTATATTCGTTTGAAAGGTCAAGGTATTTTTTCGTTGGACGTAAACAAATATCTACGATTACAAGTCACGCTAAACTCGCGCTATGCAAAGAATGTAATCAGATACTCCTTTTTTCGTATATTTGCTGAAGGGCAGGAGAGTCACGTTTCGCAGACAAACCGCGTTTTTTTAAAGCGCGGTTTACAACCGCACCGCGGTTCTTGTTTGTTATCAGGTATATAAGGTGTTCTTGGCAGATTCAAGGTCACTTGACGGCATCTGTCGCTACCGTTCTGTAAATTTTCTCGTGTTTGTTATCTTTTTTGTTATTATATTTAATTTTTCAGAAAGGTTATTACCAGATTGCACTTTCTTGACATTATTGTTAGCTTACGTCTTCGTTAGCTTTAGTTTGTAGTATGTTTATTCATGTATTTTGCCCGGGTTCTAGGGTTGGCAGTCTAGCTATCAATGAACGAGATGCCTATTCCTGACTCTTGTCTGCGTTTCATGGTTTCTAGAGTGAAAATGATTTGTTCAGACAGTGAAACGAACAGTGAAACGAACTTAAAAATAAAGATAGAAACTAGATACAAACTGAGGGCCTTTATTGGCCTTTAGCTATTCAGGCACCTGCATGCGTCAAGGTGGGAACATATGTTTCAAGGAAGCTTTTAGCAATTGTCCTGCCGCTTCATACAATAGAAAGAACTTTTAATTCAGATTTTATTAAACCCCAGACTTCTTTAAACTCAGCTAACTTTGTCAGTGTGGCTAACAGTACTGGAACGCTTAGTCAAAAATAAATTTATATTTTACCCGCGAAATTCGAAATTTGTCAAGATCTGTTCAGTACGCCAATGGCTCTAAGATCGTCGTGCTCAGGCTAAATATGTAATGACAGCGTTCAATTCCAAATAGAAAGACGAAAATTTGCCGTCCTTGTTCGTGTTCCTCAGGTTACGCAGAACTTGATCATTTCACGCCTTTGTTTTGCAGAGGACGGTAAAGAAATGCACAAAGATTTATAACGCACGTGCAAAGCCATTGTTTTGCTCAATAAACCTTTTGTTTGGTGACATTCTCGTTGCCGTCGTGATTTGATTAAGCTACCTATTGAAACCTTGAGGACGGTGCCTACTTTTGTCAGTGCGCACACATTTTGCGCATCACTCCACGCGCGCGCTAAGGTTGACATTGACGTAATCAAGTACTAATCTTGTGATTCACCCTTAGTTTCGATATTATTTTAACTGTACATATATTTTTATATAGGTTTTTATGAGCAATTTTCTTTTTTTTTTTATTTATTTATTTATTTTTCGTGGCATTTATGCGAAGTAGCTAGTAGCTAAGAACATTTTCCACGTAAAATAAAGGTATTGGTAATTACGCTACCAAGTACGCGACTAAATGAAATCAAGATTTTCCTACTGTGACCAAATCAAGTTAAATGAACCTGTACTAAGACCAGGAATGCCAGGAAAGCAGTGTATCGCTAACCATTAACTCTTAACGGCTTTCAGCTGAAAAACTAGCTGTTATCTGTCGAAAATTATACTGAAATCCAGCTGTAAACATGTATCTGCAGATGGCGTAGTGCGCGCGCAAAACAAGTGCGAGAGACGCAAATGTCTTACTCACTGGGGAGGTGACAGGAACGGATAACGGGCACCGTAAACATTTTCAAAAAAGATGAATAACTTTATAAAAACGCGTGGTTACCCCTATATTTAATGTTATGAAATGGAAGTGGCAAGCCTATTCAACATGTGATTAGTTTCTGGTTGTGAGGAAAAGCTATTAAGACTGTATTTTAGCAGAACCAGAGGAAGGCTGTTAGAGACGCTGAAAGCGATGTTGCAATGATTTTGTCATTAAAAACTTACCAAAAATGGTTTTTATGTTGTTTTTTTAATGTTACCTTTCACCAAGTAGTTTTAAGATCTTCATAAATTTGTGTTTTTTTCTATTTTTAAAGGCGAATTCTAAGGAAATTGGTGAAGAAATATCATTTCCTTCTTTTCTCAGAAAAATTCTGATGTTTTGATTTAAGGCTTATTATGTGTGGCTACTCTCATTTTTTTTCATTCCAATAGCCCTTGCAAAGATCTACTTTTCCCGCATGGTCCTAATCTGGCGCAAAAACCTGTATTTAGTAGGCACCGTCCTTAAAGTACTACTACAAAGAGGCGTATTATATTAATTTTTCTCAACTGCTTTCTCTTTAAAAACAAGTCACCGTTTCTACTGTATTATTAATTGAATTGTTACACCTATTCTTTTATTTTGTATTTCACCAGTTGTATATATTATATGTAGTTAGGTGTCTTGACCAAATAACGTATGTCAATGGATCGTGCGCTGAATGATTCGACACTATAAGAAAATCAACTAACAGATTTTTCTTCACAAATGGGTGCCTTCGTCTTCACCATCCTTCACAGTCTTTATTTCATCTTTTTCGTATTGCAGCTGGTCCTCCGGATCATATGTCAAGTTTTCTATGGTAGGTTTGTTGTGAGTCTCTGGTAAAGTCATGCACAACATCGCGGCACCCAATGCAAGACCGGCCATTATCCCAAATGGCAGAAAACGATGGATTTCAAGCTGAAGAGAAATTTAGAGATGAAACGAACAATCGGGTGTGTTAAGCCTTACAGATAAATGTCCTTTGACGAGTGATTTCAGTTCCTATAACTTTGCATATACTATCTAACTGAAATTGTATCAATCCTGGACGAGTGCAGTTCTAAATACTAGAATTACAGGTTACACAACCTCGATTAAAGTTTGTGCAGTCTGCTATCATGTGGACCGACAGTTTCACTCGTCGATGAGTTTTATGAAACTTAACTAAGCAAAGGAAACGATAGGAACACTCACCAAGAGAGGCGCATATGCAGAAGCAAAACCGCTCACTCGGGCCCAGGCTGTAGATGTACCCATGGCAACATTCCTGAGTCAAATAGAAAAATACCGCATATGTCAAGTATGCTCAGTACGTCATGGAGCTCCTTCGTGTCAAATCGACTGCGCACTACGGACGCGTTCGAGTTTGCAACTTCTCTCCTGATTCCACTCGGTCCAATTGACCATTTTACAGTTGTTGGCAAAGTGACCTGGCCTCTGACTGGCAGCGAGGCTGGAGTTGACCTTGTTTTGATACAGACCTCTCTGCTTTTATTGTGCAAATCAAGTTGTTCTCATGCTAACTAGTTTACATTTACATGAGAAAAGCTTGAAGGTCTGTATCAAAGCAAGGTCACCTCCAGCCTCGCTTGCATTCATGGCCAGGTAACTAAGCACACAACTGTAAAATGGCCTATTACTATTGTAAATACCATTTCTTCTCAATATTACCTTGTCGCTCTATATGTTTACTGACGACAGACAGACTGCACTGAGTATCCCATGTACTAATTTCAAGTCACCCAACCAATTGAGTGATAAAACTATCAGGTCCTGGAGTACTGAACATTGACCTCAGGTTCTGCTATTAAAAATAGTCATTTCAGCTTATTTCCTTTTCCAGGCCTTCAGTTAGTTGGGCCGCAGAGCGAAAAGCAGCGAGAGAAAAACAAAATAGGGGAGAATAGCAGCGAGAGAAAGCTTTTTTGCGGGCTGCGCCCCAACTAACTGAAGGCCTGAAATCTAGAGGGTTAATTTTGAATATTGGCCATACTAACTGAAGGTTCCAGCAAAAGTGGCATATATATATTTACCAATGTCAACATAAGACATACAAACTAATTTACCTTAATGTTGTTGGGAAAAGCTCTGCTGCGTAAATATACACCAAAGTGAATGCAATCCCAGCACTTAACTTTGCCACGAACATTGACATGAAGATTTTTCCAGCCAAGTAATCTACAAGAAAGTCAGCATTTTGATTCACATTCTGGCTTATACTGAGAAACGCTAACCCATGTAGCGATCCTGACCAGGTCTCTCGATCTTAGTTTCCGCGTCCTAAGGATGTAGGCTGCCCCGTACAACAATAGCCTCGCCTTGCCCCCCAAAAAATCAGAGACTTCTTAAAGAAACCTTCCGTGATATTCCGAAAGTAACGACTCTCATTAAATGGAATTGAATTTTAATTGCTCTCGCCCCATTTTTCGCGCGGGCAAAACACCGAAAATCCCGTTCTTCGGTCTTTCTTTGCTCCCCAACCCTACGTAAATGCTTGCTACGCAGGCTACTCCTGTTACTACTTTCCTGTTACTTGATGAACTTTACACGTACAAAGGAATAAGGTACATGATCATCATCCAGGTACATATAATTTCTCGGAGTTTTGCACCTGACTATGACTGAAAATTATAATCTCCAACAGCAATCTTCCACAGCTACTCTTACTTTAATGATTGTAGAGTAACAAGTAACTTAAAGTATTTTCGTATTTACCTTTGTCGTATTCAGCTTTATCTGACAAAAAAAGCGCACCAATAGCTCCAGCTGCAGCTCCAAGGAAAGACATTAATAACAGTTTTCTGCGGCTAAACCTGGTTGAATGAAAATGCAATATGAAAATACAAACAGGATATCGCTTCATGTGATTCTTATTCTGTGCTTTGAGTTTCCGACAGTTTCTTACCACACGGTCAAAGCAGCACAAAGTGGCAACCCCGGTAAACTTGCGGCTGCGGAGATTATCACATTGACGTACACATCACCACCTAGAAAAGGTGCACTGAATGATATTCCCCAGCTAATGAAGGACACAGCGAACCTGTTTTCCGGAAACAAAAACAGAAAGTTATATGAAAAAGGTATCAGGTTTCACCAAAGGAGGATGACGGGTAACACTGGTTTCTGAAATCCTAGGAGGGTATTGAAATATTCAATAATATGATGTGGACTAAACACATGTGGGAAACCAAGGCTTTTTTTGTAAGAAGACAGTCATAAAACATGCGTGGAAGTATTAGGGACCTTAAGCAACGACGACGGCGACGCCTAGAAAAAAATGAATTTATATTTTACTGTCGAATTTCGCAGATGCCTAGATCTGTTCAGTGTGTCCATCGGTCTCAGAACTTGCCCAAGCTTAATATGTAATGCCAGCCAAGTCAAGTCAAGTCATCTTTATTTAAGCAGAGTGGGCCTTTCAGCACTAGGCGTAATTAATGACTACTACATGATAATTGAAAAACTACCATCGGCTAAAAACTAATACAAGATAAAAAAGACAACAATCATAGAGAATAAAAAAGGCTTATAAAATATACAATATCTCATCTAGTAAAGTACGTATTGTTTAAGAAAGTTCTTAAACTTGGAGATAGCTCCTTTCAATGTTCTAGGTAATTTATTAAAAAGGATCGAACCTGAATACCTACAGTGTTTTTTCCTAGAGTTAATTTAGGGGCGGGTAAGTGAAGATCGTTTCTGTTTCTGGTGTTATGACTGTGAATACAATTATTTCTTATGAAATAATCACAAAAAATAGGGGGCGGCTAGATTATTTAATCATTTATAAACTAAAATACACTTGTGCATGATTCTCTGTGTTTCTAGGTTCAATTCAATTCCAAATAAAAATACGAAAAATAAGCCGCCGTCGTTCACGTTTCCAAAATACCCAGAACTTGGTCATTTCACGTTGTTGTTTCGCAGAGGACGGCTAAGAAATGGACAAAGAATTATAACGCAAGTGCACAGCTATTATGTCGTTCTCGTTGCCGTTGCCCGTCGTGGTTTGCTTAAGGAGAACTCGATGTATCATCTCTACATTCAGCTTGATAGAGAGAGATTACCTTACGTGAGAGGCCCATAAAAATAATGGAGAGGTATATCCCGCCATATTTTTTCACAAACTAAGATACACATGAATTCTTCCAGCTCGTCCAGAAATGGAGGCAAATTGCAGACCAAGCGTCTTTACTGTATTTCTTAACTTGTTCTATTAATCGTTTCCTGATATATTTTCACAGAACATGTCGATTAGGAAAGGGAACCTTCAATTTAACGGAGATAAAGTAACACTGCTATAGGGCTACCCGAAGTAGGCTTTGATAACACCCCCAAGGTGGCGACAAGCTGGTCTCGTACACTTCTGCGAAGCCTTAACTATGAAAAACTGAGAAAATTGTGTCCAGTGCTACCATAATGTTAAGACTGTATATAACGATAAGGACATGCATTTTTCACTATTATATTGCTCAAGGCCTTACATAAACAGTAATGCACAAACCTTAACTCTAAGGTTGCTGACTTTCATGCACTCACCACATAAACCACACACAAAGAGTCTTGTGAGCCATTTTAAGAGAGGAAAACAAGTCGCGGAAGTCGCCAAGCCTTTCTTCTTTAGGCAGAAAAAGCTTTTCGCGAGGCATTTCTTTACCATTCAGCCTGGCCACTTTACTTAGAATTTCCCTTGCCTCGGTCTGTCGACCTTTCTTTAGAAGCCAACGGACTGACTCTGGGATAAAACTGCGACGCCATAACCAAAGGGAATACATTAGATCCATTTTAATTAACTTCGTATTCAATATGGATTTGTATAAATTAAAAAAGATCGCGAGATATCAAATAATGCAGGTTATTTCTGTCGGTTTTTAATGACAATTATAAGAAAGGTTGAAACTACTTACAACCAGCCAGCCACATACACAATCCCCGGAACACCAGTTACTATGGTCAGTTGTCTCCAGTCTCTAATGAAATATGCTACTCCTGACAAAATCATGGTAGCCACATCATAACCAAGCCACACAACCGATCCAGCGATCCCTCGATGGCGAATTCCAGAAAACTCTGTTGTCAATACGAACATCGGAATACTGTAGGCACCTACGAAAAATAAGTCACGAATTTTCTTGAGCTATAAACGTTGTGACTGAATGACGCCATCTTAAGGAAACATGTTCCCTGTTACAGATGTTAGATTAGTTGAAGAGCAAGAATCACTGTAACACGATTAGCGCGGAAATGTTGTTTTTCTTCCTCGTCGTTTCTCGCGTTTCTCCCCATAACCGAACAGCTCCTAGAACTCTTAGGCGCAACGTGTATGAATAAAGTGTTGACTGACTGACTGACTGACTGACTGACTGACTGACTGACTGATAGATTGATTGATCGGTTTGTTGGTTGGTTGGTTGATTGCCTGATTGATTAATTGATTGCTTGCTTGCTTGCTTGATGGATGGATGGATGGATGGATGGATGGATGGATGGATGGATGGATGGATGGATGGATGGATGGATGGATGGATGGATGGATGGATGGATGGATGGATGCTAAGGAATTTGCGTACCTTATGTAATCACCCAAAAAAAGCAAAACAGTAAATGAGCATTTCATAATTGAAACATAATTGAAACTAAGACCTGATCTTACCAATCATGAATCCGACGATGGCACGAAAAAGAGCAAACACCCAGAATGCTGGAGCAAACGCTGAAACAAAATTAAACAGGCAGCAAAAGAAACCACAAACGAAAAGTGGGAGCTTACGACCAAACTTGTCAGAGATGGTACTCACGGAGACACTGCCAGCAATAAAACCAGCAAAGATAACAGAGGTTGAGACGAATCCAAGGTAGCCACGATTACAAACAAGGTCAAACTGTAAAAAGAGTAAGTTAATGCCCTGTAAGAATAGCCATACAGCTTGTAACCAACGCACCGGTAATAAATAAAGGCGTAAAGAAGTTTTAATGTAATTTCGAACGACTAAAACTCTTAACTTAATTCACATGACGTTGCCAGTGGTTTCCAGGATAAAGGTAACAAACATAGTACATTAAGAGCGGAAAAACTTATTACAACAATGGAAATAACATAGGAAATACAAATAACATAGGAAATACGAGGCAAACGAAGAAAGAGGACATTACCTGACGATTTGGGAATACGGCAAACGAAATAGCATAAAGGACGTAACATAGTTGTAACTGAACTTGTGGACTCGAAATACTTTTCGATTTACATAACCCGCGCGAAGGTAGAACTATATATATGCATAGCCGCGCGGACTGGGGCGAGGCGGGGGATTGGTTTCTACACAGCTCGTCAGTCAAATACGACAAGAAGGCTTTGGTAATTGCCAAGACTTGCATGTCCGCCCAGATTAAGCATTCCCGAGTATCACCACGGTCCTAGCAAAGCGCAATTAAAGGAGTTGTGCTTTTAGACGCCCTACATGCAGATGATGTTAATACGAGGTTCAGTTTATGCAGGCGGGGCGGGGCCGGAATCCATCAAATAGCCCTGATCAGAATTCAAAAAAGTGTTGTATTTTTTTCTGGGATGTCGACGCTTTCAGTAGCTGTTCATTTATCCCTGATCTTTTCTTTTCCCTCTTATATTACCATATGGCTGCGCCAAATTTAGTTTCTTAGACAGGAGAAGGTCTGAGCACTTGTAACATTCGTACTATCTAAAATTTGAAATATTGTATATTATTGTATCGTAAGTAGAGAGAGTATTGTGTTGTACTGTAAGAAGAGTAAGTACAATGTAAGTAATTATTATTTGCAAACAACATTCCTATTAATATTTTGGATGAATTTTTCATCAGTAGTATAGCGAAGTCCAAGATGGCGGATCCAGAATGGCTGACTTAAAGTGCCCATATCGTCAAATTTTTTTATTTTCTTATCTGATTCTATATATCACCCAATGAACTTCTGCGAAAGAAAAATTCGATTTCGATAAAATGCAATCATTTTTAAAAGTTTTAAATCGTTCAAATTTGCCGCCATTTTGGTCCACCATTCGCACCAGTCTTCCCTTCGTTTTGAATGAGTTGTGACGTAGATTAAGGAACACGTGACTTCAGGCTTGACTCGTCTCGCTTGTTTTACCTCTGTAAATGTAAGTTAGTAGCTCATACAAAATGCTGGAAAGGAGAATTTTGCATGGACTACGAAGCTAACTTTACAGAGGTAAAACAAGTGAGATAAGTCAAGCCTGAACTCACACGTTCCTGAATCTACGTCACAATTCTGAGCATGTCGATGATGTGATCAGCGGCACGGGTCGACCGCAAGAAAATAGGATTTTCAGGTTTTTAAAAAATCGCTTTTTATCTAAATCGAATTTTTTTTTCGCAGAAGTTCATTGCATGAAACAGAATCAGATGGGAAAATAAAAATTTTGATGATATGGGCACTTTAAGGTTTGGTAAGGACTTCGCACTCTGATTTCAAAAATGGGATTTTCCAGGTTACATGCCACGATAGTAACGAACAACTAGCCCCTAAGTGTTAACAACTTTCATTAGTATACCGAAGTCCAAGATGGCGGATCCAGAATGGGATTTTCCAGGTTACATTCCACGATAAAGTGTTAAAAACTTTCATTATAAACACAATAACGAACTAATGAATAGTCCAGAAGTATGGAATTAAGTTCATCTAGTCCATAAGCAAGTGTTCCAGGGGACAAACCTCAGAAAAAAATGTTTTAAGTGTTTTTTTCTCTTGAAAACGGGAGGTTTGCTAATATTAACTAGAATCGCATAATTAATTGAATAAAATCTTGCATTCTGATTGGTTTACGACGAGGTATTTAGCGTGGAATTGCGAGTTGAAAACGAGGCTAAGTGATATTGTTTCGCATCTACGTAACAACTGTCGTCAAACTGTAACACAACAATTGCAAAAAAGTTATTATACAATGTCTTTTTCTACAATTTTAGTCAATTATGCGATTCAAGGAAAATTCATTACCTGACTCGTGAATTCCGCGTTAAATTGCACACGAAAACCGATATCGGTTTTCAAGTGCAATTTAACGCGGAATTCACGAGTCAGGTAATGAATTTTCCTATTGTAACTCCCCGCGGGTTCGACAGACAAACGTAGACTAAACAACTGACAGAATAACTCAAATCTTTGCACTGCCTTAAATCCGTACTCTCCTTTCGGAAACCCTACACCGAACTCTTTTTGCGCACATGGTCTTCCCAAATATGGAAGGTCCCATATATGGCTTTGTCATGCATCACGCAACAACATTACACTATAATATTGACTATGCTGAATAACAGGGAAAACATGTAGTAAAATGCAAATTTTAGAAAGATTTACGACCTAGATAATTGTGTCCTTTACTAATCTTGAAAATTTGACAACATTCGGTTGAAACCTAATGGAGATATCGTGCTCGAATTGAAATATTGGTGATCCGTCTATTTGGTCTTTTTGAGAAATTTAAATAAGGCTTTAAAGTTTTACTTCGGTCTTCTAGAGCCAAAATTAGACCCGTGATCGAGCATCGCGCGGCTACACAGCAGACTGACACACTGACACACAGACTGGCACATATGAAACTCACTAACAGCATCGCGCTGTCACATTAAGGCATATCAAGATGCTGCCAACCAACCTCCAAAGTGAGTATATTAAAGAGGAACAACAACAACATAATATTTAATGTTAAGGAGAAACGCAAACTCGAGAAAAAAAATCCGAGAGACATTTCTATTATTGTTACGTTACCTCGG
>OZ026602.1:2505930-2518430 GCA_964020085.1 Micromussa lordhowensis
AGGAATCAGTGAAATATCTTACTTCCCTCTTCTTTTTAACTGTGTTCATCCCGAATACCATGCATACGTACCCAGACCGGTTACATCAGCGCCCGGCTAATGAAACCCTACTTGAGTAAACCGGCCCAGTTTCGAAATACAACTTCCAGACGGGATTGCATCGTAACGAACCCCGCATGATTCTTAAAAGTAAAAAGCTCACGGTGTTCTTTGTAAGCGTGAAGGTGTTCTGAAGGCTGGTTTGTGACGCAAAAGTATATATAAGAATAAGCAAACACATTTCGGATCAGACTGTATCGAGACTACTAGCTCCTTCGCCGGAATGTCATCTATATCGCCTTATCCACCTTTGGTGCCGAAGTGAACCCATCGAGCAATGTAGAATGTTGCACGCAATTTGAGGCAACGAACATTAGCTACAAAGTATACTTACCAAAGAAATAATCTCAGAGAGTGCTCGAATTCAGTGTTGATATGAGTGAATGGCTCTTCGAGTCCGAGACAGGCGCGCGATTGACGACAGGTGGGCAAAGCAAATGACAAGCTGACAAGTGGAACGAAAATAAACACATTCCTTGTCTCAGTTCAACCGATAGCGACGTCCCTGCGAGGTTATAGTTGACATAAGACAATAGATCGTTTTCACTGTCACGCAATAAAAAAATAAATCGAAAACTATCCAGTGGAAAAAGCTAAGAAAATGTGATGTTATAGAAGATAAAAAATAAGACACTTCTCCAAGTTTTAGCCCTGTGTGTTTCCCCAAACTTCAGATATTCGTAAAAAAAAAACAGTATTTACATAAGCACTTTTCCTAATGCTCTAGCTCCTAACTGGGCTCAAAATCATGAGATAAGTATATATTTTTCAACAAAATTGATCGTATTCATGTGTCACGCACCTCCATAACCGGGAAATTCAAAATGCTCTAGTTTCCAAATGAAGCACGCTATTGAGCTCAGTATTGATAATTCCAACCTTATATATTTTTTTTTACTATGCGTTTACTCTTTCCTCTCTAGTTTACTTTTTATCCTAAAATAAATGTATTTAATTTAAGGGCATATAATTAGTTTACTATATTTTGCCCTTTCCACTTCTTCTTTCACTGTACTTAGTTTTCTAAATAGTTATATTCATATTTGTTAAATGAAAGTGGAATAAAGAAATCAGAAAAAAATGTCACCTCTTATACCTGATGAGGATGAAAACTTTGGTGGATCTTTAGTTTTAGATTTTAGAAGTGATGAAAACGATCTGTTCCAGTTAATAATTTGTTTACTAATTAGGATATATGATACATCGGCAACTGATCAAAGTACAATTACGCTAATTCAAAATTCATCTTCGGTCATGAAACCCAAATAAGTCAAGAGAATAAAGTTGCAACAGTCACGTTTCGATGAAAATTTATGACTTAAACATCACATTCCTTAACATTTTTTTTTTCATCCTCAAAAGTGCCCAATTAATTAATACACGAGAATAAGCAAGGCTGATTACACAGTATAGGGATATATTTTCCAATATTTCGGAAGGCACGGCCTTCCTTCCTCAGGGTGTAACAGAGCATGACTCTAGTTTTAAACGTTACAAATTTAAAATATGGGAAATAAGATATAACTAGTGAAAAGATAAATGTAACAAAAGTTTGATAGACAGGGCTAAGTAATAAATAACGATGAAAAAAGTAAGGAAGGAAGGCCGTGCCTTCCGAAATATTGGAAAATATATCCCTATACTGTGTAATCAGCCTTGCTTATTCTCGTGTATTATTCAATTTATAGCTGATTAGATTCTCTACAGCGAGAGGATCCGGTACTTCTGTTTTGTCACGGTGGTCCTTACAAAAATTAACGTTTCCAATTAATTAAGACTCTTTCAGTCCAACATTCAACACTACTTAAAAGTCCCTGGCTGTAAATATGGGAAAATTTCGCCCAGTCGTCTATTAAACTCGCCTAGTTGGTCAAAATACGAATATTGATGATATGGATAAAAATAAACCTACCTTTCTTCAGGTGTGTGCTTCCATGCATGTAACCCTTCTAATAACGTTTCGATAGTCTGTGCAAGAAAAATACTTGTGGAGTACACGGGGGATTGCATGACCAACAGTGGTATTGACAGGCGTGCGTGAAGTTACGCATTTTGTAGCTCGTTTACATTTTCCCGTCCGACGTTGGGCACGATTCTGTAATGTGAAGTAAGGTGGGTCACCTTTGTATTTTTTTTACCTAAGAATAGAACCCTTTCCCGTACAAATCCTAATATTTCGACTGTTGCGGAACCTCAGTTCAGCTGTATGTAATACTGTAGCGTTAGGCGATTGCCTGCGGGTGCACCCCTCCCCCCGCCCTGAGTAAGTTTTGCAGGTCACTTGACCAATAGTGCAGCACCCATGTGCCAAGTTGAGTTGTTGAACTGAGATCCTAGGCCTATTTAGGAAATCATGGGACATTATTTAACTCAATCCCTAATCTTAACAGATTTGCTACTTAGTTTTGTGTAAACGTTCAGCGGTAAATTGGTAGATGTGGATAACATTGTCAAGTTCACGAAAACTGTACAAGATAAGAATTGCACAATTCCAATAACAATGGATGCGAAACCCGAAATTTAAATAATCGAGTCTCGTCAGGAGCCATGGGAGTCGTCAGCAAACAAACCAATCTTCTTGTGGACGTGCAAAGGGAGATCATTGATGAACACCACAAAAGGTGATCGGTGATTTTTATTGTTTCTCTGATTATCATTTCCATTTGGAGTTATTCTTAGTTAGTTTCGTTATCGGTATGTACAATGTATGTTACGTGAGAGATTATTTCTTAATTGCCTTTTAGTTCGAACCACACATTGCCGGTTAGCTACCTCAAGTGAAATATACAAAGTACCTACACAATCATATGCGAACATAGTGCAACTCATATCGATAGAATAAACTTGGAATTGTAAACAAAACAATCGCTTTGCCGGCTGACTGACTGCCAGGCTCACGCACCTTCGGTGTGTTGTTTGGTCTTCAAGAAATTAATCGTTGAATGTCTCGGGCAGCAGGTCTCGCTGAAGCATCAAACCGGCTATGCACTGATGAAATGCCTTTTCCACTTTATTCCATTCTGATGCCTGCTTTCGATGATACTTCTCGGACATCCTTGGCATTTCTTGCCCCCGCATTTTGCCCTCGATCACTTTTCTGTAAGGCATTGGTGCCTTTTCTCGATGTTCTAATAAGGGCCTTGCAGATCGGGATTGAGTAGTACAAACAAGGTCATCCCCAGAGCCCACACATCAATGCTCTTGAGGTCCTCTACACTGACGCTCCTTCCAAGTTGTTTAATATTAATTCAGGTGCCATGTCGGGAAGGGTACCTTTACTAATTTTCTTCCTGGGCTTGGTTTTTATGGTGGGTATTTTTGAAATGCGCCATTACGACAACCACCACTGAAAAATGCGTGCAGCGCACATCGATTTCCCGCCAACTGATTTATGAATGGAGTGGTAGCGTTGCACGTCATGAATGGAATTCGGCGATAAGCGCTAGTGCTGAAACGTACCGAAACCAAGGTTTCACATCATATTCTCATGTTGTTAGATTATTTTCAGGAAAAACACTTCCCAACCAATGGAGGCTGTTTACTCAATCATCTTTCAAAAGTAAAAAATACAAGCTAGTGAAAAATAAAATAGAGGCCCCCAAGAGAAAACCAATGGGTTTCTTTTTCACGGAATATTTAATTATTATTTGCTATTTTGAGAGAGAAACACGCTTCAGGCTTCCCTGCTAGCAGAGGTCTCGCATGACGTGAACGACGGGAGAGAGACCTCTGCCGGCTTCCGACGAGTTGTTTGATGAAGTCTGGTCGAAACTTACCGGTTTTCAAAACCGGTTTCGTTTAATGTGTAATGCGCGTGCCTGGTTAGACTGTTCGCTGACAATTATAGAGCCCACGGTGGATCATGGCTTCCACAAGATCTTCTTTCGAAATTGCTCACTTTGATCGAGCCATTAAGTCGTCCCTTTCAGCGCTTGGCGATCAAGATATTAAAGAGATAACGTCGTTACAAAGACAAGTCATACTTGGTTTTCTGAAAGGACGTGATACGTTTGCGTGCCTCCCAACGGGCTACGGAAAATCGTTGATCTTCCAACTCGCAGTACGAGTGGCCGCCGAGTTGTCTGTGGTTTCTAAGGATCTCTTCCCTACAGAACCTGTGGTTTTAGTTGTTTCTCCGTTGAATGCCCTTATCAAGGACCAGTTGTCATCTTGTGAGAAGCTGGGGATAAAGGCTACCAAGATTGAAGGTTCCGAGTTGCCGTCCTTAGAAGGCATTGAAATTGTCTACGTGAGCCCGGAAACTTTAATTGGAAACACGCAAATTATTCTAAAGCTTAGAGAGCGCCTGCTTGGGATAGTAGTTGATGAGTCTCACTGCGTGCATAATTGGTAAGAATAGTATTGACAAAATCTTAAATCCCTGACTACTTGCAGACCGTTGCATTGATGCACTGAACCAAAAAAACTGTCATCAAGTCACTCAAAAGGCCTGAACTAAATTATTGAAACCTATTATTGTTTGAAATGTAATTACTCTTTATTAGAAAGGGCGAAGACAACTTCTAGATGATGATGACCGAAGATATCCAACCATGAATTTCCTATTTACCACATAATAATGAATTTGCTCTTATGTTGATAAAAAAATGCATTTACATTTTATGTTGTTTTGCTATCACCAGTTTGAAACACCCTTAATTGACTTTTCATAACGTTTCTCTTCTTTGTATATTTTGACAGGGGCTTTGGATCTTCCCCAGAGAAAGCACCTTTTCGAGATGCCTACAGCAAAATAGGTAATGTCAGGGGTTTCACAAGAGCACCTTTACTGTGCTTGACTGCAACAGCAGCAAAGAAAACAAGAAAGCAAATTATCAAGACCTTGTACATGAAAAATGTACTCTTCATTAGTAAGCCACCTGATAAAAACAATATGAAGATGTCCGTGCAAAAACTTTCTCAAGAAGAAGAGTTGGAAATAACATTTTCCTGGCTGACAGAAGAACTCAAGACAGAAAAAAATAAAACACGCAAAACAATAATATACTGTCGGTCAATAAATGCTTGTGGGGAATTGTATTCTATGCTTGACAGTGTTCTTGATGGAGATGCCATCTCCCACATTGGCATGTTTCACAGTAAGACACCCGAGGCGCTGAAAACAAAGGTCTTAGATAATTTTGTTCCCACAGATGGTGCAGTAAGAGTAGTGGTTGCTACCACAGCCCTAGGAATGGGGGTAAATATCCCAGATGTGGATAGGGTATGCCATTTTGGTATACCTGATACCATAGAAGAATATGTTCAGGAAATCGGACGGGCAGGACGAGATGGGAGGAAAAGCTACGGTATAATGTATTTCAAGTGCTACCATTTGGCACATTGTGATGATAGCATGAAAGCATTCATCAAAAATCCAGAAACCAAATGCAGACGTGAGATGGTGGCGATGCACTTTAAAACGAAGCATGCAACAGTTTCCCCACTACATGACTGTTGTGACATTTGCACAAAAAAGTGTGATTGTTCTCTGTCCTCTTGCAAAGAAGGTCCTTACATGGCCCAATGTGCTATAACTGAAGGCAATGCTCCAATGAGAACTGTAGAGGATGATGAAAGGCAGCTTTTGTGTGAAATATTGCATGAATTGAAAGACTCCACAAATGGCTCTGGCTCGATATTTGGGTCGAACAATTTACTGGCACAGATAGATGACAATTTAATAAAAGAACTGGTGAACAGCAGTGAATACATCTTCACTACTTCTTACCTGATGGATAACTTTGCAATATTTAATAGTGACACTGCTCAACAGATTCTAACTGTGTTCATGGATGTGTTTGGGGATATAGAGGAGGTAGAATTTGTAACAGCTATGGAAATGTCAAAGTTTGAGGAGGATGATCCTCTTTATCTTAATCACTGTTACTCTGAAGATGAGGAGGAAATCCTCTCTGAAGACGAGATAAGGTTTGATTTTGATTGCTAACTTGTAGGTCTTTAAACATGTTATTTTAATAAGAATAATAATCAAAGTTGAGTCTGTTAAATGACTGTCACATGCTTATGGAAATGAAACTTCCATTTTTTGTAGCCTTGATGCAGGGCTTGGAAAAAAAAATCTGTCATGTGGTCCCAGACTTGTAGTTTTTTTTTCTTGCTGGGCAAGTAACATTCAAGTGTCCAGGCAAGTCAATCTCTAACAAAACTATTACTAAGCATGAGTAAGAAGTGGCACAGACGAGCAAAATACAAAAGCCGCTTCTTCATATGACATGCTAGAATTATTTTTTGGAATTAGTTTGAGTACAACTTGGTTTTTACAAGGGCATTTAGAGATGCGACCAATAAAACTGGAATGATCAACATAAATATTGTCTCTTAACAATGTCAGTGATATGACAAGAACTGTTCATGAGAAATTCTTAAGTGGTCGATATAAAAAATACTTGGATCTTTAACTTCAATAATAAAAGAAGAAAGACATGTATTTATCCCTTGAAGTTACATGGCATATTTTTGCATATTGAGTTCTGTCCACTCTAAAAATAAATACAAATTTGGAAACAGAAACACCCGCCTCTTTTAAAAGTAGAATAGTTGGTCAATAAATTATGGTTTTAAATGATTCACATGTGCTTGTAATAAACAGCCTGTTCAAACTTGTTCGCAGGGTCCCTCTTATTGCTTTTCCCAGGTGGCAGTAAGATGAGAGACCCTGGGAACGAGGTTGCAGCCTGTTTAGGTACAGAGCATTGAAAAGTTATTAGGGTGGACACTTTTCAAGCTGCATGAATTTCAGTTGACATTTCACTTGGAAGATTCTTTTAAGACCCATGCAGGAATATTTTCTGGCCCTCGCTGAGAAACAAGAAAGTTGTTGTTGACTCATTTGATCACCATTTGTATTGATGCCGATTTTGCCTGTGCCAACTCTTCTTGTGTTTGCTGATCCACCTGTGGAGTTTCTTTTTATCCAGGGAGCTGTAAATACTTCGGGTTACTTTCGGGAATGATTCAAACTTGCGACCAGGTACAAAATCAAACATCTTAGCTTTTGTGTTTAACTGGTTCAATATTGATGTAAAAACTGCTTGCCTGGTCTTGTTGGTATGGTGTGTTGACCGCGTTGTCATTCCAAGGTCTTTGCTGGACGTGACAAGCAGTTTTTCTAAAGAACCAGTGGACTGTGTGGTTGACTGTATACTTGCAGGTGTTACATTTGGGGCTCCTATCCCACGGATGGCTTGTTTGGATACATGATTTATTTGCTCCACTCTCAGGTCTCTTGAAATGCACTTGCCTACTCCTCCCTGCTTGTTTGCAAATCTGTTCCATGTCAGCCTATGAGCCTGACGAGGTGTCAACAGTGCTAGCCTTGATGCCATCAAACGCAGCCCTGCCAAAGCATATTTGTGTTTTCCATGACTTCGGAATACGAAGGTCAAGAATTTCCAAACTCTCATCAGTCTTTCTCCATCACCCTCTTTTACTGAGTCATCTGCATTGTGGAGAAGAAGGCCTAGACTCAAGTGCAGACACCCATAATTAAATACATTGTCCTCCTTTGACTCTGACTCCTTCGTCTCATCACTTGTCTCATCTCTCTTCTCCTCTGTGACTTCTAAATCATGGATCTTTTTTTCATGATTGACACGGCATTTGGCATAGACAAATGTTCGCATGCAACCAAAAAATCGGCAGGGAAGCACTGGTCTGATACCAACATGCCCCATCTCATCTCTAGCTCTTTTAATATCTGACACGCCATCCATGACATACTCGTCAAGCATCCTGCTGATGTGTCCATGGAGCCACTTGCGCTTCTCTTCATTTGAGGAGTGTTGTAAGTTCCTAGGGATTTTGTTTTCTGCAGGCAAACTATCAACTGTGCTCATCCTGAAATATTTCATGGTTGCTGCCACCATCATAGCTTCATTCTCAACTTTAAAAAACTCTTTTACAGCATCGTAGTTGTCCAGTGTGTCCCTCAGAGCATTAGTGTTTCCAGATACCACTGCATTAGAGGCAAACGTGCCCCAATCCGCTACAGAGGAGGACTTGCATAAAATGTCTGTAGCAACCTGAAGATAGGAAAATTATGCATAATTTAAAAGCCTTGAATTTGTTTGACCTGAGACTTTAGGAAACTGATAAAAATCCATTTCCACAATCAAATTAATTAGTTCTTGCCATCTTACACTCCAACCTAACTAAAATCTGTTTACAGTAGTTAAGTGCTTATCATATGTGGTCACATTTTTCAATATTAGAATTATGTTGTTGACATTCAATACCCCTGATGTTGGTGTTGTTTGTTTATTTAAAATTTAAAATCTTTGTTTGGCTGAGATTAGAAATCATACAGTATACACAGTCGTCTCCTAATATATGTAACTCAGAAATTAAAGAAAATTGAACATAGAATTTACAGGCGTTTGAAGCAAGTTACCGAAAATATGGGATGGGATGAGGCTATAGAAACAGAAAGGAAACAAAAATTACATCAGGTTAGCAGGAGCCACAGTTTGAGTTGTTGGGGAGGGGGGGTGCAACTGTGATTTTTAAGATATTGTATATGCCACCTCTTTTCTGGCATGGATTACCGAACAAGTATAATTATTTAGAAGTTACCTGATAAGCAATTCTAATTCCATGCCAGTCCTCATTTTTTGGCCACACTCCCTCTAGTCTCTCTTGTGTTGTATCTCCATCCATCCTGGCCTTTTGTATGTTCCGGGCTCGCTCTTCCGTAAGTTGGTCACCACCAAAGAACACTGTATCAGCTGGTACACTCTCCCCGCCATTCTCCATCATTGGTACATAGTTCTCCTGTAGTGTTTCCAATATGTCCACCATATCCTCATTGAGGGTCTCATTCTTTGGGAGACATCCCAGTGGAACCTAAAGAACATAAATTAGAAATTTTATCAGCGATTTGATCGTAGCAGAGAAATGAGTTTAAAAGGTAGTTAACAATTTTTGGTTAGGCTTACATGGGCAAAACTTTGAAACTGCAATACATTTTCTCTAAGGGATGGGCCTAATAAATTCAAACAACAGTAACATTAAAAGCTTTGATTGATAGGAGCTCAGTTTTGGTTTGGCATCTGGTAATCAAAAGCATATCTGCATAATATTTAAAACTGCTACAAACGCTCTCGTAACTGCCTAGGGAAACACTTGTAAATAGACTTCTACACTGTAATAAGGGTTTATTTATTTAGGCAGCATCCTTTAAAGATGCCAACTTTGGCCTAATCAATTTTCATTAAATAGAAGCTACAATTTCAGAGGTTACTGGGATTAGTAATTATTACTTCCTTTAAGGTTACCTCCTCAGTGATAGCCTGCATTTCCTTGCTGTACTGATGTTGGATGTGCTGTATCACCACACCCTTTAAGAAATTGAATGCTGGAATGTTTTTTACCATTACTCTAGCCCACATGACAATGAAATCCTTCTTGAGTTGCTCCACATCATTGTGGCCTGGCAAAAACTCTGAGATTTCGATGTCATTAAGTGTTTTAACATGCTTGTCTGGAAGGTTGTTTCCAGAGACAACATCTCGCATCGCTACTAAGTTGAAAGTATGCAGGGATTTGTTTTTGTTTTGTTCACTCATGTGCCTCACATTAATGTGCAAATCCACATTGTCTCCGATTATCTGATATCCCCTTGGCTGTTCTTGATGAAGAACTGAATCAATTGCAGATTTCAAATCGTTCTCGTCCTGGCTAGCTGCAGCTTCAGAAACAGCTTTAATAGTCTCTTGAAGTGCATTGTCACTTATGCCTCCAGTTTTAAGGTTGTTGCAAACACTTGTCACAGTGTCTCCTGGTCGATAGCTGAAGCACAAATTGAGTGCAGATGTATCTACTGTGGTGATATCATTACCAGTAACTGTTGCATCATCCACATGACATTTACTTTCAAATTCTCTAGCCTCATTACTAGATGTACCAAGAACATGCTCCACAAAGTTGTCAAGAGATGGCTGTGAAGGAAGATAATTAAGAGCTTGCAATTCTTCTTTAAGGTTTTCTGCACAGAGTCTCACTTCAGCTGCTTGAGAAATCGATTTGGTCCACTCCAAGAGTTGAGAGTCATGATTTTTTCCCAATTCTTTGCTTTTTGAGGCAATAGTATCTGGATGTGGAGTAATCCCATGCTTTGACAGCAGCTCAAGACCCTAGAAGTTGAAATATGGCTCTGTTACAAAACCAAGTAGAAAATTACTACACAAATTTATGTCACACCAAAAGGGCAAAAAATGAATTTGTGTGGAACAGCTGGTAATGGTAGTCCCTGCTAGCAGAGAGACCTCTGCTAGCAGGGAAGTAATGGTATGGAATCAATGGGTAATTGATGATGTTCTTTAACTTGATTTGGCAAATGTAAAATCTGAAAATTACTTAACAGTAATTTTGAAATATAGAAAAGTAAATTGTGAGTTAAACAAGGAATGTTCTTTACTCTGTAAATCAAAATTACTTGGTCAATGAAATACAACCAAAAATGTATTTTGTGATTCTTGAAAAGATCCATATATAGAATCTATCACATGTCACTTACTACTCTTCCAGCTCCAGAATACCTAATGAGGAGTCCTATTCGGTATGCCATTGCTGACAAAGCAGAACACCTTGAATGAAGGATCATACCAGCAATGGTGGGAATAACTGGAGAAATAAGCTTGTTCTGACTGTCATCGGCTACATTCTCCTCAGATTTGTGTCTCCGTTTTTTTCTCTCTGAAGAGCACAGAACTTCCAGCAAGTCCAAAGTTTCAGGTGCTTTCTCTGCTAGCTCTTGTTGAAATGTTTCTAGTCTAAAATCTGTTAGGTCAGTGGGACTGGAGTTTCTCAAAACACTTGAGGAGACAAGATTTTTCATCTCATTGTTTAAGTTAGCAATAAAGGCCCGTTTGATTACTTGATTTGCTTCGGGGATATTAAGAAGTGATTTGTAGGCCTGTTCATTTAGGCCAAGCGCGAAGTATTTCACTATTGTTGCTATGTGGGTGTTATTGATCAGTCGTTCCTTGCTTCCACTTGGATAACAGATGGTTACCTAAAAATGTATCAAAACAATAAATACAGGCAAACCTCTATTAAGCATCCACCTATCATATGGCCACCCCCTATTAGGCGGCCAGTAGCCCGGTGGAGGGGGGGGGTACTTACTTATATGGGCTATATAGGTTTTTTCTGCCCCAAAAGGGTATGGTTTTTCAGTCATTTTGGTCATAAATATGGCATCGATTTTAGCTGAATTTGGTCATAAAAAGGGTATGGTTTTAGGACTCTAGCCTTGATATTTTTAAGAAGAAGCCACTTTTTCATCATTATGGAAAATAAAATTCAGCGTAAGGTAGGGAATATCGCAGATCTTGGTCATAAATATGGCAGGGGTTTTGGGAAGCGGAAGAAATTCCTACCTACAAGCAACACAAGGTAAAGTTTAAAACGAATAAGTAGTTTTGTTTTGTACCTCTCCTGGTAATTACAATTCGATATGGAATGCACGGTCATGTTTATTAAGACAAATAGCTAGATTTACCCCAACACGAGGAGCAGGTTATGAGCAAGGTAAAGGAAAATGTCATGTTTCAGAAATTAACAAAGCACACCTTCACTTTAACGTTGTCAGTTTCACGGTTCGATTCAACTAAAATAGATTCAACAACAGCAATGATGTGCGAAATCGCACGGTCACGTTTATTAAGACAAATAACTACATTTACCCCAACACGAGGAGCAGGTTATGAGCAAGGTAAAGCAAAATGTCATGTTTCAGAAATTAACAAAGCACACCTTCACTTTAACGTTGTCAGTTTCACGGTTCGATTCAACTAAAATCGATTCAACAACAGCAATGCTGTGCGAAATCGCACGGTCACGTTCATTAAGACAAATAACTACATTTACCCCAACACGAGGAGCAGGTTATGAGCAAGGTACAGCAAAATGTCATGTTTCAGAAATTAACAAAGCTCACCTTCACTTTAACGTTGTCAGTTTCACGGTTCGACTCAACTGGGATAGATTCAACAACACCAATGCTGTGCGAAATCGGAATGTTTACATTCTGAGGAACTTCACCCTCGCAATGTACCGAAAATTGCGCCTGGAAATCTTCTTCAGCAAATTGCAGCGGTGCAAAGCCACAGTCATCTTGCCATTCCTCGCTATAATTCGGAAGTTGCGTATCTCGATCTTCTGCATTGTGTGGTACACAGCCACGGTTCGATTTAACTGGGATAGATTCGCCAATGCTGTGCGAAATCGTAATGTTTACATTCTGAAGGGCTTCGCCGCCATGTTCCGGAAATTGTGCTTGGAAATCTTCTTCATGAAATTCCAACGGTGCAAAGCCAAAGTCATCTTGACATTCCTCACCATAATGCGCAAGTTGTTTATCTCGATCTTCTGCATCG
>OZ026602.1:2523430-2535930 GCA_964020085.1 Micromussa lordhowensis
ACACTCCTGAATAGATCATATTTTAGTTAATTATTAATATAGCTCTATGATATATACCGCCAGGTACGCGTTAGAGACAATTATTCCACGCGTGATTTGCTTAGTGTAAAGCTAGTCAATTCTTACTTTTGAAAAGGAACATAACTGAAAAATGATTAAAATAATACATAACGTTTTCATATTTGATACTTAATGTCAAGAAGGGGGATTGAAGGTTTTTTTACGGTGGTTGGTGGATGATATCACATAATTTAATCCAATTATAAAAGCACCCCTACCGTGTAGTCGAATTTAAAAAAATTGTAAACTTAAGCTTTCACAAAGCTTTTATAATTTTTTCAGTTTTGCTATATAAATACTATCAGTCTAAGATGCTCTTGTCTGTGAATAAATTATCCATGATTATTGAGAATTTTATTATGTAAGTGAAAAAAATCGAGAATTTTTTTAAAGCAATTGCATCAAGCAGAGCAAACACAGAAAAGTTCATAATGGTGTGACGGAACAATCTCCAAAGTTTCGGACACAATGGACGAAAAGAACCGAAATAAAATTTGGAAAACAGATGTACCTCTTTTGTTAGTCATAGTCATTTTGTTGTTACTGTTTAAAAAACACTACATTTTTTTTTCGCTGAATACGCTTTCAAATGGTAGAATGCAACTGGAATCTCTCTTCCTTGACGTTCCTTGAACGTCTCATGCAAGAATTGTGATGGCGATGAAGACCCTGAATGTGAAGATTCACCCTACAAGACAAGACATCCCCTACCATGTGAGTACCACTCGCTTGCATGTGTTGGAGTGTGAGAAACGGGCAGAGGAAGCAAACTCAGTGAATCATCTTACTATGCCGGGGTAGGGGACATTCAAAACTTTGTGAAGCTGGTTTCACAGTTTTGCCCCTGTTTCGCTCAAAAACCCGAAGTTTATGCAAGTACGGTTTTATAAAAAAATGCGTAATAAGTGAGTAACTATTTCAAAAACAGCAGATAGCAATAACTGTGTTTGTGTTCAATTCAGCTGAGGAACATTTCAGTTCATATATTGTGTAGTTTTTTTTTGTCATGCAGTCAGGAAACTATTTCTGTTATTGACTATGCATGCATAGTTGAACGCTCAATGAAAATCTTCTGCTGAATTTTATATGCCGAGTAGGTATCTTTGCATTAGATCTGCGAGTATTCCCACAGAAATTCCTGCCAATAGTATTCACTATATATCTATTTTGTATTGTATCCTTTCAAGTGCCTTTTTTGTGCTTGTGTTGGCAATCAATGACTACTTCATTTTGTTTTTGGCTACTGTTTTATTTTTCTTCCAGACCTCACTACATGGCCTCCACCAATGGTGGTTTCTGTCAAGGAAACATGACCTGGTGTTGCAAGGTACATAACATTTGCTAGCACATTGTTGCCGTGTTGTTCAGTCACAGCCTGAATGGCTTGTGGGTTACAAGAGCTAACTCAGAGACCTCTTTGTGGTAAAATTGGCCATGAAGAATTTATTTTATTATTCATTTAAAATATTTCCCCGTTTCTGATTGATTAAAACCACACGCATAATTTACCGTAACCGGCTGCTGTTCACCAAATTTGGAAAGAATCTTCGCCATATTGCAATTTGAATCAATGACGTCAAAAGTGCAGCCCGCTCCAGATTATTGAACCAATGACGTCAAAATGACGTCAAAAGTGCAGCCCGCTGCAGATTATTGAACTGTTGACCGAGAAAACCTGAGGACGATATTATGTTATTTTTAGTGAGCGAAAAAACGAAGAGCGAAATTGCGAAACTCCTTTAAGAACGGGGAAATATTTTGAATGAATAATAAAGCAATTATTGAATTCGGCTTTCGTAGGATACGAAGAATTCTGCAGATCTCGGAGGGTGTTATCCACCTCGGCCTTCAGCCTCTTTGGATAACACCCTCCTTGTTCTGCAGAATTCTTCATATCCTACTCAGCCTCATTCAATAATTGCTAATTATTATGTGACTAAACAATGAGTAAGTCGAGCATGTAAAAACGTTATGGGATAACACCCATAGTATTTACCCTTGTGCTTTTACTACTGTTTTTTTTTTCAATTATCCTTCCTATAGCTCCAACTAACTATGTCTAGCGGGATGCCTTCTCTGCGCAAAGTCGTATGTTAATGAGGAAAATGTAAATGTGACGTCAGCAAAGAGTTCTCCCATACAGATGTGAACAGAACTGGACGGGCTTGGCGAATGTTGAGCGTAATTTAAGGCAGCAAACATTAGCTGTAATTTCTCTTGAGACGATTCACTTTCCTGAGGAGTTGTCTCAAAAGGAGCTGAAACTGTCAAAACAAATGTTGCTCGAGCACAATTGTTGTAGTCGAATACAGCCTAACGATGGCGTTGCCAGGGAAGGCTTGTCGGTACTTTATATAAAACCTGGACTATGAACGATGGGCGATGGACGATCGAGGATGATCAGTAGGTTGTTGATCTGCCCATGCTTGTGCTATTGCTTGTGTTGTGGGCGCAATCGCTACCGTTATGCTTGAGCTTATGACGTAGGGAACGGTTTATGTTAACTAAACTAATTTTATTACTCTGTAAATAACAGGTCTGAGGCTAGATGAACAAACAAAGCCCTCCTATGTTAGTACTAAGATGTATCTTAGGACTGTTCAAACTGACTGACTGTTTCAAATACAAAAGCCTATTTAAAGAATATAACGATGCTTAGCAAAGCGCCTGAATCTGCCCCTGCTAAACAGCCCCCTGCTAAACAGCCCCCTGCTAAACAGCCCCCACTAAACAGCCCCCTGCTTAACAGCCCCCTGCTAAACAGCCCCCCGCTAAACAGCCCCCTGCTAAACAGCCCCCTGCTAAACAGCCCCCACTAAACAGCCCCCTGCTTAACAGCCCCCTGCTAAACAGCCCCCTGCTAAACAGCCCCCCACTAAACAGCCCCCCGCTAAACAGCCCCCTGCTAAACAGCCCCCTGCTAAACAGCGACAAAAGTATGAATTACATCAAAGTGCTTTCTTCGTCTTCGCCGTTCTTGCTATTCTTGTTTTCATCTTTTTCGTTTCTTTGATCCTCTGGATCTTGTTTTGGTGTCATGTTTTCTGCAGTGGGTTTGTTGTGAGTCTCTGGTAAAGTCATGCACAACATTGTCGCGGCCAAAGCAAGGCCGGTCATTATTCCAAATGGCAAAAAACGATGGATTTCAAGCTGAAGAGAAATTAAAATGGATAAAGTATAATTATTACCTGAATTGAACAATCAGATGTTTAAATAGGACTGTGTGATTATGCCTGTAATAAAATTAAAACCTACGACTTAAATTATCGTTATCTAAAAACAGAATACTAAATTACAATATCCACATTTCATTTACGAAAGCGATAACTGAAAACAAATTGGATAATTACATTATATATTGTATTAAGTCAAAACGAAGCAATATAGTTTAAAAAGAGAAGGTATCGTTAGTTTTCAACTTAGTGTCGTGAAACCAAACCAAAGTAGAAACTCTACTCAATCACAAAAAAACACAGACAATCCAGGCAACCAATCAAAACTAATCAAATCTTAAAAAGCTCAATTGGTTGCCAATTTCTTATATATATAAGACGACTCCTTGTCCGGATGAATGATATTTTGAATGATAAAGTCTTAAATTGTATTTTATTGATATGATGCTCTAGTTACTTTCGATTTCGTCACCTGTAAATTTCAATACCATAGGGCGGCCGAATTTTATAAATTATTTTATTTCACATTTTGTTAGTTAATATATAGTAGGTCCAAATCAGCCTGGTTGGCTGCCAAGTTTTGTAACCTTGCTTACTAAATAAAATGATGATGACGATGACAAGGAAATAAAAAGTAAAGGATGATCATCGCAGTCAGGAGCCGACTCCTGTCGCAGTAAATTTTCCAATTTAAGCAATTGGAAAGAAGCCTGAAAAAATCAGGGCTTCATTCGTCAATGTCATGAATTGTACAACATATCCTACAACGCAAATCACGTGAACACTCACCAAAAGTGGGGCATAAGCTGAAGCAAAAGCGCTCACTCGGGCCCAGGATGTCGATGTTCCCATGGCAACATTTCTGAAATATTAAGTAAAGGAAGCACACTGTATTTATATGGTGAAGCATTTTGAGCTATTATTCTGAAATAGTCCTTCTCCGACTCAGCGTGGACTTTAGATTAGGTAAGTCAGCTCAACTAATAAACTAGGACATGTTTATTTGTAAAACGCAGCTTTGTCCTTTGCTTGATATCTTCAAGTCGCTCTTAAAATTTACTTTCTTCTAAAATCCTAGTTTCCAAGCATTAGTTTTGTCGAGGTCTTATTAGATGCATCTGGCACATCGAGGTATCTTATACATTGCAACACGCATTATTTTACTTGCTAACAAAAATTTTGACTTTAGCGCAGTTTTTCCACATCTAGAATACCTCCAATAAACTATAAACTGGCTGGTTCTAATTCCAACTCTTATAAAAAACTATTCACCAGTGTGAATCGAAGTTAAATCAATTCAACATACTGTAAAATCACCGATTCTACGAAAATGTGATCAAGAGAAATCGCCATAAAAATATTAGTTCAGTAATTCTCACTATAGTAGTCTGCTGGCGGCCAGTCTTTTTCTCTAAAGGTCACTTAGACGAGTATTTAATCATCGCGAACGCAAAAGGACTGTAGAGCGGTGGCCGAGCAGGAAAGAAGGCGAGACAAAGGCGGAGTAGGGAAGCCCATGTCTCGTCCCATTCCCCTTTAGGCTAAAGGGTCTCTCCTCATAACTCCTGCTGCTGGATTTCGATAGAAAACAAGACTGTCAGCAGTCTACATTATTGAGTCTTGTGATAATATCGTACATCATTGCCTTCGTTAGTGCTAAGTTTACCTCAATGTTGTCGGGAAAAGTTCTGCAGCGTAAATATACACCAGCGAAAATGCAATCCCAGAACTGAACTTAGCAAGGAACACGGACATGAAGATTTTTCCAGCCAAGTATCCTAGAACGGAACAAAAATCGCAGCTGGGGTTTCATTGATACTTTTAAATCAACGAGTGTATTAGTTTTTCATTTCAGTTTCCCCTCAATAAACAATATAAAAAAGTTTAGTCGTTTTTGTTGCTGTAGAAAATAGCACATAAACACCTGTCCATCTCCCTGATAGCATCAGGTTACCCTGGACATTTAATTTTACTCTTACATACTGATTGGCTTGAGGACGTTATGGTTAGGTATCTCATCCACGCAAGAAATCCAAGGCAGAAAACCAGCTGATCTGATGTTTTGCTAATCAGTGAAATATTTAACGACCCTGAAATAAAGTCTGCTTCAGGCCAGTGGTCCATTATTCCGGTTTCTGTAGCATGAAGCGACTAGAGTATTTCTACGTGTATTTCCATTTCTATGGAAGGGATATTAGTTATTCGTAGGTTTACCCCCAGCATTAAATTCGCTGGTACCCATTCACACACCTGGGTGGAAAGAGGCACAGTGAGAATAAAGTGTCTCGCCCAAGAACACCGCACTGACCCCGGCCAGCGGCCAGAACCGCTCGATCCCGAGTCCACCGTCCACCGCGCCTCTACCTTTTTTACTAAACATAAGCTTGCGTTCTTTACCTTTGTCGTATTCAGCTTTATCAGACAAGAGAAGCGCGGCAATAGCTCCCACAGCAGATGCAAGAAACGACACTAACAACAATTTTCTGCGGCCAAACCTGTTTGAATAAAAACAGTATCAAGATGAGAAATTACAGATCGACTTTATTAATTACACTGTGTATAGAAGTAGTGTACCAAGTCACCATCACCACTGCTGAAAACACAGAAGCATACGTCGGTATCACAGCCACGGAGTTCAAGACGAGATGGCGAAATCATTGAATGTCATTCAAACACGAGAGTAAAAAAATGACACCGAACTAAGTAAACATCTATGGCAGCTAAAAGATCAAAAGACTTTGCAATCTCCTGGAAAATTCCAGACAAGGCCAAATCTTTTACCAATCTTACCACCTCTGCAATACCGAGAAATTCTATATTTTATGTAAACCGGACATGGCAACGTTTAACAAACGTAATGAGCTCGTATCAACTTGCAGGCACAAGCGAAAGGTTTCTTCCTAGATTCAATCACATTCTCAAGGACCAATCATAAGCTTACAAATGTATATTACTATTGTTTTTTAAGTTTTAATTTCATACTGCTGACGATGTATATAAACGCAAGCGATGTCACAAAGTATATGGAATTCAACTGATGAGTGGACCAACTCTTTGTTGGTTTACGAAACAGACCTGTATTTAAGTCCATATGAAATGATCATTGTAGAAAAACATTGTTATATATATACGAAAATACGAAACAAGCGAAAAGAAAACAAACGGCAGAGTCTTGACTTTTTTACTTCCCGTTTGGAGTTGCTCCGGACGACTCTAAAGTTGAAACAAACGATGCATAAGATGAGGATTACCATATAACTTTTAAATCGAGTCTCGCGACAACTTTGAGGGTATGATACCTCTTTATTTTCCTTTCCTGACGAGTTCAAGAGTCACTTTCGAATGACGAGGCAAGCTGTTCACTCGCGCGGCTATGCCCACATTACACGAAACTCACATGTATTTTGCACCACTCACGAAAAGCTTATTGTGACCAATCCACTGCAATAATGTTAAAGTAAGATATTTAAGTCGTCTGTCCGATAGAAAACGTGAAGATTAGAGCCATGTTGAGTTCGATTTCCGTACCCAAAGGCACTGGGCCCGAACAGGAATGGTCGAGTAGAACGGAATTATCCAGTAATTGTGATTTTCCGGAATTTTAGCCCAACCTCGCGACGCGCACCCAAAATGTCTGTTCCATTCGCTCCCTGGCCCGGAATTTGCGGAATATTTGGTCGAATGGAAAGCGTCCAGGGACTGCATACGTTATGACGCTGTTGTTTACGCGAGAGAACATTAAGTTTTCCTCCTACTGGATAGCAGTTGCCGACCTGACATTGCGTATATATACTATTATCAGTGTCTTACCAAGTTGTCAAAGCAGCGCAAACAGGGAATACTAGCGCCGCGGCAATCGAGGAAATCAGCACATTGATGTAAATACTGCCGCCCAGAAATGGCGCACTGAATGATATTCCCCAGTTAATGAAGGAAACAGCGAACCTGTTTAGTGGAGACAGATAAAAAGAGATCAATTAGTATAGGTAATCTACGGTTTCGAGTTCAATTTGGAATTAATTTGCACGATTGAGTTTTTCAAAACGCTGAAATTGCACGAGCCGCTTCGGCTTGTTATTAATAATACAAACATGGAAAAAGTCGCGCAGAAAAATTGCCGGAAGATGTTTCTCGAAGCCATTTTTTTCGCATTCGGGAAACCTTTTTTCAGAGTTTCCGTACAAAATTTTTCTCACTGCTTTACATGATACCATTGGCCTACAAAATTTCTCATTGTCTTTCAGCCAATCATTATCCAGAATTACGATGTGTAATTTGCACTGGTGTTACAATTTTTGCACCGTATTATTAGTATAGGTAATCATACGGTTTTTTTTTTTTTTTTGAAAAACTCACAAGTGCAAATTAATTCCAAATTGAACGAGAAAAACCGTATGATTACTTATTAATAATACAAACATGAAAAAATTCGCGCAGAAAAATTGCCGGAAGATGGTTCAAAATTTTTCTCACTGCTTTACATGATATCATTGGCCTACAAAATTTCTCATTGTCTTTCTGCCAATCATTATCCAGAATTACGATGTGTAATTTGCACTGGTGTTACACTTTTTGCACCGGCGTTACACTTTTTGCACTGGTGTTACACTTGAACTGCACTGCTCTCAGCCAATCAGAATCGAGTAATTTTTTCATGTGTATTATTAATATTTATAACGCATACAGTTACAGCCATTCTCAAAAACGGGTACTAATGCATGTTATCGATATCCGAAGCCTTTCGCTTGCACTTTTCTAAATAAGATAAGAATTCACCTGAGCTGGTGAAATTAGCGGAAGTACAAATGAGACGCTTGGATCCTTTTTTGATTATACAAAAATGACTTTTTTCGCTAAAAAAAACTTGCAATTAGTTTTGTACTTCTTATTTTAACTGTCTTTTCTTAAGTTTTGCTAGTCAATTTAAAATTGTAGATTTGTAAATATTCAGTGGGTTTCATTATTGTAATTTCGGATGGCCAAGTGTTTGTTAGCTACTACCGCTACCGCTACTGCTACTAATATACGCCATTTGCCCGAATGAATGTTAGTAAATTTGCAACACAAAACAAGCCTCTGTAGAAGGATTTAATA
This sequence comes from Micromussa lordhowensis, assembly GCA_964020085.1. Classification (NCBI taxonomy): domain Eukaryota; kingdom Metazoa; phylum Cnidaria; class Anthozoa; order Scleractinia; family Lobophylliidae; genus Micromussa; species Micromussa lordhowensis. Next base: position 2,531,758 of record OZ026602.1, read on the forward strand.
GCTAATTACAGGAGCGATGGGTTCCTGTTAATTTTTTAATTATACGTTCTATAACCATGAAGGATCTCCCGCGAGAGCCGTCTCAAGAGGGAAGTAAACGGGGCTTCTGATCTCCATCAGAATTCAAACAGTCTTAAATGAAACACGATGGTGAAGAATATGCATCAAAGAAAGTTCCACATTCCAGAATCAGAATTATTATTTCTGTATTAGCATACGTGAACTCACTGAACAAACCACACCACAACTGAACAAGAGTGCTACCAAGCTTTAAATAAACCACGGGTTTGGACGGCTTCTCCAGCGAATTTTACAAATTCGTAGAGGACAATATTGTAAACAAAACGCCGCCATTGCAAGCATAAATTATTGCTTTGAAAAACATCAATTATCAATATGTCAAAGAATTAAGAGGCTTTATATAGAGTATATAGCACCAGTACCAAAAAACGACAAACCGACCCTTTTTCTGGGTAACCTAGGGCTTATCTCACTTTTAAAAACAGATTACAAAATTGCCACGAAAGCAATTGCAAAAAGGCTGGAAGTTGTTCTGCAATAAACACTGACCAAACTGACGATATATCGTTGAAAACATAAGACCTATTAGTGATATTATTAGCTACTTCGACAATTTCCTTAAAAACATAGCACACGATCAACATAGCGATGTTTCGCGTTACGTCACCAATTGTTATTAATGTACCAACCAGAGGTTTATTGGCTGTTGAAACAATGCATGCTATTGTTCAGTCGCTGGCAAATTTGAATATCAAAAGAAATATGACGTCAATTGGCCGTTTTTATGCTAGGGACGTTAATGTCGTCTCAGACGTTAAAGCTGTCCCGAGATGACTTTAACGTCTAGTATAAAAACGGAAAATAAGGAAATCGCTTTTAACTGTTTTAACGTCTGTCTACTTTAACGTCTTCTTTTAAGAGCGTCTAAACGACGCTCTTATCAGTCCCCTTTAACGTTCGAGACGTTAAACCTGTCTAGTATAAAAACGTGACGCCCTTACGCCGATAGAAAGACTTCAAAAGACCTGCCATGTTTTGTTCGTAAATTCGCGCCATTTTCGAACAAATCTACCAGGCGCTTAAAGGTTGCTAGTTTCCAGTGTCCTCCGAGTATAGAACCCAGTCGTTTTTTTTCTGTTAGGCCGTGTCATCGTGTGCTTAAATACGTCTCGTTTTTATACCAGACGTCTTAGACGTCTTAGACGTCTTAGACAACTTAAACGTCTCTAGCATAAAAACGGCCATTGTTTGTAAACAAGAAACATCGCTATTGTTAAACTGCGGGCCTTTCAAAGCTTATTTACAATGCATCGGTACTGCCAGTTCCTGAAAACTTCTGTAACCAGGTGAACAAAATCACCTTGAATTTTATCTGGCACAACAAAATGGCAAAATTAAAAAATAATCACGATTATTGGCGAACGCGAAAACGAGGGTTTGAGCATGATTGATTTTACTTTTAATAATGAGCAAAGCCTTAAGGTCCATTTGGATAAAATGATTTCTTCTGAGTGAGAATTAAATTTCATTTACAGGACGAACACTTACACTACTTACAGCACTGATACTATACTTACACTACTTATACTTGTATACTTAACCATACGTCTATTGCAATACAATTACAGTTAGCCTATTTACAATGCATAGCACTAAACATACTTTTTTACAAGGTATAGTTCGTGTTTCTACTATTATTGACGTGTGTATTATTATACTATTTATGTTATAAGCTTTGTACGTCAGATTTTGTTACAAAAAAGGTGCCAGCTTACACACCACACTTACCCAATCTACATCCTACTTAGAAAAAATTATAAGTATTACTGACATATCACTGCTACACGTTTAGCCTTCCAATGAGTATTTGTGACGTGCTTTTACTATGAAATCATACATGGAAATTTCCGCATGTGTTCATTTTGTGTTGTATAAATAATACTTGGCAAACAATAGGGTGAAGATGAGTTTTCTTTCAGAATATTGTTCTGCATTTTTTTGGATTTACTTTTTCTGCCAAACATTAGTTCGATCTGCGAGAAGACTAAAGAGGAGGTATTTTCATAGCTCAACCACTTGACAAATTCCGAAAAACATTGTTAAGTCCAAAGGCAGTTTCTGAGAGTGTGCACTATTGAATCAATCATCTGGCAATATCTACATAGCATATTGACTTCCTTTCCATAGAGAAACAGCTCTTTTTCGGTAACTATTATTGCAAATGAATATATGCCGGGAAGATCATATATTTGAACTGCGGAGAAAGATACGAAGACAAAGATGATCATCGCAGCTATACACACAACTTAAGCAGCTGTGAAATTAAAGCCTGAAAAAAAATTCAGGCCTGAACGGGATTCGAACCCATGACCTCTGCGATACTGGTGCAGTGCTCTACCAACTGAGCTATCAAGTTCAAAATGTCATTTATTTATTCAATATTTTGGCCTATGTGTCTTCCCTTTACAAATCCTGACTGGTCCAAGCAAACAAGAAGTGGGAGGACCTTTTCTAATCTTTTGGCAATTACTTTGGACACAATTTTATAATCTAAATTTATTAAGTGTTTCAAGGTCAGAGTCCTCTTTCGGAACAAGCGTGATCACAGCTCGACGTTGAGAGATCGACATCTCACTCAGTGTGTTGTACGCTGAATTAAAGCTGTCTACACAAGGTCAAGTCAGAGCAAATCGGTCCGACTCCTACGCGCAAGAAAAACTGCGAACGGGGGGGGGGGGGGGGGTTGTAAAGATTTGTCGTCTCAAAAAACACGACCATGTGGCGAAAAGCGATTTGAGAACGAAAAAAAAATTGCAAAAGTCGCTAAAATTCTCCGACTGTCGCGGAAGTATTCGAAAACAAATTCGGCCAAGTTGTAGAAAAATCTTCCGAATTCTTTTTGCGTTTGTTTGGTTTCGTGAAAGCAACGAACTGTGTTCAAAATGTTCAGGCAAAGAGTTGCCACCCTTGTCAGCGCCTACAGGTACGAGTTTAGCGCTACGGACGAAAGGAGATAAAGATAAACTATTCATTCTTTTCATTCCTTTATTTACTCTCTTCCTACTCAGCAAGATCGAGTGCTCGCTGTGGTATGCATTTAAGTTAGCTCAACTAACCTCGTTTGAGAGTAAAAATTATTTGAATTATTAAATTTTAAAGCTGTTTTTGTTGCCAAAATGTTTCGTGATTTATCGCCAAGTGTTCTTAACTTTAAAGCAAGTAAAAGTTTAAAACTTTCTTTTACTTCTGAAATTGTGTATTAAAATCTGGTAACGACTTCAGAGTCTCTTAACAACGATTTCACTGAATTGACTCGTTTTGCTTTCGAGGTGCGTCAAAAATTTGAAGCCGTTCCGTGTGAATCGGAAATCGTTCCCGAACCCGTCAGACACATTCAGCTTCGCGCTTGGGCCATAAATCGATGGGGAAAAACGCTCCGTCTGTAAGAGGTATATAGCGATAAACAAGGCTGAAATCGAAAAATGTTACTACAATAAATGACAATCTTTAATCGACAAAACGTTTGTAACTTAGGGCCTCTTCATATGAGCCCGTTAACCGGGCTGGCTCGGTTACCAGGACGAATTTTGTGGTCTGTTCATATGGGAAATTGCAGCCCGGTCGACTGGGATGAAATTCAGGAAACAAAACCAAAATGGTGGAACTTAAACTTGTATCGTTCGCGACTGTCGTAGCTTTTTGGACTCTTGTAACTTGACTAACAAAGCTAATAGACCCTTCTCCAAAATGGCCGCCGAAAATTTAAATAAGTCAAAATTAAAAACGAATACCAGCACTAGAAAGAGCACCTTAACTTTAGTAAACCTGCCAAGTTTAAGCATTTCAGGTGAAATAACAGCCGAGAAAATGTATGTTGAAAATTGAAAAATTTACAGACGTTTGTATGACTAATGCATACCCCCAGTCATACAAACGTCTGTAAATTTTTCAATTTTCAACATATATTTTCTCAGCTAATATTTTACCTGAAATGCTGAAACTTGGCAGGTTTACTAAAGTTAAGGTGCTCTTTCTAGTGCCGGGTATTCGTTTTTAATTTTAGCTTATTCTAACGTATTTGAATTTTCGGCCGCCATTTTGGAGAAGGGTCTATTCGCATATTCCTAAAGTGGGAATACATACGTAGAGTTG
>OZ026602.1:2540930-2548430 GCA_964020085.1 Micromussa lordhowensis
GTTAAAAAAAAGAAAAAATATGTTTCGGATGAAACTTCATCCATGGTCAGTTGTACAAGCAGGCACTACAGCCTGCGCATGAAAACTTATAAATGACTCGCAATCGTAAACCTACAGGGATAAGATCCTTGGCCCCAAACAAAGTCTCGATTTTAAAAAGAGGTGAACACCAGGTCACTGCAAAATGTGCTAACTGATTTCTTAACTCTGCGTTGAGTTACCGATGTACGGTAATTTAAAATAATAACAATTGTCCTTACGAGCAGTACAACGTTAACATTCTCGATGACTTCTAGCGGCTAGAAGATAACAAATTCCTCCTTAACGTTGTGGTGAGGTTACTTATGTCGAGGCTAGGTGAAAACCAGCACAAGTATTATTAATTTTAAATGTTCGGTCTACCAGAGTGCGTACTAATCCTAATTTGTAACTGAAAGGTACAAAACTATAAAAGTTAGTGAGTAGACCAGTGTAGGCCTTCTTTTGGAACACCGAGGCAATTATGCCCTGATTGCTATTGTTATCTAAATTAAAATAACATCTGAGAGAGGGAGTTTGTGGTTTTCTTCCCTGTCCATAGTAAACTTGATGTTGGGGTGCTGACTGTGGATATAACTAAAGAAAGATAAAGCATCCTGTTCGGTATTAAACAAAGCAAAGGTGTCGTCGACATGCCTTCGAAATTCGACACCTTTGCGACGACGACTTTTTATTTGCCTAATTTTTTGTCACATTTTCTGGAAGGTGAGACATTTTTTGTTTTTCATCTTATAGCATTTATAAACAAAGGATTTATACAGTTTTCTTATTATAATTCGTAACTAAGCAATTTTTAATGTTTTATTGTTTATTTTATTCAATGTTTTATTGTTTTTTATAACATAGAAAGGACCCTCCGCGCACTCTGACTGGTCAAAAACCCATGTTTTATCAGAGCATAAACATCAAAAAGCGTGTTTTATTGTTTTGCGCGCGTAAATCTATATCATAAAGCAAATGAAGAAGCCTAAGCTGTGTTTACACTATGATAAAACACTCCGGACATTTGAGAACACTCGAGAAATGTAGATGCGGCCTGCGGCTCGTGTTTTCTACATTTCCCTCGTGTTCTCAAATGCCCGTCGTGTTTTGTCATCGTGTAATATCATGGGTGACAAATTACTCCTTAATTTTGGCGCGAAATTTTAGCATTAATTTATAATTTCACATGTGAAATTATAAAATTGCCATGGCAACATCTGTCGCTCGATCAGTGCCAAGATGGCGTCGAGATTCAAGAAAGTTACAAACGATGAAGTTACGGAATTAAAAGAAGCCGCAGAAAACTTAAATACGCGAAAGAGCACAACTAACTGGGTGAGGGTTTTTGACAACTGGCGTGACGAAAATAGCCTTGAGAAAAACCTGGAGATGATTCCACCTGAGCAGTTGGATAAAGTGCTCGAGCGATTTTACCCCTCCGTGTGTAAACAAGACGGAACTGATTAAGAAAGATTTGACAGTTGCCTTAGTTTTGAAACATTATGAACAAGCACGAAGAATTCGAAAGGTATTCTTTTGTGAAGAAACTCAGAAAGTTGCGGACTTAGGCAATAATGTATGCTTTAAACTAAACCTAATGTTCTTGGTTTTCGATATAATAAAACAGTGAAAAAATAACGGTTGTGAGCGTAATTTGTCACCCTCGATATTAAAAGGTAATCAAATGGTTTTCTCGTGAAATTAAGAATTAATTTCACTTGCGTTTAAAGGCGAGGGAAATTCTCCGAATTTTGACAAAACGCGCGTGAAATTATTACCTAATTTCACTCGTCACCATTTGATTACATATACTAATACACGGCTTAGGCTTCTTTATTTGCTAAGTAAGCATTCGATGATTTAAGTTATAAATAAAGTAGAGGATATTACATGCCCGCGAGCGGATAGGGATTTTATCTTCGAGTGTTCAACTCGATATCTCACGAGTGAGTACAGCGAACGAGTGAGAACACTAGGAGATAAAATTCGTTTCCACACGCGGGCATGTAATGTTCCGTTTGTTATATAAACATACTAATGACGACTTTTTTTACGATTTTCCGAAGATTTTCGAACACTTTCCGAAGATTCTCCAAAAGTAGTGCGAAGGCCAGACAAATGTCTAATTTTCGAACATTTTCCGAAATTTTTAGAAGATTACCGAAGATTTCCGAGGAAGATCCGATGTTGTTTCGATCACACAGCAACACGGCTAATTTATTTATTTATTATTATTCGTGGGTTGCAGCCATTGACAGTCCTTGCATAATTAGTTTCTTTTCAATCATTTCATCATCATTTCACCATTATGCATGCAACGCGGATTTCAAGAACATTTGCGTTGTAAAAGACGGTCTTCGTTAAGCGCACGTGGAGTTCTTCTGACATGAGTTAGTATTAATAGTTGTATGAAAAGGTTAATCGCGTGTTAGGGACTACAGCTGTGATTCGAATTTTTTGCTCGTGAATATTCTGTTACGCTTAATTTGTGTCTTAATATTCCATTCATTGATTTTTCTTTGTATTATCAGTTGGAGCTCTTGCAATCTTCATTTCGTACCTTTGTCAAACTAGTGCGTCGTAAGGTATGCCACTTGCTATCTATTATTGGTATGTATTATTTTGTATTTCGTTATTAATTTATTCAACTTCGGACTACCTGCGGGTTCATGCTTTTGTTTTGAACATTATTATTGAAATAAAGTTTTAAGCGTGTTATTATTATTCAATGCATAATAACTACTTATTAACCGAGAGTTGCCGTATTGACGCAAGGCCGAGGTTTGAGATTTTCCTGTAGAGATCGAACGTTCGAGGTTAATACGTTTTTTATTATATGGCTTTTTGCTTTGGTTTTGCGGGCCGCGTAATCGGTCCGTGGGCATTACGGGAGAATAATGTCCCGCAACTGGCCAATCACAGCGCGCGTTATATCGGCTACAAGCATAAGCCACATAATGATGACCATCACTTCCAAATTTCGCATTTCGCATCATTGGGACATTGAAGCTTATAAACTGTTTTACACCTGGTCTAGGCATAAGAGGACATGCAGAAATACAAATGTTGAACACTTGTTTTCATCGTCTGTGTTCGGCAATATCAGCCAGTGAGCATGCCATAATAGAGTCTGAAGCTAATGTTCCCTCAGGCTTCCAAACAACTTTTCTTTCTGAGATTTGTGGCACGACTGAAAGACCGAAGTACCTTCGGGTATACCATGATATAGCTACATGGCTACATGTGCACACAGGTGTAACATGAAGGTCAAAACGTCCGCAAGATAACTTGCTAGTTCTTTAACACGACTCAGTTCCTCATAACAGTTATTTTCCCAGTAAATGACACTGAAAGTGAAAGTGAAGAATGATCATCGCAGTTTATTTTCCAATTTAAGCAATTGGAAAGAAAAAGCCTGAAAAAAATCAGGGCTTCAATGGGATTCGAACCCGTGACCTCCGCGATACCGGTGCGATGCTCTACCAACTGAGCTGTGAAGCCACACATTGGGAGCGAGGCCAATTTATTGAGTTCATATCTTCCCGTGAGGAATGAAATGATGTGATGTATATACGAAATAATTCATATACAAACTACTTTGTAAGTAAATGACACTGTTTTGTAGATTTCTATACTATATCTCACACTAACTACTTGAACACCATTCCATTCACAGCAGCACATACCATTACAGATTGTAAGTACGTTCCCTGGTACCGATATAAACCGGGGCTTCAGATTAACTTGAAATGCCGGCAGCTTGAGCCGCAGCGACGCCTGTGTAAACCGGCAAAAAGCGAGCATGTGAGGTCCTTTGTAAGTCTCCGAGCGCTCTAAAGGCTGGTGAAACGGGGCATTTTAAGATAAACGTGAGACAAATTTGAATCAAAATGTAAACACCGTGCGCGCTTGCTTGCCACCTCTCTCGCGGCTGTTTTAGGCTTGTAGCGGTGCCGGTAGCGAACCGAGCGAATTATGGGCTTAAGCAATGTAGAATGTTTTGCATGGATTAGGAAAACAGACATTTTGCGGTTGCAAATGCATTGAAAGATTCACCTACCTAGCTTCTAGGAGTTTTCTCGAAAGGAACTTGAACTGCTAGATGAATTGTTGTCTAATGCAGTCTGTCAATGCACCCACTTGCCAGCCCGGTCTTGTTTCGGTCTCAGTGAAATTATTGTTTACACAGTCATGCTAATTTAAACAAAACTATTCCAGCTAAACTCCCGGCCACTTATTTGGGGTGTACCTCGGTGTAAAAACCTGTGAAGTTTTTCTTTGTTTTGCGGCTATTGTTAGGGTTAGGGGCTATTATGTTGACTTCTTTGTTTTTAATTTACGTCACTGGTGAGTGTCACAGGTTCTACTTATGTAACACCGAGGATGAGCCCTTATTTGCATCTTATTGAATAAGAATAGCAACTATTTTTGTATACCTCGTTCTTCAAAGCACACCAACACAAGTAAATGAAGTGGCCGGGTATTCTAGTGAAGTATATCAGCCATACAGGAATGAACCTGTCTTCTTGAATTGTACTGTATAGCGAAGATATCTGTTTACAAACATTGACGTCATTTTCGCTCACGCGCGCAAAATCACTGGTGCGTGTGGTTGGCAGAAGCTCTTTCGAGCTGGTCAAATCCTTTACTCACAGACGAATTTCCGACCCGATTTTCGACAGGTGTCGATACTCGGATTTCCTTTTAACTTAACCAGTGAAGCATTATCCTGATATTCTAACTTTCCTCCAGATTTCAGGATGAAATCTAGCATATATGTGAAGCGACAGTCGTTTGAAGTACACGAATTTTCAGTCATTTCTTTTGTTTTGATCACTTTTTGCCAACCATAAATATTGCGTAACAGTGCTCGTGACGTCACTGATATCTTCGCTATAGAGCTACAGACTGAAGCCACATTGTAACTGCATGTTTTGGTTTTATTGACATCTTTATGGCATTTTTCGTGCAGAAGTTTAAATTCCGTGAGAATTTGATTTACCGTGTTGATATAGCGTGTTTTCAAACGCGCTAGACCGTGTCATGATTTGAAGAACAATCCTTTGAATGTTGGCTTTTGGATACTCAACAAGATCACAACACAGCTGCTGAGAGGCTCTCTCCTCCGCAGAGGTTCAAGCATTCGTTATATCAATCCGCTGTGCGAAGTGTACCGCAGGCACAAAGTCGAATGGATCGATCAGGCGGAGAACCTCTGCCAGATGTACGTCGATTTCTCGTAAATCCTTGTCGTTTTCTCGTACATCGATGGATTTCTCGGCTTTGGCTTCATTTGACAGCTTGAAACTCACAGAAACTCATTGCTAATTATGTCGCTACAGTTTGCATTAGTTTTTTTGTTACCTAGTTTCGTATTTTCCAAGAAAAGAAGCAAAACTGTTTTACTTCGAAGGCCTCCCTGAAACCCGTGAGGGGTAGTCTTGCATGTCCTAAAAACAATAATATGGCGAACGATTCGGATCAGCTGGAATGTCCTCTTCAAGAGCTCTCTCTTCAAGGTAAATTTCAACTTAAATAAAGTCTTGCAATCTATATATCTTATATTTATTTTTTCCTATTATTTGCAAACGTTAAATTTAGAACTTCTGTAAAAATGCCGTTAATAAAACGAAGTAAACAAAAGGATAAGCTTAATCATCGTTTGGTTCTCACCACTGAAATCGTATTGTTATCTACATCTACATCTGTATATGTAATCTGCAAAGGGATTTACCCATCACCGCAGATGTAAAAGAGAAAAAATTACTTTTCTTTAAACAAATGTATGCTAAGATTAAGCTCAATGCAACTTAAGACTTGAGCTTCGATTTCACAATGATTTCGCGAAGAAAATTGTTCAGTTCGCCGAGCAGACAAACGTTAAAAAAACTTACTTGTTCTTGTCTCTTTTAAGACTGAATTGCGATCCTGTTCAGAGTTTCACTAGCCATGAGTTTCCTGAGCACATTTTGTTCTTCTCTATATTTCTTCATCACCACTTACGCGATCTTGAGAATGTTGAATTCGATAGTGATCGCTCAACCACTCGGAGGTGAACGGAAGACGCTTAGGAAAACAGTTCTCATGAAAGCAACAGACTTTTCCCGATTTCCATGCATTCAAGTATGTTTTAGCTAAACCTTCGACATCACTTAACCTCAAAATCTTGCACGCCATTTTTGCTGATACAAGGTACACAAGCCACCCCTGCGAGTAGCCCACAGGAAATTGCCTCCCCCGGATGGCGGCCATCTTGGGCGTGGTATCTGGCAGAGGCTCCCGCGCTTTCCGCCGTCGCCTGTAACTCTGTGCCTGCACTTACATTACTCAGCGGATCCTCCCCACCCGAAAAAAAACCTTTGAGCCCCTCCTGTTTGAGCCTCTGCGGAGGAGAGAGGGTGAGAGGGATTCTTTATACCAATGATATCAGTGAAGTCACAAATATCTTCCCTATTGTTAACTCAATCTTAGGTAGTGTGATACCAAATTATTCTTACTATTTCTTATGTGTGCGCTCAACCAAAAACGTTTGTTAGCAATTCTGGTTCAAAATGTCATGCTAAAATATACACCTGAAAACTACATATACCTTGTTTGAAATGGCTTACATTTGTTGGACTTCTGTGTGTACTGTTTGCTTAACACACGGAGCGAGGCTATAAAAGGCAAGGGCAAGCCACCTTTGAAGCACTTTGTTGGCTTTTCTGTGTAATGATAACGGTCGCACAAAACAGTATAGGTCGTGGAGAAAAAGCGTTTTTTCGTTAAAACAACAGAGACATTTTTACATAGAATAACAGGTAAATAATGAAAATATAGGAAATAAAATTTATATTAACACTTTGGAAGATGCCTTCGAAAGAACAAAAACGATGAATTCTCTTCGTCACTTCGCGGAACACTCAAATTCGCCGCTAATTAAAACAAAGCTGATGCCTGCGATCAACGAGCTACCTGTTTCCATTTATCTGAGCATGCTGAAAACGAAAACAAATCTCGTAAGAGGTGATTTTGGTGAGCTGTGAACACAGACGGATTTTGATGGGATATTTAACAATTATTCCATGAGCGCGCGTTGGATATGAGACGATAGATAGCCAACGAGGCGCGTAGAGTTGGCTATGATCATCTCATATCCAACAAGCGCGAGTGGAATAATTGTTTTATTAAATACGCCCCAAAATATAGAAAACTAGACTACAATAAAAACAAAAAGGCCCAAAAAATCACGCATACGCTCCCCATTTTTGTAGATCATGGTATAATGGCTCATATACCATGATGGCTAAGCCTATGAAAACTCTCGAATTGCATTATCCAATGATCCAGTTTTTAATCATCAAAATTATTCAGATTTATGAGCGTTATGATTGCGCAAACAAAATGCAACTTGAACAATGCTAGCTAATTAACAATTATTGGACGAGGTTGAGCAAATATCGTGATTTGACAGTGGCGAGCAGATCGATTATATAATAA
>OZ026602.1:2553430-2615930 GCA_964020085.1 Micromussa lordhowensis
GAGCCAACTCGTCCCATTCTCCGCTATTCCTCGGTCGTGGGACATGGAAAGGCCAATTTTACGAACTTTGAAAATTCATAGAAAATTAACGAAAATAGCTAGAACGATAATTTTTTCGCAGTGGTGATCAGGAAAACAAGGAGATTTATATAAGCGAAAAACAATTTTGGGGGTTAGTTGCACTTTAATTATATTCCCATTTTATAGTATAACTGGCATGTATGCTAAGGTAACTTGTGAGTTAAGAGGTTAGGGTTATTTTAGAATCAGTTACAAGCCTTTTATAATAAGGGCTCATTTTAATTTGAAAATCTTGTGGCCTTTATTTTTCCAAGATAATTTATCAGTTTTATCCTAATAGGTCACGTTTGATATATCAATATTCTAACATGGCTCCGAGGCTTTCAGAAAAAACTTCTATATTTGGTGTTGTTTTCTTTGTATCCAAGTCTCTTTTGGGAATTGAGAGACAAATGAAACTTTAAAAATTTACAATTTTGACCCGAAAGCCACGGAGCTATGTTAGAATATTGATATGTCGAACGTGGCCTATTGTAAGACACACATGTATGCACCGCGGACCTATTTCAATTCTCCCTATTTGACTAAATTGTCACCCCACTCCCCGGCAATCCTTTGCGATCAAATACCTGGCAAATGCATGGGCGGGCTTGGAATAGAGTCATGTTCGATGTATCAATATCCCAACATTTGGTTCCGAGGCTTTCAGGACAAACTTCTCTATTTGGTGTTGTTTTCTTGTATCCGAGTCTCTTGGGAATTGAGACAAAAAAAGAACCTTAAAAATGTACAATTTTGACCCGAAAGCCTTAGAGCTATGTTAGAATACTGATATATCGAACGTGGCCTGTTGCCTGGTTAAATATTTCCCGGCGGCTACTCTTAAACCCCAAGCAAACCTTCGATAGCCCAACTTTCAAATTTGCCCTTAGATATAGTCTTGCGACCGTAATTATACTTCTTCAAAACAAAAAAAAAACTTGTGATCATCCGGTCAAGGATACGTCTTCAACAACCTAAGCGGATGTCGTCTTCAGAGCCAAGTGAAGTGTTTTTGTCTGATTGGTTGGCTTAGCCGTGATGGTTTTGACTGTAAGACTCATGTTAAGTTAGTCAGTTGTAGTAGGTTTCGATCCGTACTACTGTTAGTCAAATGAAGCCGTTCTGTGTGAGATCCGTTGGTAGGTATTGTTTACTCGTGAATATGTCGAAGCTAGACGAGTTAATTAACAACAAATACTCTCAGGAAGAGTAACACAAGAATAAGACAAAAACAGAAAAACATCAATATACATCTATTATTGTCACATGACAGCCACGCAAGTTTTTATACAACATGAAAAAGAATAAATTTTATTTCAATTCACTTCTGTCCATTCAGGCGACCAAGCAACTCAACCTTGTTAAGTTAACAAAATTTCCGTTTATATTATAAACAATATCACCAGACAATATAAATTTAAATACTCTATATAATGGAAGCTAATGCTATTCAGCTTCAACTCTCGCGACAAAGCAAAACGAGTTCAAGATTTGATTACTGGAATTTTGTCAATTTTAATGCAATTTTAAACTATTCTCTATTACAGTGCGACTACTCTAACCAAGGCCACCCGACAAAATTTTCTACAAATTGAACGAGTGAAAATCGTGGAGGTTAACAATAGTTTTCTAACAAATTATCCAAAATGACCACAAATCTGTTGCCTTTGAGATGTACAGCTTGATTACAAAGTTAATTTGTTGGAAAACTATTGTTAACCTCCGCGATTTTTATTTGATAAATTTGTGGAACTTTTTGTCGGGTGGCCTTGGTTGGAGTAGTCGCACTGTAACATATATACTCTCATTCAAATTATAAACAAATTTCCATTGCCTTCTTTTGCCTCCTTTTAAGCTTCGTAACTATATAACAATAAGACAGCAAGCTGATAGTCAATGAGGCGCAGCTGAGTTGACTATCAGCTCGTAGAAAACGAGGGCGGGTAGTCTAAATGTTTTAGTGTAAATTTACCACAGTGTCATTGCATAAAAAAATTCCAAGTGACACGTAGAAAAAAACTGTTTTATTGTGTTACATCAGCCAATTGAAAAATTGCGCGCAATATGCACTAATGTACGTAGAAAAAAAATAGTGTGTGTATAAGAAGTAAATCACGTGTACAACTGTTTTCTATCAGCAAATAGAAAATGGTAATAGAACCAATCAAACTCACGGATTCACAATAAACTGCGGTAAATCTGTACTAAAAACAATTTCATTCTCTACATTCGATAATCCAGACCAAAAGCCATTCTTGATATGGAAGACCGGACGGGAAGGGGGGGGGGGGGGAGATTCGGCACATGCTCCGTCTCTCCGGCCCCTGACAGGTTGCTCGATACCAAGTTACATTTGGTGATTCTCCACGGAGAAATCGCACATATACTGTAGCACTCTACAGATTGTAGCAATAACATGTACCTATTCGTAGTTCTAAATGCCAGCCAAAAGGTTCATATTAAGTGACAGGTGTCATTTACAATCAGCTGGTGAGTGGTCATACACGGTAAGCACTGTAACCATGGTAACACAACTCTCAACGGCTGATTCTGCGATATAATAGGCTGCTAATATTAAGAAATTATCGATATATCTTTTCTGAATGTTTTTGTCATTTTACTTCGTGTCCTGATTAACATCCCTGGACACATTCAGTTATTTCCGTCTAAGCATCACTAGCAGGATTGTACAATGCAAAGAAGGGAAGGCAAATGAGTTAAAACATTAGGCCAGCTATTTCACTCGACGACATCGTAGACTTTCTCAACGCATCTTCGCCTTCCTCTCCTGAAAAAAGAGAGTCAACTTGAGTTTCCATTAAGACTTAAATTTAAACGTTACAACTTCGAAGAAAGTTAGGATGTGTTTCAGACGCAGGAAAAAAAAAGAACAGTGATTAAGAAAATTTATCTCGTAAATCACACCTAATGATGACAGTGCCTTCCGTGCTGCAAACTTGACCGACTGTACATCGCATCTGCTAAGGTACAACAGCTGGGGTACCGAGTCTTTTGCCTGTGTAATAACAACACAATGAGGTGCAGACAAAGGTAAAACACACTGGAATAATGAATAAATCTCTGATTTTCTTCATACAGCGTTACCCTCCTCTCTCGTTCTCCCCTCTCGACCCCATTTTAACTAAAGATGGAAAGAAGACATGTCGATCAGTTGAGAAATGTCTGCTTCCTGACAGTTTGCACATCTCAACCACGCCTGTTTTAAGCCACCAAACAACGAACCATGGATCGCAGTATTCGTCCGTTTATTGCTATAAGGCAATGCTGGGTTTTGTTGATGGGGCACCTTTCCACAACTGTCAAACGTACTACAAGTTTACTTTGTTTTGCGTTGCGATAGCTATTTATTACAATCGATTCAACATTCTCTGACCAATCTAACCAAAAACGTTTTCCAGCCAATGCCGACACACTTTTTTGCCCTCGCGCTTCGGCTACTTCATCTAATATATTGCGATTGTTGTAAAAAAAAATATATACATAAGTAAAAAAATAAAAAGTATTAAGATTGTTGTGATTGGGTAGATTTTGCGAACCTGAAGAACTGTCAGAGCTACGCATGCTCCTTCACGTAGTCTTTCCTCGGACTCTTCAAGTGATTCGATACTCAAACCAATGGCCTGTGAAATACCAATAAAACTAGATGAATACAAGCGTCACCAACTTTAATTACAATGATTTACATAAGTGACTACAATTGACCACGTTGTGGATCAAACAGGCTTCAGAGCTTCGTCGCCATCTGCCTTACAATGAAACAACTTTTACCACGCATACATATATGTTTTGAAACGTTTTAACCTTTTCTCCAGTACCACATTATCTTTCTTAGAAAGTACGTACGTGTATATAATAATCTTAGTATAGATGTCCCAATTAGTGAAGGCCTTTACTTAGCAGTTATATTTTGGCATGTTAATGAAGTTTATCGATCTTCGTCAGTATCTATCGTTGGATGATCATGAGAAGACTGACGCAGTATGTAAAAGTACATTATTACTCTTCCCAGTAGACCGCGACACCCACGAATTTTTTTGCCGCCTTCAGAGCAACGTTTTTGATGCCGCGAGTTTATTTCAAACCAATCACGTGGTACATTGAAATGCACCACGTGAGGCCATTTTTGTTGCGTGTCGCGTCATGACTTTTTGGAACTGCGTGATGTTCATTCACAACATGTTTATCTTCAAGAGGAAAACTACCATGGTTTTTGTCTGTCATAGAACTGTCAGCACGCCGCTGTTTATCAGCTGAAGATAAAATATGATCAGGACAAATTCGGGGTGGTTTTCTTAGACGCAAAACGCCTGGTAAGCTTTCCGCTTGAAGATAAACATGTTGTGAATGAACAACACGTAGTACAATAAAGTTATGACGCCACACAGAAAAAAATGCCCTCACGTGGTGCATTTCAATGTACCACGTGAATGATTTGAAACATAGTCGCGGCGTCAAAAACGTTACTCTAGAAGGCGGCAAAAAATTCGTAGGTGTCGCGGTCTACTGGGAAGAGTAATATGTAGATGACAACAGCGGCGGGCTGCTTTGTTTTTGTTTTTGTTTTTTTTCGTTAAAAATTCTGTAGACAGTTGTTGATACGTCGAGCAAGGGATCCTAAGATAAAGAAATGTTACCCACCGGTACTGACATCGTGCTGTGTTCACAACCGATCAATGTAAATGTTGCCGCGTGAATTAAAGAATGGGATGCCAGTAAAACTATTGGCGTTCGCGTCCAAATTCCAGGCTGCGTTTCAACTTGGCAAGGAAAACGCGGGACAGGCAGGAAAGATTATTACATTAAGGTCATGATGTCTAAACAGGCCGGTAAGATTCTCGTATGCTGAGAACGGACAACCAGATTTTCCACTCTACACAAACTCGGAGAACGATACAAATAAGACAACAAAACTTTAGTAGCCCACCTTCTTTCTTAATTCACTGTTCTTTTTCAAATGCAGCAAATACGCCTCTGTTGGAAATACAAGTATTCATCATCAATGTTCATCAACATTTCTCAAACTCATTAATAATTCATCAAGTTAAAACAAAGGAAATCATGACCGTGACGGTGGTTTGGATATCCGGTCCTAATTAGCATAGATTTTGACGATTTTACTTCTCTGTTTACTCCTTAGTTTTTGTTTCGATTGAGAAGATATATCAAACACTGGAGACAGTGTTTCATCGGTTATCCAAACACCTCGAATTTCGTCAAAAATACTCCGCTGCGCGTCGTATTTTCAACTCTCTTCTCGGTGTTTGGATATCCCGATGAAACACTGTCACTCGTGTTTGATCATAGTTAGCTACTAACTATGGTTTGATATATTACTTCACATATAAATCATCTGATCCATTAAACAAGGCATTATCAATTAACTACTCAACTACATGGAGTTGGGATAGCGTTACAAACAACGCTGGATGCAAGACGGACTCACGTTAATTTCAATCTGTATTCTGTACTAAATTTAACAAGAAAAAACAAAAGCAGAATCATAAATTTTCTTGAGGAAAGGAGGGTTCGGGGGAAAAAAGGAAGTTGCTGAAAAACCTTTCATACCTGCCGCCTGCGCCACAATAGAATCGCTATCGAGTAGAAGACATAGCACAGGACAAAAGCAGGTCTTTAATAAAGGAATCTCCGTGTACTGTTTCAGCTGCGGAGAACAAACAGTCACTTATTATTTCATGGTACAAAACAAACTACTGGAAATAATTACTAGAAATAATTACACTCGTACTTTGACCCAAAGAGCAATAGACGTCATATCTGTCTATCAGCGTGTCTAACGTTTTTTCCCGTTCTTTGTGGCTACAAAGTAAAGCGAAAGAGACTGAGCTTTCTCAGGTTAGTTTTCAGAAATGGATCGGTCCTGTATTTTGATATCTGGCTCCTTTGAATTTGTTGAGGCGTGACAACACAAAGATACAAAAGAAACATTGCTGGTAAATGAAAGAGTATAAAAGAGGAATAGTTAGTGTCGTGGAAAAACTGCAACGAGGTCAGAAAATTGCAAAGAAACTGCTTTTTAGCTTACCTGCGCTACAACAGCATCCTTCTCAGTTGAACGAAGACGCTTACTGATCACGACTGAAAAACGAGGAAAAACAACATGTCAGAATGCATGCGAGCAATACAACGGCACTCTGTAGCGGGCTGAATGGTTTGAAATGTTCGCTTGTCCAGTGCACGCTGCACTGACTTCACGCAAGCGGCCAGCGTCTCTGAATTAAACGAGGTAGAACCCAAATACTATTTGTATTTCCCAACCGCAACATTTACGGGAAATTTACGATTTTCCCAGTAACGGAAGCTGTTTCTCCTCAAGGCACTCAAAAAAGTTTTCCATTCTTATTATCCAATCAGAAATGAGCACTGCGAACGGCAAAAGGTGCTGAGTCAATATTCAAACTTGACATCAAGGTCTGCTGTGTCACGTGACAGACCACAGACACTGCTGACAAAAAGCGATCTCGTATCCATTTTACGCATGCGCGTTTGTGTAGTTTACAGCACTAGTACTTAACTTTACCTTATCTACTTTTTTTGAACTACCCATTTGACTCCGTTCTACTTACGTTCATAAGCGACTTCGTCAATATACTTGGACAAGTTGGGCCTGCAAGATAATCATACAGCTTTATTAGACATCCTAGCGTGTAGTAGAATTACTGTATATTTACGGTGATCAGAGTGTTATGGCGAGTCTTTAGGTTTTTACATTCCTTCAATATTAGCTCTGAGTAATAGGCCATTTTACAGTTGTTTGCTCGGTGACCTGGCCTTTGAATGGCAGCGAGGCTGGGGATGACGTTGCTTTGATACAGTCCTCTCTGGCTTTGTCTTGTAAATGCAGCTAGTTAGCATTAGAACAACTTGATTTACACAACAAAAGCAGTGAGGTATGTATCAAAACAAGGTGACCTCCAGCCTCGCTGCCATTCAAAGGCCAGGTCACTGAGCAGACAACTGTACAACTTACTGACCGGCAACAATCCATGAAGTAATGTTCAAACTGAAACACAGTCACGATGTCTTCCTCTTCAGACTGAACGTCAGTTAAATCTGGATCTTGATGAATAACCCGCGTCACAATCACTGGAAAAACTATAAATGAACATTGATACAATCATGAACAAACATTCACTGCATACAGAAAGCTATCTGGACTTCTATACCATGATTTTGTTTGAAAACAAACGTTAATAGGCTGTTGGTGAACTGTGCTGACTTCGGATATCAGCCATAAACGTAAACCAATATCAAACCTTGTTTATTTATTTACAGTGTCCAGTCCTAAATACATTTGACACTTACATAACCTTTGTTTTCTTTAAAAAAAATCATTTCGAGTCTTTAAATGAGCAAGCCAGTTTGTTGTTTTTGTTGTTGCTGAGCTATACGGAAGGTTTTTATCAATTTCAAGGTGCACATAGCAAATGGTTGAAAAGCTCAGGGGTTTCTATCCATAGTCTTGAAAAATATCAAGTGCGAAAATATCCAGCCGGTGCCAAACAACTATACATAAGAATGAGGACATCATGGTGGACTTAACACGGAGAAAATGTACATGATTGATATGTATCAAGGACTCCGGCGATGCTACTAAAGAAGGTTGTTCTGTACACATCAGAAGGAAAAAGACAACAGTAAAGGCCCAGAACAACTTGGATAAAGTTTGCAGAGAAGAACTCAAGTCCATGCTCGTGACCATATGAACGAAATCCGAAAGGTGGAACATGCCCCCTCCCATTGGACACAGACTGTCAAACCCTTATGCGTCCCATCGCACAACGAGGAGAGTTGATGAAAGCATTATACATCGGAAAAACTGACATACAAGTATTGGGATATCGTCTTTTAATCATTTCATAGCGCCTAACTGAGGGTCAGAAATAGACACAAAGCTAACCCGGGTACAAACCTGTATCGACAACTCTGTTGTAACTTTGCGTTATCTGCTTCTTGTAAGTGTCCTCAAATCCGCTGACAAGTTGACCAGCTGTGGTGAATAACAACTGCAACGAGTAGCAAAGAGAAACTAAACATTGAAAATATGTTCAATCCATGACACATCTTTGAACATTCTGTGAGGTGAACTCGACTCAATTATTTATCTGAATTGTCACGCTTCTCCTCCTCTAGAGAGGATTGTGTGACGATCCATATCACAATTGAAACAGAAATAAGGTAATAAGGAGCTAATAACACACTTACCGAGCCTTGGCATGTTTTCTCCCAAAGAGAATACAAAGGAGGACTTGATGACAACCGAGGATTAACTAGGAGGGAATTGAAGATCATTACAAATTCATTAATATCGGCTGTGTAGATAGCGCGCACAAACTTCTAACTGACTGCCTCACATCGAAAGCAATTCTCTCGTCATTGTAAAAAGCAACTCCCTTTGCAAGCCAAGTGGCCTAACAGGTCGGTGCCTCTTTTATTTCCATAACAATTTCCCAGTGTCCAATTTATCCCAGTAGAGTAGCGAGGAGCGACTCCCCATCCGCCATAAAACACCCTAAGTATCTAATCACTGTGTCTCTCAAATGTCTCTCAATAAACAAGCAAGAATTCGCTCGAATATTGATTTAAAATTGAAGATGCTTAAGGCTGCATCCTAAGCTTTTCTCTGTTGAATCTATCTATGGACCTGGTGGGTTTGGATCTCAATCAGAAACTCACTTTGCTGAAGCGTTAAGCCACCAACTGGATCAGTTGATAAAATGAATTTGATAAGCGTGTCCAGAACCTCTCGCTGCTGTCGCAATTTAGAAAGAGCTGAAATTTCCTGGGAGAAAGAAAGACAAACGTAAGGTTAGTAAACACCAAAGAAACGAAAAAATAAGGGGTTCGACAGCAACGAACACCGATAACAGTAAAGTTTTTTCATAAAAAAAAATGATGACAACCCTCAACTAGCAATGAAGTGCAATGAAACACCTACGTCGAGGTGGGAAATGATAAGATACAAAAAAATTGCACTAAAAAAAGATACAAAAGATAAAATGAAAAACAAGAATATAGCGTTCTACGTTATGAGAAATGCAGTACAAAAACAAAAACACATACCTTGTACTTCATCGGCCCAAATGATCCGAGGTACTATGAGAAAATCACATTAACATGAACTTAAATCGAATAGTACCCTCCGAGTAAAGAACATTAAAATGTGATCTAACCAATCAGCAGCAAGCTGGTGACGTTACCTATCAGAAACCTGGACCAAGTATCACGATGTCGCTCACGTGACAGTTATCACGTAGTACTTTACAGGTTAGTTGTTTAGAGCTCGAATTGTGGGGTTGATTTTGTTGATTATTTGACCTCTGCTCTATGATTCCGGTATCTGATCAAACAAACCCTTAAGACAAGTATCAAAACATTTATAGAGCAGGTATGGTGCAGTGGTGAGAGCGCTAGCCTCTGATTCTCTTGTTTTCCACCCTCCACAAAAACCAACATCTCGAAATTCCAATTCGACCAGGATAGAACATAAAACCAGCATGAAAACCAGCTAGGACCGATCTGGCTTCCTCACCCTCACGAGATATTGTAATGCTATGATTATGCCGTTTATCCTGTGACTTGCACTGACTTGGAGGAGTAGTGTGATAGAAGTCTCCATAAAAACTGAACTTATTATTACTTATTAAAAAAAACTGTACATACCCCAGATACCTCTTCACAAAACTGTAAATGACAAAGGAGGACCTGAAAAAATGAAACTGCTGAATGAGATGTCTGGGTAAAAAGAGCATTTACTTTTAACATTCAGGTGAAAGTTCTGTTTTCGTTTCTCTGGAGAAACAAGATAGGCCATGTAGGGACTGCATAGATATTATAACTGCTTTTTAGGGCAAAGTTGGTCCTTATTACAATCTAATTATTTTCGTCCCCGCCATCAGTAGCCAATCCTCAGTGGCATCCATCACTCAGTGGCAACCATCACTGTTGCATTCCCAGTGATGTTTTAGAGCTTTGTCGAGTCACAATAACAACATCTAAAACTCTCTTCAAGTTTATCAAGTTTAACACCAGACTTCTTGGCCACGTCACTGAAACAGGTTTGTAGTCAGTACATGCAACTTACCTTATCCAAAACTTTGTTCCCTACTGTAGCCTCTGAACCATACGAAGAAGAAAGATTTGGGCTTGTAGCCCGAGAAGATCGAGTCTTGTAGCTGCTATGATGTGGGCTTTCCTCTGACAATTCAGTTCCTCCCTCAATCCTTTTCCTTGGAGAGCTAGTGTTTGAGGGAATACAAGCAGCTTTTGTCTCATCTAAACTATCAGACTTCTGAACTGGCGTCATTAATGATGGTGATGAAAATATATCAGAAATACAACTTGGCGAGTCATCTAAAGAGTTCGTATCAACGTCTTCTCCATGTTTAAGTTCGTCGTTTCGAGACACGCCCTCCTCCACTTCATTTACTCCGATCCCACTAATGGCATCTGTGTGATTTGACATCATAAAGTCCACAACGTAACCGGCTTCAGCCGAACCCTCCCGTACACAGTCTTTATTATAGTCATCAGTACTGTTATAGCCGGTATCGTGACAACCGCTGCCCCCACTAGCGGTACTGCGGGGAGTGCTTTCGGCCTCATCCGCTGCATCCTGCTCTAAGAAATCAAAACTTTCAAGCGCGCTTTCCACGGAAAGAGACATGGATGATCTTGACAAAGAACATTTCTAGTAATGAAAACAAAAGTTACACGAGTCAAAACAAGCTGTGTTAATAAATCTGTTATCTAAGCAAAGTTTCTACTTTAGCCTGCCTAACTAGCAGGACTTTGTGTGCCGCGGTGGAATAAATAAAGCACTTCTACGCGTAATCCCGTCAGCTACGAAGGCTTTTCTACATTAAAAAATCTAAAAGTAGTCGTTTTGGGATTCGCTGGGTTTTGCTGAGTGCTGCTGACACAGTATACCTATTTCAGTGACATCACAGTAGTAAAAAAACTCTTTAGCGATATACGCGTAAGTGGTTCCCGCAATTTGTCTCACAGTTTGTTTGTTGCACCACAAGTTACCGGGAAATTTTTCAGTGAGAGAAGTCTTGATGGGCGGCCATAAAAAGAAACTACGTAGGATGTTCCTTAGTACTGTCACTTCAGACAAGCTCAAAAATTTGAAAAGCGTTGCATGCATCGTGTGTAAAGCGAACGCAACTGCAATCTACTGAAAGTGTCATTTCTACGACGGATCACACATTTCAATTACACCAGTACTTGCAGTAACCAGTATATCAGTAATGAATGGTCTATACCTTGACAAGCTCCTCAAGTTTCTCTAGAAGTGTAATAATACCCTCAAGCTCGGGAAATTGATCTGCGAATGCAAAAGTGTTAATTTAAGATTGGTTGTACTCAAACCAAATCATATTCCTTGCGCCTGAATACTACATGGTCACTAAATTGACAGTACTCAGTTCAACTCCCCTCGGATGGAATGAAAACTGTCTATTGTAGGCTTCCAATCCCCACCCCACCCTCATTATACATATATTCTTTGGTGAACAATAGTATTCAAATTGATCAATAAATCAATCAATCAAAACAAAACTACAACAACCTAAAAGCACCAGAAGCTATTGATTTTCTTCGAGATGTTTATCTTTCTCTGATGAATAAAAAGACGAGAAAAAATGAACATATCGCGTGAAAAGGTCCCCTTCTTGAAAAAACAAACGCCCTCTAATAGGACATGGGTTACTGGACGGTGAACAAACAAAATGGTGAAAAAAAAGCCCGCAATGTCCTAAGCTGTGACTCCGTAGCGGTCAGCGGTGAGAGATCATAGAGATTTGCAGCGTCATGTGTCTGCTAAATAGAAATTGTTTTACTCGAAATGTGATATTCATTAAAAAGGTATCACATTCTAAGTTGTAAAAAGCAGTTATTTTCATTAAAATTCGCTTTTCAAAAATGAAAATGGATTAAAAAAACTCAAGATGTTTTCGGGTCACTTCTTTAGATTGCTCCAAAAGCTTTCGAAAAGTCGCGGACTATCTTACACCCGATCGCATAGTGGTGACTGGCTAAAGTCAGTAACCACAAAAAAACTCAAATCAAAACTAGGCAACGAGCACGCCTAAATTTGTCGCTGTCAATTTCGGAGTTGACATTACGCCATTTTGCCTAGCAAAAATAATTTTAGCTGCAAAAATAATTTTAGATTTGCCTATTGGATCATCTGCTAGTGAGGCCCTGAATAAACTGAAATGGAAAACTCTCGCAAGACGTAGGGCCGAGGGCAACTTTTATTTATAAATGTTTAAATAACTTATTTTCACATCGTTTTAATATAGAATTTAATAAAGATAAACATAATTATAATACTAGATGTAAAAACAATATCCGTAAGAGTGCAGCTAGTAGGAATTGGGGGCATTGGTCCTCGACAAATTTTGCCTCAAACGATTGGAATAAATTAGATCTTTCAATCAGACAAAGCCCATCATTAGCTAGTATTAAAAGAGCGCTAAGAAATGTAATTAGTCTTTAGTCTATTTTTATATATTCATATATTAGTTTATACTCTTCCTTTTTGTTCTTTTTTAATTTTTGAGGACTCTTTTGTAAATCACTTATCAGTGAAATTGATTGCATTGATAACCGCAGGCTCACTTCACAGAATGAACAAACCTTTGTTAGTCTGCAAGGTGGGAATAAGATGTTGCACTGCACTGTCCAGAGATGTCGCATGACGGAATTCCTGGGGTTCCTCCGGAATAACACCGTTCATGTCTTCAGCAGCAAGATCTATGTGTACCATTTCTGAGGCATCTGTCAGATCTTCAATCATAACTTGCTATAAAAAGCAATACTATCATTAATGTTTTTTTTGTTGTTGGTGTTTTGTGTTGGTGTTGTTTTTTCATCAAAGTTCAAAAAGTCTGCCAGACTTCATAGGTGTAACTATTTTTTCTCACTGTTATTAGTGTTTTGTTGGATATCCCAGGGCCAGGTTGAGTTTGTAGTTGGGCAGAGTTGGATTCTCTCCTTTGCTGGCCTGAAGTGGAGATTTTTAGGGAAAATATTCAAAGAAATTCAAATTATGTAAGATGACATTGTCTTAACAAGACATTTTGGGGGCCAAGCAATGATGCTTTTGGGATTGTCATCATAAGATACAGCTTGTCCAAAGGTCAAGCTCAAATATTGGTTTCTTTGCTCACTGTTCAGCATCATCAACACAACATACATGTACTGTAATAGCATGACATAAATATTATTACCGGTATCAACATGCATGATTTTTACGTATTTCCTTTTATTGTGCTTGGGAGAATCTGTGTCAGATCAGGACAATTCTGCTGAGATGATCTGATCCTTTATTCTCAGCACCTGGCTATGTGAATCTGTTACATCACAGTCATGAGAAGTTCAACACAGATCACAGACACCTACCTCATCTACATGTACAGGAAGGCCGTTGTCATTAATGACGTTATTTTCCACCAGCTCGTTAGGGCTGATAAACAAACAATAATAACCTAGGTTATCATTTGAAAAGAAAGTGAAGCCTTGGAGCCAAGGCTGGTTCATAGCTGCCGGAGCTTATCCCGGTTTCTGTAGCATGAAGCGGCTAGAAGTATTTCTACTTCCCCTGGATGGGATGCTAGTCCATCGC
This sequence comes from Micromussa lordhowensis, assembly GCA_964020085.1. Classification (NCBI taxonomy): domain Eukaryota; kingdom Metazoa; phylum Cnidaria; class Anthozoa; order Scleractinia; family Lobophylliidae; genus Micromussa; species Micromussa lordhowensis. Next base: position 2,567,166 of record OZ026602.1, read on the forward strand.
AGGTCACTCCCCCGCAATTTTGTTAGGTTTCCCCCCAAAAAATAACAGGTACCCATTTATACACCTGGGTGGAGAGAGGCACTGTGAGAGTAACGTGCCTTGCCCAAGAACACAACACACTGTCCCCGGCCAGGGCTCGAACCCGGAGCGCTCGCTCCGGAGTCGAGCGCACTAACCATGAGGACACCGCGCCTCCCACAATATATCACTTGAAAGGTTTTCCTCTTTCCACCCAAGTCCTTGTGTGTGGTCAGACCACCTACAGTGTAGCACTTACTGTAACATAAGACATCTAATCCTCTACAGGTATAATCCATTCAAATTAAATCTCCTCTTGTATGTAAGGCATAGGTAAAACAGGCATAAGTTAACAGACTTTGGGTTTAAATGCTCATTGGCAATGCAGCCCAGCATGACTTACAGCCAGAAGTCCCGTGTGAAACATTTAGTTTGTTGTCATGATTTTCACTCAGATACAAAGGTTTTCCTCATTCTCAAAGCTAACGTTTCTACTTGAAATCCTGATTTGAGGAAGGAGAGTCAACGGACATGTAAACATGTGACTTTCTTTTACTTTACAATTACACATACAGTAGCACATAGTTTACCTGGTTTTCTCTGTAGGGCTACCAGTTGACGATTCAGAAGATGTTGTTGTAGCAGCCTGAATAAAGATAACTTCTGATAATAGACTCTGTCTCTTCAAGCGCAAGGTGTTCTCTTCCTTCCCAGAAAGTGGCCTTAAAGCAGAAAAACAAGTGGTCATCATCAGATAATACAATACAATACAATACTTTATTAATCCTCCCCAGAATGAATCAATCCAAAAACACACTTGAGAGTAACTGAATGAGCTTATTAGATGCCACATATTTTAAGCATGCTCCAAATTGTACCAAGATCTTGGAAACTCGGCAAGGGTTTGAGTTTGGAACAGTATCTACATGTAAATGGGTCAACTCACCTCCATTCCACAGTCATCTTAAGTTTCATAGAGCCTGTACTATTTAAAGGTACAGAAACCACCTGAACGCGATAAAAAGGAAAATAATAGTGTAAATAATTGTATATAGCTGTTAATTAGTCATAAATTGATTCATAAATGTATCTTCTGTTATCAAGGCTTCGTAGCAGCACAGAGCAAGATGACGATGGACAATGTTTTGAAGCATGTTTTGTCTTCATTAAAAAATGAACTTCAAAAGCATAGCATGGTTCATCAAAGCGATATCTTCTGTTGTAGATTGAGGAATTAATCAAATGTAAGCGCTTAAGAGAGCAATTTCATTTACAGTAAGTCCAGGCACACAGCAAACAGACAGGCTGTGAGAATGGTTTATCTAACAATGGTTTGATCCTCTTCAGGAAATTTTTACTGTGTAAAGAAGTTCAGATCAAAAAGGTTTTGCCCATTGTGACAAACAATAAACTGCCTACTTAAATTGAACCTAGTGAAATATCTTAATTTGATTTCACTTCTCACAGCACTCAGTTCCTACTGTTGGCCTCAGAGCCTGGTTGGTAACTTATCATGACATTTAAATACCTGCGGTCTAGCTTTTATGTAGTTTCTTGACCTCAAAAGAATGTTCCCAATTTGAACATTTGCTTGGATTTTTCTCATTTCAATTACCTGAAGTCACACACAAAAAGTCAATAGTAAATCAATCCACTGTTAAAACATACAGCACAAACTACACGACTGTAAAGTTTAATACCTACCCTGATGGAAAAGTCGTCAGTTATTGATGGTTTCAAGGTAAACTGTAGAAAGCAAAAAACAAAAGTTATATAATTATTCAAGATTTGTAAATTCAAGAAATTCCCCGTTTCCCCAAATGAGCCTCAATGCAACTCACGTAAACCCAATTACAATCAATCTTCATCAAATCCCCAGTAGGCTAAAAGGGACCTTCAGCAGGAGTAAATGTACGCAATTGCATACCAGTATGACTTTCAAATTCAATCCTGTTGCATTACCTGTGTACATAGTACTTACATGGTATAATAATCAGAAGCATTAACCGGTAAGTAACAGGTTTGAAATGTCACACCCAAAGTTCTATGCACCCTATCTGGATTTGTTCTTGGTGGTCTTGTGTTCAACTCCTCGACTGTGTTCTGTAAATAGCCAATTGAGCCTCCCACCAGTTGGGAATCTTAATAGTTTATATGTTCTATTTGAAATTTTTGTATATTTATTTATAGTGTGCCCAGTTAGCACAACAGTGCTAAAAACATTTGACACTTGAAGTTATTTATTTATTTTATTAGCGGTCAATCCAGAGGCAATTATAGTTCAGTATAAGTTTCTACCCTACCTTTTAAATACTATGGCAACTGTATAATAGTCAACTGAAGATGCTACATGTACTTGTTAAATATAAGAACAAACTTTATAAAATATATTAACAAAATAAACAGCACAATCACTGTGTTGAACATTGCTAACCTCACTGTCTATCCACTTCTGCCCATCTCTTTCTACCTTGCATCTTGATTTCCACTTGAAATTACTGCCATGTTTAATGTGTATCTGCGAGTGCAATGAAGGTACATCACATGCAATGCATGACACAAAAGTGTTAACAGGACAAGTACAATTTAACTTTTTAATTATACAACTTAACTCAGAAAAGTACACATCAAATGTTTGACACACAGATAAGTAAAACAGCATTTGTCTAAGACACCTACATGTAGCTGCTACTGCAGCTTCTAAAATTGTGGTGAATAGTAAATTCCTCACTAGGATTTTAACTCATTCCTTGTTTTTCAGCTTGCCCAACAGTCTTGCTGAAACACCATGAAGCTCTTTAAGAATATCTCAAAATAATTAAACTAAGATTTTTTCTACAATTAAATAGTTCTTGGTCAATAACAACTTTTTAAACATAAACAAGCAAATATTAGGTTTAAGAGCAGACATTTTGGTGTCATCTTGACAACATTCTCAAGGCAAAGTGCAATTTAACATGTAAACAGACTCAATTTGCACAAAGGTATTCACTTGAAGAACTTGTGAGTCTTTGTTATTATGCTAATTTTCACTTTTAGACACAGTTCCTATTTAGCACTTAACCTTAATTAAATTGTTCCTATTTTATTCTTTTTGTCGTTCATCAGGATTTTAATTTTGGCAAAAACAGGAACATCACTTAGTTGTTTTAAAGTGCCTATGAAATGAACTTAAGGTAATTCCTTAGTATTGCATTGCGCATCCCTACTGCGCACGATTTTCGCGTCATTAGTGCGCGCACGTGAGCGCGTGCGCGAACAAAACCTAAGAGATTTCCCTCATACTAAGCTCGATAGCGAAATAAATGCTCCTTTTCTATTAAATGAGCACGGTGACCCCCAATTTTTTTGTTTGGTATTTGCTAAGAACATTCTGATAAACAACATATTTAAAGAAGGAAAAAAGTTTGATAGTAGAACATGATTTTTTTTGCAAAATAGTTCCATACTGGGTGTATTTTGGCCAAGGCAAGGACTTCAAGCTAACCATGGAACTGTCCGAAAAAGTGCAATATTCCCGCAACCAGGCAATCAAAAAAGGGTTAAATGAAGCAATACTACTTGTGTGAATAAAAGAAGCTTTACTTTCAAGAAAAAATTTTGTGTCTTTCAAGTAATCGAGACATTTCTGTATGAAGATGATTCGAATTTTTAACGCGCAGCCAGTAAAAATACCCCATTTTAAAAGCCTGCTGACGCGTAAACAAGCACGGTGACCCCATCTTTTTATTACATTTTTTTAATGGTCATATCATGAATGTTAAGTACGCCAAGTTTCAAACAAAGTTTGATAGTAGAACAATTTCAAGGGAATTACCTTAATTTGCCCTCTTTTTATCCTAAAATATTGAAGTTTATGTTCCTGTGATTCATAATTTTCTTATTTGGGCCTCAGACAAGCAGGCAATAATTTTTTTTACTGCTTCAAAGTTGGCCAATTAAAATGTGCGGTCAAAATAAATTAATTATATGCAAATAAGGACCATTGACGTCATAAGGTGTGTAAACCCTCTAGCCATCATGGCAGCTGAGAGTGAACAAGCAGAAGAGTGGAAAGTTTTGGTGAGCTGCAAAACACCACCTACAAGGAAGGCATTGTCATACACACGTATCCGAAAGAAGACGTCATAAGGACACTGGACATGCCTGACAATGTTAGCGATTTGTTGGAAGACACCAGCCCAACTTCAAAGCAACAAATGCGTCTGTGTTACATTCCTTCCATTTCGAACAAAGTTGCTTTTGACAGCTTTCAAACATTAGAGATCCGCTGCAAAGGTGATGTCTAAATAAAGACTCAGTGTTCATACTATCAAGTCTTCACAGGAACAGGAACAACGTGAAAGGGAGTGAAGATTGCAATTGAAATAATATTGGCCTTGAATCATTGTGAATTGTGTGATTTTGAAGCCCATGCATGATTTCTGGCGGCCTTGTAATATAACGTTAATGTTTTAAGGATATGTTAGCACAATAATCCTAATGCGAGGATGTTATAGGAAATACAGGGAAATTTCTTTCAACAAATGCTGTTATAATAACCTAAACAATATGACCTGGGACATGAACACTGAGCAATTCATGATTGAAGCTCAGACTTTAGACCCAAGACCCTCTGGATTTCTCAAAAGTTCAGACCCAAAAACCAAATAGAACAATTCTGTGTTTGCCGCAGATTGCTGCAAGATGTCTTGGTTACAGTGTTTACTGTACGTTGATACAATGTCATAGGTAAAAACTGCAGAGACAGTAAGAGAAAAACAGTGTCCAGGGCAATAGAATTACAAAAATAATAACCAACATTTGTAACATTTTTTTCAGTTGCTTTATTAAGTATAAACGAAACTTTGTCAACTTTAGAAGACATTCATTCCACGTTTAGTTAGCATGAGGTGTGTTGCATGACGGTTTTGCATAGACTCAAGTTACAGAACCACATAATTATTCTTCAGATATACGTGACAGTGTATCAACAAATAGTAAACAAGACATCTTGAAGCAATGCGCAGCAAACATGGAATTGTTTTATTTTTCGCAAGAAACCACGACTGAAGTGGTTAAATCAGGTTAAATTTTCTAGAGCGAAGGTGCTTAAGTTCACCATTTTCTTATAATGAAGGCATGGCAGTTTTAAAGTTTACCAATTACAGACTGTATCCTTGTATTCTAAGGTCGCAAAGTGTATACCATCTTTGTCTTCCTCATGTTCCTCCCTCACGTATCATTCTTCCACATCAGCAATGCAATAGGCTAGACTTGATAAGGCTGAATGATTGAATTAAAAGAGCCCTCCCCATCTCATGCTGACTGCAGCGACTCAACATCAGACAAAGATGATGTATTACTGGACAATTCCTCATGTGAGGACACTTTCCACTGAATAAAACCGCCAAAAACAACAGCTCAACGAGTGACAACCCTGTAAGAAATACACTGACACAAAGTGCTGTGATTGAAAGTTACACACCTTGTGATGTCACTAGTACTAGGCCTTGGAAAACAACACTTGCATTTTTGGCAACTTTGGAGGGATAAAATTTGTTTTATAGGCCGGACTTGAGCTTAAATTGGAAAATTCTGAATCAGAGCAACATAGACTTCAAGTTTTGGGAGTAAAAAAGGTTAAAACTTTCATAGGCACTTTAAGAGAAACTTCTGTTGTGTCTTAAGCTGATAAATAAGTGATGCTGGAAAATAATTATTACAAGCAAACCTTCCATACTTACATCATAAACATCCCCACTGCAAAGTCTTCCAAAGGCTAAAAGAGCTTAGAGCAATTAAACAGAACAGGAAAACTGTTAGCCATCAGAAACATGTCAGAGTGAAGTCACTTTACTTTATAAACCTCACCAAAACCATGATGGAAATTACCACCTTAAGAAATAAACAGGTAATTGTTTTGGGGGATAAACAGAAAACATGGCCTTGCTGTATTAATTGTTCTGAGTCGCTCTTGCAAAGAGATTCTATAGTTATTGATACTTCCCACAGAGAGGGAAAAAACACATCAATGTGCAGGAGGCATGCAAAATATAACTTAATAGAAAATGGTGTGAAGAAATCGGCCAATCATAGTGAGCATACTCTCCAAGAGATATAGGATACACATAATACAGAAATATTGTTTTGATCTTCCACTAAGTACTGAGAAATTGTTAATAAACACTTTTAACAGAACTATTTGCCAATAGGTTTAAGTTAAGGAGAATAAATAAATAAAAATATAATTTGTTGGCAAATTACCTTGAAATATACATGTACTGGTATACAATGTATTATGTTGCAGGTCAAATTGAACTTCAGGTTAAAATGAGATTCCTTTGTCTTTTAACCCTAATAATTCATGGATCATGAATAGTTAGGATTTGAAGATTCAAACTAGGCTGAAATCAATTTAACCTGAATTTCATTTTGACCTGCAACATATATTCTGTGATAAAACAAGTATAAAATAATTATAAAATAAGTATATAATTACAGGATACGCACCATTTAACTGAAATCTGAAGACTCCCAGTTTAGATTCAAGCTCTTCCTCAATAGCACACATTTTCTAAAAAAAAAAAATAAAAAATAACACCAAAACTCAGCCACACAACAAAAACTAAAAACATTGCTACAGAAAAATGTACATACATCTGTAAAAATAATATTATCTTCTCTTCCTTAAAAAAAAATTGTCAACAGCAAATATAACAAAGGGAAAATTGAACCCTGTAAAGCAAATAATAAAAATTGTGCCGGCCAACGAAACATACGATGCTGTTGTCGCAGTGAAATCATAATTTTCACTAAGTAAAAATAATAGGAAAAACAAATTTTATTTAACATTTTTTTGGGATGCAAAGAAGACTTGGGGTGTATTTGTAATTTCATGAGTTCAACAGATTCATAGCCATAACTTCCTAACAACAGTTATTCATTACAAATGTCATGCAGCTAAAAAATAAACAGCTGAAACGCATACGTTTAAGGTGGTTCGTACCAGTTTTCAGGTTTTTGACGGCTCGTAACTTTGTAAGAATAGAACAAAAAGGCAGACCAGGGTCACTGTAATATTTTTGTAAATTTGGATTATATAATTTATACTTAACGTAAAACAGCTGTCATTTTGTCGTCAACAGTTACCATGGCAACATTCCAAAAGGATTTTCCAGACCTGTTTTTCGCTTATGTCACTAATAACTAAAAAACTAACCCGGTGACCCCATTTTTTTTAAACCATAGCTTTTGGCATCTGAAAAGGGAAATGCACAACAATGTTAAAAAAATTTTACGGAGCCGATTTCTTGTAAACTTGGAAAAACGGCAATTTCCACAGAGTGCAAATTTCCTTCCGTATAATTTTTTTAGTTTTTTTCTGACGTTTGCTCTCAACAATAACATTATATTAATACAATAAAAAGAAGGGGTCACCGGGCTTGTTTTCATGCAAAAGCCTTCGCAAGTTCTGGTATTCCACGCGCGTAGACACGCATTCAGAAATCCAGAATTTATAAGATCAGCAGTTGCTCGTGAGCTGTTTTGACTACTGCTGACTGCTTTGTGTGCCCGCGCGGGCGAGTGGGCTCCGATCGGGCGTTTTGTTTTGTTTGCTGTCGTTTGATGCTAAAACGTCATTTACAGTTGCAGTTGTCATTAAAGACAACCTCCTGGGCTTACTCTGTAGGATTTTTGCACAAATTCTGGGTAGATTTGCTATGTTTTACGAGTCCTTAATACGTTCTTGGTGGCTGCACAATCGATTGAGTTTCCTATGACATTTGGGAAACATTGGATTGCCGAAACAATTTTTCTTAAATACACAGAATTGACTTAAGTTGTTCCAGCAAGTAAAGCCTCCTGTATATGCGAATTTTGTCTCCAACAGTACAAAAGTGACCTTGGGCAAAAAAAGCCGTGCGCCGCCATACATGTATTTGTTTTGGTAAAAAAATCTCGCGCCTCCGTCGCTCATGTTTCTCGCCCGTGACGCACGATGGTGATCTACTCCCCGCGCGAGAAAACTGGTATGAGCCACCTTAAAGCTAGTGATAGTCATTTGTATTTAATTCTTGCCCCAAAAATATGGGATATATGTGGATAAATATGTCTGATAACACAATTATTACAGACATGTAATTTTCTTTTAAAACCTCCATAACACAACAATGTCGTATAGAGGAAAGCAATAAGAGATGAAAGTGGAAATGGATCCAGCATATGCTTCGGAAGCCTGACAATAGCATCACCCATTCCATCCTTGAGTGGAACCCTCAGGGGTTCAGAAGAAGAGGCCCCCCAAAGCAATCCTGGAGGCAAAGGGTGCAAGACAAGCTCGCCAATGAAGAAGAATATCACTTGGATAGAGGCAAAGAAGACTGCCAAAAATAGAGTCAGGTGGAGATCCATGCATTGATACCTCTGTACACGCATTGATACTGGTTCGACACTTGTCTTGGCCTCCTTTAGATCCTTGAAATGTCAATGCATTGAGCAGGTTATGTGAGCCTGTGACACAGAGTAAAAGTACATTACAAAAGGCAATAAATAAGACACATGTCTTATGGACTGTACAAGTTTGCGAGAACTCTAATATTATTTTCCAAAAAAAAAACCTGATTCATAGGACTTTGATTTGCAGGAAATAGTCTACTTTTCTCCCAAGGCCAGTGTCAGAGACCTAGTATCAAGGATGAATTCAAAGTCCACAACAGTAATAACTATTTGCCAATTGATAATGTTATTAATTATTATCAAATCCTGCAAACTCACTGTATGCAGGCGTTTTAAGCTTGTTAGCAGTCTCTCCATAGTTTCAGTCATCTTAGATTTGCACACTGCCAATCTGCTTTTGTTTTAATTTGTTTATTCATACTTTTAAATCTTGTGAATTGTTTTTACTTATTACCATAATGCACTTTACCTTCTCGCATTTTTTCCTCATAAAGGTAAAGTTGAAAAATTTCATCAATCTGTAAAAAATCAAAATAATTGATGGATGTGACTATAATCCTGAGAGATTCAATGACAGCCATGTGGCACGAGGAAACAAAAGGTTTATCAATAAGAAATTTACCGGTAATTATAATTGTTATTGTAATTATTATTGTCATCCAACACTGTGTGATGATGTCCAAGAACAGCTGAATAAATATTTTCCAGTAAACATTTAAAGTTTATTCAGGTTTTTAACAAACAATAAGGAAACAGCAAAAATGAATCAAAAGAAACCACTAACAGATGGTAATTTGTCCTCACAAACCTGCAGTAACCTGGACTCTATCAACCTAAAATGCAAAAAAGCAAAAATTTGATTTCAAATACATACAGTACATGTATCACACAAATTAAATTCCATGGTCAAAGACTATCAATGGAATTATTGTTAGGAGCTATAACTCCACTTGTCTCTAAGTACCGGTAATTAGGTCAAACTGAGAGAAAATTTCAGGCAAAATGGCAGGTATATATTAATAATACCGGTAGATTAAAGTGTGTATGTAAAGAAACCTCTAACAAAGAGACCATGCTAAGAATAAAGATGTATAATAATAAAAAAAATTTTAAAAAATTAAAAAAAAGAATAAAGATGTAGTTTATACATGTGCATGCTAAGATAATATTGATATATGTATAAACAGTCATCATATAGTCATCATAAACAGTCATCATATAGTTTTGTTTGAAAATGGTGTAAATATGTGGAACAAAAAAAAGTGCTTTGGTCAAGTTCAGAATATTCAAGTTATAATTACAGTCAAAGCTCTCCTTGTGACCACTCTAGTAAGCGACCAGCTCTAGTTATGGCCACCTTTGTGAAACCTAGTTTGAACTGTGACTTAAACTTTGCAATGAAAAGCTCTCTTGAGCGATCGCAACCACTTTTGGGATTGGACTTTTCTTTTGTTTTAAGCTCGTGTAAGCAACCACTCAACACGTTAATGAATTTGCACACTGCGCTAATGGTTCTTGACCAGTTAAAAAATTGGATCATAAAATTTAGCTGTGCCTATATCAGATACAAAAAATAGGTCCGCAATGCAAACATGTGTCTAGTGGGTAGATACTGGGAATTGATAGTTTACATGCAGATATTATTATGACCTTAGAAATTGTGATTAACGTAATTATGGGTTCTAAACATGTTTGTATTTTAATGTTATTAAAAAATGTCAAGAAACAAATATTATTCTTACTTTATCCTTTGTTCAACAATTCTCTTTCTCTGAAAAGAAACATTTTAATTTGAATTGTTAGATTCCAAAGTACATAAATTAAATTTTGTGTCTGACACTAATTTTATCACCAGTAACTTACTAGTGAATTAATGGCACATGCATTTCTTAAAACATTAGAACCTCTTCCTTGCACACTTGAGTTGTTGTAATTCTTGGCTCAAAAATTTAATATTCATGCACACATGAAGGTTAAACTGCCATTGCCACTACAATTTGTATTTTAGTGAATAAAAATGAAATTGACAGCACTTTCGCTTTCTGCTAGAGAAAGTAGAATCCAATACCTCATTATGATTATTGCCAAACTAAAAACAAGCCTATTTAATCAGTTGCCTGGTTTAGTTAGCAGGGGTCGAAATGTTCCAGACTGTTTACCTGTGTCTAGTGACAGGCAGAATGTTTTTTTACCTGTCTCCACCAACATCCAACTTGAACAATATTTTTTTAATATTATTTTATTTTCACTTTTTGAAACTCAACTGGGGTTGTAGAACCATTAATAATAAACTGATAGAAAGCAATGACTTGCGGGTCAGAAAACGATCCATATTGCGAACTCAAATTGCTTGTGTTAAGGTCCGTGTATTGTTAGTCAAATTAAGTCGGTCTGTTAGAAGTCCATTTGTCAGTTTTGTTTGCGTCGTGGATAAGTCGTTTGTAAGGCGCCAGTGGCTGTTGACATCTGTTAAGAAGCAAAATGAATTGTAACCAAAAAAAATTCAATTGACAAATACCTTGGGCTCTACACTAGTCAGGGCATCTTCAAGATATCTGCCATATTCACTGAAAAGAATTCAACTACATTTACCACATGGTTGTACTTGTAAAATTTATGTTCCCTTAAGTTTACAGAATGATACAGTAGTTCTTTAAGTGCCCCTAACCCCAAATCTTTTCTATCTATTTTCAAAACGAATACACAATTTGGTGAAAGTTAAAAAAAAATGAGTAAATCCATCAAATCCCCACGAAATTACGAATGTTTGAAGTTGTGATGTTCTGGCTCATGACTGCACGACATCAGATGTGGAACATAATGCACTTATGACGTCAGCGAGGGAAGCTACAATCTTGAACAAAATAATTGAAGCAATTGGACCACCCCTCCCCCCAATTTCAATGATAATAAAATGGCACGCTTTTGCTCCTTCACGCCTTCATCATTGCTTTGGGGGGAAGGAGGCTAATTGTTCCTTTTTATTCTGTCCAAGATTGCAATCTTGGACAGAATAAATGAAACATTTGGACCACCCCTCCCCCCAATTTCAATGATAATAAAATGGCACGCTTTTGCTCCTTCACACCTTCATCATTGCTTTGGGGGAGGAAGGGGGCTAATTGTTCCTTTTATTCTGTCCAAGATTGCAATCTTGGACAAAATAAATAGAACATTTGGACCACCCCTCCCCCTAATTTCAATGATGATAAAATGGCACATTTTTGCTCCTTCGCACCTTCATCATTGCTTTGGGGGGGGGAGGGGGCTAATTGTTCCTTTTTATTCTGTCCAAGATTGTAGTTTCTTAGCTTTCGAGGCGATCATGTGATTAGCTGGGTTTCATCTAAAATTTCTGACCTTCAAATCCTGTGAAGTTTGGCCCTCAGCCACCGAAATCATTTAAATCTCTGATCTCAGACCAACACGGCCCATTCTCCTTGTAACTCAGCGGTGAACCACAGCACCACGTATGTTTCGAATTTTGAAAATTCACAGAAAATCAGACAAAAATCGTAACACTACAATTTTTTCACCACTGTGATCAGAACAAAAAGAACTTTTTTGAAGGCTAAGAAAAAATTTAGGGGTTAGTAGCACTTTTATTACCTGCACTGCTACATTTAACAATGTGCAGAACAAGAATATTTTGGTTAAAGGTTGCCGTTATAACAAACATGCCATACTACCAGAGGGAAAAAAACTTAAGGTTTACAGTTTACAACCAGCCTGTGTGTTAAGGCAAATATAACCCCCATTGTCATCGTCATTATCTATCATCTAAACGCCAATTGCCATGTACAGCATGACAACAACCCCCACTCTGAGAAACTTCTGTTGTTTGTGTGTATCATTATTTTTTTTAATTATTTATTATTACTTATTTTTTGTACCTAAGAGCTGACTGAAGTTTACCAAACAGGCTGGTTGTATGATCAATCCTTGGGTACTTTACTGTTGGTTTGGCCCCAAAAATTCCAGAATGCTTGCGTCGTATCTGTGAATGTTTTCTCTCCAGCTCTGCAGGGCTTTGATGTGCTGTTAAAGGTCTGATGCGAGATGCCGCAGCAGCCCCCACTGATTGGGACCTTAATGGGGTGCTATCAATATGGTGCCCACGTTCCATTCTCATGGAGCGAGAGTTTCTGTTTGATACTGCTTTGTGACTTGCACTCTCCTTTCCCTGGGACAACAATAACAAAAATATTAAGGACTGATAGACAAACTCTTAAAAGATTGGACATTTGTTAAGATTTTGGCACTTCCACCAACATTGATCACTTTTATTTATTTAGTAACAAGTGCCACACAGCCTACGAAGTCTTTTTAGCTTCTTGTATATCTTAAAAGATTGCACAATCCTGGCTTGCTCAAGTGTCTTTTTTTTCCTCATGTAAACAATAAAAATTCCAAGGAATGTCAGTCTTTTTTTTTCTCACTCTATTATCTTCCTTTCAGTACTCTTCTGCCTTTTTCTTCTTTTTTCATCACTAGAATGATTTTCAAGCCTTTTGGAGGCATAAAATCAAAGTACATTGCTCAAAGGATTCCTAATCCTACACTGTATAACATTTTTCATGGTTTTGAAGATGGTCACAGATAAATTTCTATAATTATCTTAACTGGCCCCCATAAACTTCCACACCAGCCTTAACTTCCTTAAACCTCTGAAAGGGGTTTTTAGGTTAATAAAATCAGTTCAAAGTAAATGTAAATGTAAAATTAATCCCCTGTCATTCCAGGAACAAGTAAATTGAAAATTGAATGCAAACCATTTGGTCATGCTACATACACCTGTAGTTTGTATATACAGTGGAATTCCAGTTTTTTAATCTCCAATGGAAACAAACATTGATTGAGTACATCGAGAAGCTGGGGGAACAATTACAGTGTTTGACTGAGGGGAAGGAAAGGAATTTTGATTTTGGTTTAAGTTATCAGGAGGTTCAAAAAATGAAGGTTTCAAGAAATCAGGATTCAACCGTAGTTGTTTTGATTTTGACATATTGCATACTGTAGGAATAACAGTATTTTAGATTGTTCATCTGAATGATAACCAATCTTGTCATGATAAGATAATTGAAGGGTTCGGTGGAAAAAGGGCGTTAGGATTTTTACTCAAAAGTGAACTTTGTCAAAAACGCTCCAAATTTCGTATGCAGTTTTGTTTAGGTGCGTTAAACAATGTTCTGTATGTGTTTTCCCTGAAATTTGCTTCGTTTTCGAGATATTACGTATGCAAAAAAACCTGTAGTTGTTGTCACGTCAGCGCGTGACCGCAAAGACGGTAATTTCACTTAAAATCCAGCAAAATATTGATCTTTCGCAACGTGTAACCTTAAAAAATGTTGAATTCAGGTTTTCAAAACCATTAAAATGTTGATTTAACGTTAAGGCATGACAGCGAGCACTTTTGTTTCACTTAAAAGCGAGCAAGCTAGTCATTTTACGCAGCGCGTAAGCTCAAAAACGGCCATTTCAGGCCTAAATAGGTTAAAATGTTGATTCAACGTTAAGGCATAACAGCGAGCACTTTTGTTTCACTTAAAAGCGAGCAAGCTAGTCATTTCACGCAGCGCGTAAGCTCAAAAACGGCCATTTCAGGTCTAAATAGGTTGAAATGTTGATTTCACGTTAAACCTTGAACGAAAGCATGTTGTTTTCACTTAGAAAACAACAAAATGTTAACTGCTTGCAACGTATAAGCTCAAAAATGTAGGGCTGACAGATAAACAGATTTACGCTTTTGTGAAACCGTCGTACAAGTCTCATCTGCATGGCCTCTGATCCCAGAAATTTGAAACACTACAAATCATGCCGATTTGAAATAAAATCAAGGCAACCTGGATCACAGATCTATGTTTCAATCGATCGCTTCTTGTTGGCCATTATTATGTTGGAATAAAAAAGGAAAAAAACAAGCTCTGCAATTAGTTAAGAAATATCGTCTCGTCTTGTCTTGTCTTGTCCTGCCGAACGTGATCGCAATGCATGCCGGGAAGGTTCCTTTACACCTCGTGCGCGGGTAAACATGGCGGATGATACAAGACAAATTTTATAAGTCTAAAAGCAGTTCTCACTTTCCAAACTTTGATACTAGCAACGCTTGGCAAATGGGCCACAACTCACGACAGGGTTTTTTTCTTGGGCAAGAAATGCTCTTGGACTTTGCTGCCTGGATCGACCTGACTTCAAACGCCGATATCAGTTGCGTTGGAAGTTACAGAACACATTTTGCTTCTTTAAAACGTGTTGGTGACTTACGGGTTATCAAGGCTTTATGATGCCTTTCAACCACCAGGCAGGCTACAAGGTACTTAAAAACAATGCTTAAGATATTAGTCGAAAGAGCTGTAATGCATGGCATCTCTTTTCAGCTCTGAGTGGGATTTGCTTTGACGCTCGATCGAAACTCACGTGTTGTGTTTACGTCACAATAACCTGTATAAAATTTCTCTCTTACGGGTTAAACTCCATACGCAATTTCTTTAAATAGATATCTTGATTTTTGATAGAAGTAAAGGAACAGAACGAAAAAAAAGATTGTCCGACCTCGTATCGAACCCTCGACCCGTGTCACGGCAAAACAAGTACGAGTCTGGGCTCTTTAGCCCCTTATCCATTGCGCTAACAAAGCAGATGTAAGAGATTTAGGTATTATAGTGAGTTCATCGCTTAGCGAAACAAAAGGTTTCTTTTGTTTTTCATTCAAGAAAAGGTCCCCAGAGGATTCCCTTGGAAAAATGTGTTTTTTTGCATACGTAATATCTCAAAAAGGAAGCAAATTTCAAGGAAAACACATACAGAACATTGTTTAACGCACCTAAACAAAACTGCATGCGAAATTTGGAGCGTTTTTGACAAAGTTCACTTTTGAGTAAAAATCCTAACGCCCTTTTTCCACCGAACCCTTCAGATAAATGAGGTGAAATTAATTCAAATCCAATTAATTCAATTTGCATTTCAATCCATGCCATTATCTGAAGGGTTCGGTGGAAAAAGGGCGTTAGGATTTTTACTCAAAAGTGAACTTTGTCAAAAACGCTCCAAATTTCGTATGCAGTTTTGTTTAGGTGCGTTAAACAATGTTCTGTATGTGTTTTCCCTGAAATTTGCTTCGTTTTCGAGATATTACGTATGCAAAAAAACCTGTAGTTGTTGTCACGTCAGCGCGTGACCGCAAAGACGGTAATTTCACTTAAAATCCAGCAAAATATTGATCTTTCGCAACGTGTAACCTTAAAAAATGTTGAATTCAGGTTTTCAAAACCATTAAAATGTTGATTTAACGTTAAGGCATGACAGCGAGCACTTTTGTTTCACTTAAAAGCGAGCAAGCTAGTCATTTTACGCAGCGCGTAAGCTCAAAAACGGCCATTTCAGGCCTAAATAGGTTAAAATGTTGATTCAACGTTAAGGCATAACAGCGAGCACTTTTGTTTCACTTAAAAGCGAGCAAGCTAGTCATTTCACGCAGCGCGTAAGCTCAAAAACGGCCATTTCAGGTCTAAATAGGTTGAAATGTTGATTTCACGTTAAACCTTGAACGAAAGCATGTTGTTTTCACTTAGAAAACAACAAAATGTTAACTGCTTGCAACGTATAAGCTCAAAAATGTAGGGCTGACAGATAAACAGATTTACGCTTTTGTGAAACCGTCGTACAAGTCTCATCTGCATGGCCTCTGATCCCAGAAATTTGAAACACTACAAATCATGCCGATTTGAAATAAAATCAAGGCAACCTGGATCACAGATCTATGTTTCAATCGATCGCTTCTTGTTGGCCATTATTATGTTGGAATAAAAAAGGAAAAAAACAAGCTCTGCAATTAGTTAAGAAATATCGTCTCGTCTTGTCTTGTCTTGTCCTGCCGAACGTGATCGCAATGCATGCCGGGAAGGTTCCTTTACACCTCGTGCGCGGGTAAACATGGCGGATGATACAAGACAAATTTTATAAGTCTAAAAGCAGTTCTCACTTTCCAAACTTTGATACTAGCAACGCTTGGCAAATGGGCCACAACTCACGACAGGGTTTTTTTCTTGGGCAAGAAATGCTCTTGGACTTTGCTGCCTGGATCGACCTGACTTCAAACGCCGATATCAGTTGCGTTGGAAGTTACAGAACACATTTTGCTTCTTTAAAACGTGTTGGTGACTTACGGGTTATCAAGGCTTTATGATGCCTTTCAACCACCAGGCAGGCTACAAGGTACTTAAAAACAATGCTTAAGATATTAGTCGAAAGAGCTGTAATGCATGGCATCTCTTTTCAGCTCTGAGTGGGATTTGCTTTGACGCTCGATCGAAACTCACGTGTTGTGTTTACGTCACAATAACCTGTATAAAATTTCTCTCTTACGGGTTAAACTCCATACGCAATTTCTTTAAATAGATATCTTGATTTTTGATAGAAGTAAAGGAACAGAACGAAAAAAAAGATTGTCCGACCTCGTATCGAACCCTCGACCCGTGTCACGGCAAAACAAGTACGAGTCTGGGCTCTTTAGCCCCTTATCCATTGCGCTAACAAAGCAGATGTAAGAGATTTAGGTATTATAGTGAGTTCATCGCTTAGCGAAACAAAAGGTTTCTTTTGTTTTTCATTCAAGAAAAGGTCCCCAGAGGATTCCCTTGGAAAAATGTGTTTTTTTTGCATACGTAATATCTCAAAAAGGAAGCAAATTTCAAGGAAAACACATACAGAACATTGTTTAACGCACCTAAACAAAACTGCATGCGAAATTTGGAGCGTTTTTGACAAAGTTCACTTTTGAGTAAAAATCCTAACGCCCTTTTTCCACCGAACCCTTCAATTATGAGTCAGTATGATTGGCTAGGTAAAGATTAGCAAAAACTTTATTCGGTTCAAAAACAATGTGTTAGTCAAAAACTTCTTCATCCCAGCTTTATTGGAGCATGTATACAAAGTCACTGGAAGCAATCACAGCATTTCTTCTTGACATTTTTGACAAGGCAACAGCAGCCATGCACATTCTTGAATTAATATACCTGCCCAGTATACGACTTTGAACAAACAATATTGTATCAACACCACGTTGAAGATATGGGTTCTCCATGGTTACAGTAGACAGTGGACCGTTCTCTGGTTGATGTGAGCTACTCTATTAACTGATATCTTTATATTTGCAGCAAAAATATCAAGCACCCTTTAAATTGGAACATTTCAAAGACACCATGACAACAGAAAAGGCCTGTTCTGACCATTACTACCTCAATATAGTATTTTATGTAAATATATCATACAAAGGAATTTAATAACTTTACAAATACATCATAACAATAAGAGTTAAAAATATCGGACCAAACAAGTATTTTTACAATATTGTGCGTGTGCCGCATTTCACAGTTCCAAACCTGAGACCCTATGTTAAATGTATTTTTTTTTCTTGCTTTTAAGTACACAACATTTGCTGGATGATGTAAGTTTTCAACTGATTATACAGACCCATGCTGTTAAATTACAATTCAATTTGAACACACACCTTCATTTCAAGCGCAAGACGAAACTGACCTAGAGCTTATATTGAAAGCTTGACATTTCTGGCCTATTATAAAGAGGCGATGACCGTAAACATGTTATGCCAGGACTTCAAAAACAATAAAAAATACATTCCAAATTGCCTTTGAATTAACTTACCACTGGAATCGATAGGGAACCTTTTGAAAACTAAATTTCCATGTACTGAGCACAACTGACGCTACAGAATAAAGACACTCCAAAAATATGAGAGGTTCTGACCAAGGCAATTTGTGTTTAACTACCGTAAAATCACTTCACGTCTGAATAAAAGAGTCACAAATAAGATTTGATTTTGTAAAGAACGAAACAGCTTCAGTGAAAAACAACTTAGCACCAATCCAACAAAACAATAAAGTAACGTGTTTATTGATGATTTTTCGTGTGGTTCATTCACGCCATTAAAAATATATCGAATTTCCTTCCCGCTGTTCATAGTCGCAGCAAAAATCGCGTAGTTTTCCCGAGAATAATGAAGTGACACAAGTAAAAGGGGTAAGAATATACTCCTGGATGACCATTGAATTTTCTGAACAAGAATTAAAGCGATAAAATTCGAAAAACGAGACGTTATTATAAGCTTAAGCTTACATGAAATTGTATCTGATGACTCGAAGTACACCGGGCAAAGCATGAGTCGTTTTATTTTTCGAGATTTAGAGAAAAACACTCACCATTTCTCCAGTTTTATCGTCCTTCATTCATCGGGAGAGTTTCCTATGTGCTTTGACAACCAAACAGCCCAGATTATCCGGAAACACGACGGTGGGTCAACTACATCTTTCTATTTACCTTTGAGCGGCTTCAGCGAACATGGCGGTAGGTCACGTGCTAAGCTATCTTCAAATAAGGTAATAATGCTAAAATCCAATTTTTAAACAAAACAATTTCATGTAATTAAATCAGCACAGGTCAGCTCACATAACATATTTTACTCCCTGAGGCACGCAAACTAAGCTGGAGCTATTTCCTATTTCCTCCTGAGAGATGATGTAAGCAAAAAAGGATGCTTGAAAAAGCCGGTCATTTAGACTCTTCGTTTCAGCTAGGGATCGTGTCCGTGTTAGGGGGGGTGGGGGGTGTTGAAACATATATCTGGAAGGAACACAAGCAATCAGAACTTTCCCAAAAGACCATCATTCTACCACGTACAAGACCTTCTTAAAACTGCTCGACTCTTGATTATTTCAAAATAGCTCTTTCTTCAAACGAATCTTCGACTTCTGTTCATGGTGGCTAGTTTCAAGCGTGACTCAACAGGAAGTTTATTGAAAACTTTTCGGATGAGTTGTTTATGACGACAAGTAAGTGATTCTTGCGGTTAGCCCACGCGGACATCAGCACCATCATTATCCTGTTCAGTGACTCGAAGAATCACCCACAACAGTGTGTTGTTATTAATGGCACAGTAATTAACCAGTTATATAAAAGCACGCGCGTAATATCAGTCGATAAATAAATGCTGCGGAATTTCGCAAGGCAACGTGATCATTACATAACACTATGTCACAACGTCTAATAAAAGATTTTGTATATATGTATGGAATGTCACGAGCGCATCTAACAGTTCGAGTATGGCAAAGGAAATCACTAAAGAATACTTACTTCGACTTTTTCGTGTGTTTCCGTGGCGTTTTGGGGCCGTTTAAAACGGCATGGACACACTAGATACGTATTAAACACACGGAAGAATCGAGGTACCCCCGGAGACACACTACCCCGGAGGAATTTGAAAACGCCGGCTTTGCTCTTTAGGCCCCATCCAACACTGCGCTGGAGAAATTTTCATCAAACGTTTCCATATATTTCGAACTGTTATATACGATCGTTCCATTCCCATACAAACTCTTTGGTTATAGTTACGTTGTTTATTCGCGCTGCGCCCCGACTAACTGAATGCCTGTACGGAGGTTGAAAAGAATCGAAAAGAAAAATATTTCGACGGTATTCGATCAATTTCTCGTCAAATTTTACTACTACTACTACTACTACTACTACTACTACTACTACTACTACTACTACTACTACTACTACTACTACTACTACTACTAATAATAATAATAATAATAATAATAATAATAATTATAATAATAATAATAATAATAATAATAATAATAATAATAGTAATAACGATTTATTTACAACGCATCCACAGAGTGGCCCTTCATTTGTGAAGAACTGAGGTAAAAACATTTCTTTATACACGATAAAAATATAACAGCAACGCTGAAGTAGTCGTGTTTAAAAATTAGGAAAAAACTAGCTAAAAGACTATCTAAAAGGTATTTACAAATAAGAGAACTATCGGATTAGATAAATAATGGGGTATATAAAAAGATTTAAAAGCTAAATACAACTGAAAATTACGACTACTAAATTTTAGGAAACAAAAAAAAAGAAGGTAATAATATCTTATCTTTTTAATAACAATAACAATAATGGAGACATGATTGATCACTTGTATTCTTCACCATCTACGGGTATATTACGAACTCACGTGACCAGCTACCAGTTGGCTTGATAGCTCAGTTGCTAGAGGACTGCACCGGTATCGCAGAGGTAATGGGTTCGATTCCCGTTCAGGCCTGACTTTTTTTCATGTAATTGATTTCACAACTGCTTAAGTTAAGTTGTTGTGTGCATAACTGCGATGATCAGTCGTGTCCTCATATCTTTCTCCAAAGTCCAAATATACGATCTTTCATATATTCACTTGCAATAGCACTGATAAAATTTCTAAAAACTGATAATCATTTCAAAATCGGTAATATGATAATTAATTCTCAGCACAAGTACCTGCAGGTATTCATTTGACGCAGCATATAGCACTTAATTATACGATAACTAAGGGATGTTTCTCTTGGAGCAGTATCAGATGGCCCTGGACTTTGGAAATGTGGTCTTTCTTTGCAGTTTTAAATGCACCATATCTTAGGAAGATATGTAGGGTTAAGCAATTTCGATAGCAGGTTCATTCAGTCTCTAGCGTACCTGCACATCTCCCGGTTCAAGATTTTCATTGCTTCACACGTGAACGGAAATAGTCACCCGCTCCTTTCAGGGGGGCAGCCTATTCGGTTTCGTGTCTCGTGTGACTGAGGTATGTGAAGCGAGTCAGGATATTTTCTCATAGTTCTTCTACGTGGGTAA
Source organism: Micromussa lordhowensis (assembly GCA_964020085.1). Lineage (NCBI taxonomy): Eukaryota > Metazoa > Cnidaria > Anthozoa > Scleractinia > Lobophylliidae > Micromussa > Micromussa lordhowensis. The sequence goes on from OZ026602.1 coordinate 2,588,316, forward strand.
ACAAACCAGGATCGAGCTACCTCTAATAGCTTCCAGATATCGATGCGAGATAACTTCTCTCTTTTTGTGTTATAAACGTTTAGCTAGAAGTTATGTTAAAACCAATGTTTTGACTTTTTTTTCAGTTTCTACCACTGATCGTCATCACGTTTTCAATACACTCACAGGCCGTTGTTGCTTTCAGTTTCCTGCTATGTGTGGGCATATAATAAGTCTTTTCACTGGTACTTTTTATAGCAAATGAAACAAAGTGTTTTATCATCTTTCTAATATTATGACACACGTGACTGAAGAACAACGTTAAAACGTGAAAATACTCTGTGCCAAAACGAAAAGAAAGAAGTGATCCAACTTAATAATGAAATAATATTTTAAACATGCATGAAGCTTCAGTGCAAGGCCTTATTTCTACTTTCGTGCTGTCAACACACCTGCTGTAAATTTGAAACTTTGACGACAGTAAATCAAACCCATCCACCAATGAGAAGCGGCGAATTGAAGTGAGTGCCCATTATGAGTTGTACCAGAATCATACCGCTGGTTCGGTTACCAACTCTGTGGCGGTAAACGAACGAGGCAAACTTGTTTTCCCAGATCAAATTCACAAACATGTGCCTCGCTAGCTGATCTAAGTCGTGGAACACTCCCTAGGAAACATGTAAGTTGGCTAATTTTTGTCATCTTAGCTTGTATCTCAGTTTCAGTGAAAACAAAAATCTTCGCTGTACCGCACGTATAAATTATCTCATTGCAGAGGAAAGCAAGAATTCTCTGAAAAATATTTCAAATCATGACTAACTGGTTTTTAGTTAGAGTGCGTTCTAACATTTTGGCCAGGATCCTGTGTCAGAACTTTTTAAGTCTGCAATTTTCAGCAACAAAGAAAGTCTTTACTAAAACAAATATGCAAAGAAACTTCTTCTTCAAGATGTCAAACACATACTGTTTTACACATTCGACGTCCATTGAGCCGTTATGCATTCATTTTATTTTTATTTTCAAGATGTGAAGTATTGATTATTAAGAACGATTCTACAATATGACAGCCAAAATGCAGAGAAAATCAATAAATCATAAACTTCCAAAATATATTTCATCTGCGGTTTATGTCGAAACTTCATTCCGCTGGGCTGGAAATAATTGCAATGTTATGCAAATAACTTCTCTTCATTTTATATTCTCGGCAAAACATGAATCAGCTTTTTTCTGCATGTTTATTGTCATCTCTTCTTCTAATCTACACCTCGGTTCTAGTGCGTTAATTTTCCGACGTACTTGATCAAACGAAATTCAGGGAAGTATGAATTTCAGCCGCTTAAGTCCAGACTTGATAATCTCTTGGTGGAATTCATGTCAAGTGATAGGCAGATAGCTTCGAATAGCAGTGTTGTAAATCGCGAGTGACTGTCGACAAAGCCTGTTTCAACGCTGAGTGGGGGATAAGGGGGTTGACTTTCTCCGAAAAACACGTTGCCTCACTCATTAAGGGAAGTACGGTTGTTTGTTACAAAGCGTTCGATTTCCTAAAATGTATCGTTTGCACCATCCCGGGGGTACTAAGTTCAGTTTAAGTGAACCACGGAATCGCTTTCTTTCTGATCGGGTGGAGTAAGTTAGTTTCAACTGTTTCAGTAAATCACACCAGTCTTCTTTGCACTTTGCGTGCAATTCAACGCATCGCAATCGATAAACGAACACCCTGTTTGTGAATAAAGTTCAGTGCTCGGGCAAGCTCAATCAGACTAAGCCGAGACTACATCTGCTGTCTCTCTACGCGCCAATTAAATCGAAACTTTGATCCTCTTAACACCTTACTGACACAACTGCGGTCAGACTAAAATTCATACCGAGGAAATATCAGAAAATAAAGCGATTCTTTTAAATTGGTTGATTTATTATCATTGTCATTGTCATTGTCATTGTCAGTGTCATTGTCATTGTCATTGTCATTGTCATTGTCATTGTCATTGTCATTGTCATTGTCATTGTCATTGTCATTGTCATTGTCATTGTCATTGTCATTGTCATTGTCATTGTCATTGTCATTGTCATTGTCATTGTCATTGTTATGCATAGCCACTAATACGGGAATTTACTTAAAATAAATAAATAAATCCCAAATTTCCCCGAGGCAAGTGTGGTTATCCCGCCTGTTCTTACCCTGCCTTCGACAAATTCCCAAATTAAACATCATCGTTAAAAACTGATGTAGTCAGTTTAGGCAGTTGCGAAGGTGCACTCTGTTTTACAAGAATGTTGCTTTTCCAGCCGAGGCTGGATATTCTTTTTTATCCTGTCGATTTTAGGCTGAAAATATTCTTGTGAACATTCCTAGATTATATAGCGTAGACATTTTTGTTTTCGAATGTATTTGGTGTCTGCCGGATGGTGTTAAAATAATTTCAGTTGTAGCCAGCCTGTAGGCGTGACGTACATCAGTATCAAGTCTTGCAAAAATGTTCTACGGCTAGCGCTGTTTTTGTCGCTTTTCGGCTAATTTTCTAGTTTTCCCGTTCAGAGAAAGGACGAATTTTATACGGTTTTAGTTTAAAATATATAGTTGTATTGTATTTACAAATTTTCAGCACACAAAATTATATTCTTTTCAAAATCTCAGCCACGAGTTTATTCTTAATATACTCTTTCGGAAATTTCTGCCTCGATATTCTTATAAAATATGTTCTTTTATCACATGACCCGTACGGCCCCGCGCGCAATTTCCTTGCAAAACCATAAGAGAAAAGGTCCCGTATGAGGGCCGTACGCGTCGAAGTGATAGGGCCGGAAAAACACGTACGGCCCTACTAGAAATGCGTACGGCCCTACTAGAAACGAGTGCGGCAAAATCGATGCGTGTTAACGGCAAAAACAATATTTTGTTGCTGCCAAAGTTTGTTCTCTCCACAATGAGTCATGAAAGTGAACATTCTGAGAGCGAATTTTACTATCCAGGCGAATTGTCCCATGCAGAACTACTTCTTCAGTCGCCAACTCACTCCGAAAACAAAGAAAGAAATTTAACACTCCTCGCAAATGGAGAAGCTCACACCTTTCTCAGAAACCAACACGCAAACAGGCGGTCAAGGAAACAACTTTTCCGGATAAACTGTCTAATAATTAACCTTTCAAATAAACAAACAGTCGGCGAAACTTCTTTCCTTCAAATGCATCAAAGAATTCATCGTGGGTCAAAAGAAAGAAAACCGAAGAAGTAAACAAAGTACGATAAGTCTTATAAGCTTAAATGTTTTCTTCGAGTTTCAGAGTTTTTGGGAGAAGTTGGTTGAACCAGAAAAATCACAAACATACCGTGTGTGCAGTAGGATAAACTGCTCTGTAGTTTCTACGTCAGTTTTATTTGAAGAGACAAAACTGAATGCGAATACAAGTTCATCCAGATAAATATAAAAACTCGCTTGTGTTTAACCGTGTAATTTCCACTACACCAGCAAAGTCGGCAAACCCAGGCACTGTTTGCAGGAGCCAACATGTGTCATAAATATTCAGTTGCCCGGTTGTCCCTTGTTTTAGAGAATCCAAGAAGTCGACAAATAGCTTGAAACGACTCCGACATTTTTGTGAGTCTTCAGATGAAGATTTGTAAACAATTTCAGTGAAGCGTGAAGCGACCTTTTGTCACTCGCTAAGTTTTTGATGGCTTGACATATTTTTGACAGCTTTATGTCAACTTTCTGTTGGCTTTTTAGCATGAATAAAAATGAGAACGTGAATTTTGTTTTTCGATGAATTGTGAGTTTCTTGTTTAACGCGAAGAAACTGATAGACTAAATGACAAACTTTTGTTGTAGAAACTTTCATGTAATTGTTCCGCGCGCGCAGCCGTCTGATCTTATGTATTCGAGTCCTATTTAGGCTCGAACAGAATTTTCAAAATTTTCAACAGTAAGTGGTCATATGATAAAATGCTTATTGACTGAGTAAGGTCGGGCCGGACGGGAAAATATTTGGCTCTCGGTCAGGACGTACGGACCTCGCTGCGCTCGGTCCGTACGCCCTGACCTCGAGCCAAATATTTTCCCGTCCGGCCCTCCCACTCAGTCAATAAGTACATAATATCATACATAGTCAGGAGCCCATTGGTAATTGGTATGGGTAATAATGACATAGTGTAAAGAATGAAATCCCATTGAAGCTTTGCCTTACCGAATACTAGCCTTCCTAACAAATTTGTCTGCCTTCTTGATTCTCTTGGTAATTACCAATGATCGTGAGACTACTATGCAAGGTTCGTTTACATTTTTACCGCACTCTAAATTGTGCAGCTCCAAAACTGATCCCCAACCTGTAATGATTTCCCCCCCCCCCCCAATATTTTCCGACTGAACTCAATTTGATTCCAATTAATTTCGGGAATATATTGATGTAAACTGTGTTCCATCCAAAGTTCCATGGAATGACTTACCTAAAAAAATCAGAATTGAAGAAGTTTGGATTTTAAATGCAGATTTTATTTAATTCCTCGTGTTTCTTTTAGTGAGATCAGAATTCTAAATATTAACACTCTCAACGTTTTTAAAGTAATTAACTCAGAAAACGGATGTGTCCCAAGATACGCGACTTTTTTTTTGTCCAACTACATAAGACTGCACTGGTGTCAACATTGAGACTGATTTCACTGATTTTTTTTAGTAAATATTTACATTAAAACTCTGGCCGGATTGCAATGAAATACACGTATTCTCAATCGTCGTGATTAAAATGAAATTTGGGCAGACTCAACATGATCCTAATGCAGTGAAAGAACTTATAGTTTTAATTGTGAAGACACACCAGGATTCGCTCCGACGAAGGGCTAACGCTCGAAACGTCAGCTTCCGAATCTCTTTACGGTGGACAATTCACATTATCAACCCAGTTGATAAAACCAAATTATCTTGAAACTGATTAGCTCTGGCTTATCAAATGCAGAAAACAACTTTAAACCTCTCGTACAAGCAAATTAGAAACCTATTTATACCGGCCGAAGTGAATGAGATATTACATGGCTGAAGCTCCACCATGTTTTTGGCTTAAACGTACAGGTAATTTAAACGGATCAAAACAATGAAAAAGAAGAGAAGAAGACAAAATAAAAACAGCAATCCGTCCGTACGAAAACAGAAGGCGACCGGTACATTTACCCAAAATTCTTAACGTACGAAAATTTAAACAACCCTCATAAAAACGCAAAGAAACGTTCAAAAAACCTTAAAACCTATCATACACATTTTCGATAGCACAGGAACAAATATTGCAAAACTGTGACCGGGCTCGTGACGGGCTGTATTAGGCTCGCATGATATATGGCGATAAAATGTACATCCGCCATCTTCTTTCCCAACGAGGACTGAATTGTAACAAAGATTGCTCTACCAGTAATGCTGAAGTACCTTAGGGCCTGTTTACATGGAGGTGGGGGACCCCAGGTAGGTGAGGTAACCCGCCTAGGCGGGTTACCCCACCTATCATGTAAACATGATGAAATAAAAATGAGAGATTATATGGAGAGGCGGGTTACCTCACCTACCTGGGGTCCCCCACCTCCATGTAAACAGGCCCTAAGAATCTATAAAGTCCTTTTACCAGTTTACGTTAAAAGCGTTTAATGTTCTGATTTTAAGGTTCTAAGATAAAGAAAGACTGCTCGCATTCTAATTTACTTAATACTCACGACCGTCGATTATTTATAATCAAAATCATATCATGTTTCGTTTCCTTTTTCCTTTCAGCAAATTTTAAAATTCACCATACAGATCATGAGCAAATTACTTTATAAGTGCACACTTTCCGAATACTCTGCTATGCCATAAAAATCTGTCTGCCTTTCGAGTTTCGTAGCAATTACAGGACCAATGATCAATAGACTAAACCCGGCTTGAGAACCCTGCAGCTTCGAAATAATTTCCAAATCCAACTTGTAATACAATAATACACTTTATTTAGAGAGGGTGGCACGGCCAGTTAAGATAACTAATAAATTTGTGGCTCTCTATCTAAAACATTATTACAAAACTAATACAAAATAATATAAGAAGACGAATTGTGAATGAAAATAAAACGATCCTGCCAGGATAGAAGATGTTTGGATTCGATTTGAGCACGCGTTCGCTATTTCACGACTCGGGAATTCGAATAATCAAGCGCGAAAGGAAAAAGATAACAAACAATTTCCTAAACTAGACGTGAAGGGTTGAAGAGTATGAAGTCGAAATTGATCATCACAATTATACATGCAACTTTAGAAGTTGTGAAATTCAAGCCTGAAAAAAAAAAAAAACACCTGAACGGGATTCGAACCCATGTCCTGTCGATACCGGTGCGATGCTCTACCAACTGAGCTATCAAGTCATTTGGGAGTTGGTTGTATTGTGAGTTCGTAATATACCCATTAGAAGATGAAGAATGAAAATGAATATAAAGGGGCAGATATTTTTAATAATTGTATTTAAATTTAGTTCTAGTCTTTTTATCTCTTTTATATGCATATTCTTTGATTTTTGAGTTATTTTTTTGTAAAAAAAATATCTCTTAGTCGGCGCGTCGAGTATGTTGTGGACGGGTCAATGGATCAGTGAGTCAGTGAGTCAGTGAGTGAGAGATGTATGTATGTCACACCAATCAGATCGGATCTACTATAAACAGCCAATCAAATTTCTTGTTTTAAAAGTAAATGGTATATGAGAAGATTTGATCCCGATACAGTTCAGAACTTCCATATTTATTCTTCTATAAAAGAGGAGGAAGTATTCATATATTGGGTTTACTTCGGCATTTTCTGTGAGTTAGGCTTAGGATTTTAGTTATGGACGAGATGAGCCTTGAGGTATGAAACAGTGCGTGAGGTGTTGTATGCAAATGGGCGAGATGTTTTTGTTTTTAGTTACAAAGGTAACTTGATATTTTGTTTTTCACAAGGAGTAAATTCAATTAGACGTCACGCATCGTTGCTTCTAGTTCTTACGAAATGTTTTAGAGGAGACGAGACTATTTTGATTTGAAAGAGTTCGAACGTTTACAATAGGTACAGTAACGATTGTTTTGTTGTTGTTGCATGGAAATATAATAAAATTTTATAATATAATATAATTTTATTTTTTAGTTACAAAGGGTAATTTGACACTTGTTACTTTTAGTTACAAATGGTAACTTGATACTTTTGTTTTTCACAAAGAGTAAATTCAGTTAGAGGTCACAAATCGTCGCTTGTAATTACTAGGACATGTTTTAGAGGAGACGAGACTATTTAAATTTGAGAGAGTCCTAACGTTTACAATAGTAAGTGTAGGTAACGGTTGTTTGGTTCTTGTTGCTTGCAAATATAACAAGATATTTTTATTTTCTAGTCACAAAGGGTAATTTGACACTTGTTTTTCACAAGGGAGTAAATTCAATTAGGGCCTGTTTACATGGAGGTGGGGGACCCCAGGTAGGTGAGGTAACCCGCCTAGGTGGGGTAACCCGCCTCTCCATATAATCTCTCATTTTTATTTGATCATGTTTACATGATAGGTGGGGTAACCCGCCTAGGCGGGTTGCCCGGTCTGCCAGGTAGGGTAACCCGCCTAGCCGGGGTCGCATTTTGCCATGTAAACGACTCGAGGTGGGGTAACCCGCCTAGCCGGGGTCGAGTTCATGTTACATTTGCAAGCGCGCCAAAGCGCGTAAAAATTTGAACCAGAACAATATGGCCGTAACAGTAAAACGCCACAGCATTGAAATGCTGCAGCAAGAGCAGAAAATAAAGATAAAATAATACTGACCGCCATTTTCAATGTTTACATGCCTAGCGACCACGCAACAACGTCAAGTAAAGTCACCCCGGGACCCCGGGATTGTAAGTTTGCATGTAAACGCTGGCCATTTTTCGACCACGGCTAGGCGGGTTACCTCACCTACCTGGGGTCCCCCACCTCCATGTAAACAGGCCCTTAGAGCTAACAAATCGTCAGCACCTGTTCCCACGAGATGCTTGCTATTTTTAGTTACAAATGGTAACTTGACACTTTTGTTTTTCATATGGAAGTAAATTCAATTAGAGCTTACAAGTTGTCGGCTATTGTTTCCAGGATATTATACAGAAAAGAAGCTTTCATTTCTAAACTGTTTCTGCGTCTCTGCAGTAGCAGTTGATAGTTTTATTTGATGACATTCATTTCAGTCCGATATTTTTAAAGGTAAAAAGTACGAGAACTGTTCAAATGTTCTTTGAAGACTGCGTGGCGTCAAATTAAAGTGCAATTTAATTAAGGTGGTTCGAAATAGTTTTCATTTTCCCGAGACAAGTTCACAAATTCTTTTCTAAATTATGTTTGGTTCATCGTATCACTATGAAATTTGGCACAGAAATAAAAGAAACATGATAGATTCATTACATGACATTCATTTCAGAAAACCTGTTACCATAGCAACCATATGACGCATTCAGTTGAGCCCCTAAAATCGAAATCTATTGTCTTTTTTAAAAAATTGGTCGGTGAAATCTTCTCAAACTGCAATATTATATGTTACCAGAAATGACCTTCAAAATATTTCAGTTTAAAAAAAATCTGTAGGGTAGATTAAGAAAAAATCCTATTTTTGAATATTGTTCTCTTATTTTTTTTCCTGCCTACAGTATTTTTTAAAAATCGGACTATGTATGCAGCCAATTGATCCTGGTTATCACCGAAAAAATGAAAAAAATCCACCGAGCGGAAGCGGAAATATGAGCGATTAAAGTTATAAAAACTCCAAAATTTCGACACGACAAGATCAGCATTTGCGCATGTGCATCAACTGCACGCGCGAGATTAGGCTTGTTGATTTCGCAGTTGGCAGTGTTTTGTACATGTGATGTTTTGTTCTACAAGATTCTAAAACAACTTACAATTGGGCGATTTTACCTTTCTCGGGGACCAATATGTGTTTAAACATCAGTTTTTATCAAAATACTCTTATTTTTGTCAAAGTAGCCGGATGTTTTGTTCCTCGTGGCGTGGATCGACTTGATGATTAGAACCCAGTTTGCGCGCGCTATAAAACTATTTCGAACCACCTTAAATCAGAGGTAGTGAGGTAGTGTTGTTGTGTAAAAAGGGTAAACTTACGACTCGTATAAAATGCGAAAAGTTCTCTCAACTTGAGTATTTTTGAGCAAAAATTCCTCTTGGGGGTTGAAAGGGCTATGAGATCAGTGAGTGGCGTGGAGTTATGCATGTGCGCGTGTCACACCAATTACAGTGTGGATTGTATCAAAGAACGATTCGATTGCCTGTTAGAAAATAAGATGGTATCTACATTATTCTGGAGACGCGTCAGATCACTGTAGTTTGTTCAGTCAAACATTTTATGGCTTGCTAATTAGTTATCTTACCACTTTATATCATAAATTCCCAGTTTCTCTCTTGTTGTACATCGCAACCAAAAAGACTTGTCAAATTAACCAAATCGTTACTGTAAACAGCTCCATGAATGCTCTTATCTCCGGGACTTCGTAAAAAATAACTCTTGCACGCCTTGCGTGCCTATGTTTATATATAGCTTTTTAGTTTTGTTATTTGATATTGATTTCTTTATTTTACGCAGGACCCATGTTGATAGTAGTTTTCTATAACTGAAATGGTTATCCTGCATAAATATGTTATTATTATTATTATTATTATTATTATTATTATTATTATTATTATTATTATAAACTGATCATATATTTGAATTTGCGGAGAAAGATATGAAGACATGATTGATCATCGCATTTATTTATACACACAGTAATAATTTGTGAAATTAAAGCCTGAAAGACGTTAAGGAGGAAGTAAAGAAGGAAGCTATAAGCAAAGGTGAAACGTGTCTTGCATATAAATTTCGTGACACCCTGATTAGCTTTTTTTCAGGGAAAAATTGATATTTATTTCCGCAAAATGTTTCCTCATTTTATTTGCTCTCTAAGGAAAACATGTTGACTAGGTTCTACGTTTTACGTTGCTTTTTTCTACGATAAATGTCTAAAATCTGCAACAAGGAAGTAAAACAGCAATGCTTTCTTATTGTCTTTGGTTCAGTGGCAACACTCACTGGCACATATTGACTCTCGTTGTCCAGCGGTGTTGTTTGTCGTCGACAGGAAGTCGAGAACAGCGTCGTCACGGCTCGTGACCACAGAAGGCGATTTGCATTTTTGCCGGAACGTATATTTGCATGTAATTTGTTTTCTTGACATTTCGTGGCAAATTCTTTTATTACGTTCGTTAGGATTAAATCAACCGAAAGAATCGGGGAGTTTGAAGAATCTCTGGCTAACTGTAAACGTGACTGCTGGTTGAATTGAATTGAAATATGTCTTGATTGTACATGTGGAATCATACAATCAATACAACAGGCGTATTTCGACGGTCCGATGTCATCACAGCTATCCTAAACTCCTGCGCTTCTAATTCAGTACGAATTTTTGGATTACCTTTTCAGATCTTGGATCAGGAACAGAAACTTACTACCTTGTGTGGCTAATTAGAACATGAATATGGGGAACAGTTTTGTGCTTTTTGCATCGTTGTTTGCCTTGATGGTTTATCTCGCTGACGGGACAAGCGCCCAGTATAATCCACTGAATTGCGAATATCTGTCCAATGGGAAAGAACTGGTGTGCAGAGACATCATTGATTCGTCTCATTTCCAAGATATTTCAGAATCCACCGAGCTCATGTAAGTATTAGTTTGTTTTGGGTGAAGTGTTGTGTTTGTGTTCCTTGTAAAACGCGAGCACGGAAACGGTTTGATTTCTCACTTGTTGTGGCGTGCAAAACCGCATATAAGCTTTTATTGTGAATTGCTCGTTAACAGTATTCTATACGGGAGAGAGACTATGAGTGGAGTGTTTTTTATCATTTACACCAACCACATGGGAATCGATCAAATTCAATTTCATTCTACCAGTTGGGTAGCTAGTTCGAAACGTCGAAGTCTAAATAGAAAGCTTTCTTCGAATGCAGAATTCGTGAAGTCAGGGTATTGGAACCTGTACGGGATAGTTTTTCTTTTAATTTTGCATCAAACACACACTATACTTCGCTCGTATAATGTTAAGGTTGAGGCTATTGCGTAATTAACTAGTCTGTAATGTTAATAGTTCGTACATTAGGTTAAATTTTCGATTCTGCTAAAAGAGCTGCAAAAATGCTATGAATGTAATCGAATCCTTGTCTGTATCCGAACCCCTGTGTGAACGTTCGGTTCGATTTTCCCTCAGTATACGTTAAGCGACCGTGCCTTGAACAAGTGACGAGAAAGAAGGAGATTGCATAATGGAATACTCCCGAAAACTTTCTTTCAACATCACTAGTGTTAGAGGAAAAATTTGACTTTAGATAACCCACTTCCGTGTTAATATGATTAAGGTATCAGTGTACCCCAAATGACCATCATTCTTTGGCCCCGCTTTACAGTAGGACGTTTGACGCAAACCCTAATAAAGTATATATTTTCTGAGGGCTTAATAATTGTAGATTACGATGGTATATTCATCGACATAAAAAAATGTACGGTTTTCCGAATATAGCGCGCTATTTCCCAAAGTACAGAGGTTCACTAATCAAGTTCGTTTCCGGTCAGATTTGATCGGGAGAACACGATCAACATCGCAATGTCTTCTTGACACCTTTCTCTAAAAAACGGTGTCGGGAAATTTCGATTACTTGTCTGGTTTGTTTCTGACACGCAGTTAAACTTTGAGGGTTGATAAAACATGCATTCTCTTCACTAAAAAGGTCATAACTTTTGAAAGAAGCCAAAAATGAAAATTCCCCGACACCGTTTTTTTGCCTGATTATCGGGCAACGTTCTCTCCAAATTTCAGTGAAAAACGTTGAAAACTCGCCGGAAACGAACTCAAATTGTGCGCCTCACTTGCTGAAATTTTCGTTTCGAGATACGAAGAAAAATATACTTTTGGGCGTTCTTCCGGTGTAATGAGATAATTACACAAAACGTGTGAAAGTTAATTACCCGTTGATAGTACCAAGTAAAGGCTCAGTTTACTTTAACAACAGAGCTCATATCAATAACAAAGCGGGCTCAAATGTTGCTCCTGGCGGGAAATATCCTTGGGAAGATCTGAATTCCGCCGCTCGCGTTTAAGGTTAGTAAGGAAATAATTTTCGTTTAATTTTTCATTTTCCATGTTTTAAATGTCTTTGCTAATGCAGATTCACCATTCATCTAACGAAACAGGTTGAATGATGCCGAAGACAAGTAAAAAGCGTTCTCATAAACAAGGGACAGGAAACGTACGCGTGCAGATCATGAAGAAGTTACAACTTCGAACGGCGAAAGCGCCAAACAACTCAGAAATGCGAGAATCGGACTAAGGATAAAATGCATTTCATAAACTCGTTAACCCATCGACTTTGTTCTTCCTCGTCTTGTGAAATCAACTTCTCCTGCTCAAAGTAGGAACCTCGGTCGCTAGCAGCTAAAACATCAGCTCGATCCTTATCGAATGATTTCGAAACCTTTTTCCTCTTTGAAGGTTTCTTCGCGCTTGCAAAAGGACACGGACTTCGTTTTTTCTTCGACGACATGGAATAGAAATACCATAAACTTTTCAATCTAAAATATACAAACGCAAAACACTCGAAGCAGCACGTCGACGACCAATTTTAGAAATACAAAGACAAACGTGTGAAACTCGCGAACATCGTGTCTTTCACGTGATGCAAGTTTACTTCTCGTGACAACGTGTTGACAGCTATCAATTAGAGATAATTAATAGGAAGAAACGTTTTCTGTTAATAACTTTGCTTAGGATCAATCTTTTTTCATAGAATTTTTTTTAAATGAAAGATTGCAATACGATCTATCTGAAGAAGCGAAAAATTTTTTTTTGGAAAAATGATCAAATTTGGGGTACACTGATACCTTAAAAATAGGGACTTTCGTCATGAATGACATCTGTTTACTGGTTGCCTGGTGGAGTTGACATCCTCCTCAGAATACTGTCTGAACTTTTGTATTCATTAATTTCGGAACCTCCGACCGTGCGTATGAAAAGTTATAATTACCAGCGATATTTGTAGTTGAGACCATGCCTTAGTTTTTCTTTGAAAAGATCGTAATTAGGGTAATGAAACAATATTGACACTGATGTCTCACAACACTCTCGGACTCGACCTCGAGGACTTCTGCATTTTCCAGCTAGTTATTGTGACAGGCTTGTAACTGACTGAAATACATTTTAAAAGAAACAGGGCTACATCTTTTGAGAAAAAATAGTTTGCGGAAAACTGCACGGGAAGTAGCTTGACCTGCGATTTGAACTCGTGTCAGACCAGAAGTTATATTCCAATGGCTGATTCATCAGGCGTCGCTTTGTGAAGCTGTGAACCGCGTCAAAATCTCATATTCATCAGACCACATCTTTGATCAAGGTCGTTTTGTATTAGCTGCAAGTATGCTTGAGTTGTGGACTGTATGTGGTATAGTGGTGCCATTCTATTTACTTTCTATGAACATGATCAGGCGCGCTGCGGGCCGTTTTGAAACTTGCGAATCATCATCACTGCAAATCAGTAGCCATAAATAAATGCGTACCAATATCGTAAATAAACGTTTTATCTAACAACAGTTCAAAACATATCCCATAAAAACGATAAGACATTGCTTGCATCGCGTGAAGTTTTCAAGCTTCAGTCGATCGCGCTGCACAAATAGCACATACATTTAAGCTCAAATATAACACGCACTGCACGTGTTTTACTACATATTTTTCGGGCTGGATTTTGAGAAGTGTTGTATTTGTGTTTATTTAGGTTTATTTGAACTCTCAATTTTAATATTTACCCCTAATTGCTATGAAATGTCTGCCTTTATAATGTCTGTCTGGATTAGATTTCAGTCTAGTCTGAGTTCTCTTAGTTATAGCATGAAAGTGGGCTTCTTTACTCTCATTAATGTGTTATTCAACTTTTTTGCGGTTTTCTCAGTTTTGTGAGGCTAAAACTCTATGAGACATATTATCCATACCAATTTATGGTGAAGTTTAATCCGCGACTGTTTTGCCTGTTTACATGCCAGCCTTCAATAAACATTTCGTTTGCGTGTTTTACTACTCTGTGCTTAACATGCATGCACGCAAAGACAAACAATGATTATTCCTTTTGTTTCCTTAAAAAGGCCATCTTTGTCCCATCGCCAGTGACGTCTTAATGTATTGTTGAGCGAAGGATCCTTTGTTTAGTTTTAGTTTCTGTTTCATTTACCCAACAGCTAAAGTTTAGATTTCAAACAAAAGCCAATATTATAAATCAATTTACACCGAGAAATTGAAAGAACAGAAGAAAGAGCTGATGCTTGACGGAACGTGTTGAGTCAAAAACCCATAACCCAAGTGTGCATGACGCTCACTGACTTCATTATTTAAATATTGCGTTGTCACACAATGCAGGACAATTGGATTACAATCTACTAGGCTAATATAGATCGTTTTCATGTGACGTCATCTCTTTCTAAAATCCTAAACTAAAGAGCCGCCAAAGTTTTTATCCTCATCAGGCACAAAAGGTGGTATACTTATATCTGTTTACAATTTTACAGCTCAATAGCGTGCTTTGTTTGGAAACCAGAGTATTTTGAATTTCAGGGTTATGGAGGTGCGTGACACAAGGCTAAAACTTGGAGAAGTGTCTTATTTAGTTATCTTCTATAACATCACAATTTCTTAGCTTTTTCCACTTGATGGTTTTTGAGTTTTGTTTTTATTGCGTGACATTGAAAACGATCTATAAATTCAAACAAGACGCTTTTGTAAGCATAGAACAGTGGGTTGTGTTTATGGTAAGAAATATTTTTTGGTGAATGAGAACTAGGAAATTGTAGTTGAAATGTTGAATTTGAAATTGCATCTTACTCAGACATTCTTTTAGAAGTAGTGTGTGACGAGCTAAAAGAAATTCTGCATGAGGTTTGGGGGATTACATGTAGTTGTATATACTGAATTAACAAACATGGGAAAGGTTGTTGTTATGTTGCATTGTTGCACTTCTCAACTTTGTGTGTGCAACTTTTCACAGTATTATCACATCAGACACTTTGGCATGTGACTGTGCATTGAAGAGACTGATACAATGGAAAGAAGCCACCTCATTGTTGAGGAACATTGCTTTAGAAGGAGTCTGTTTTTCGGCAGAGTTCCCACAGGGTAGATCTATCGATGATCTGCGTTCGGCAGACATACCTTGTGGTAAGTGAGTTATTAGAACTATTTTGACGTATGAGTTGTGTGACTTTAGAACTAGTGATTGCAGGTGCTCAAAAACAATTGTTTCGAATTCTGTGGCCTGGCTTTTCTTCCTTCGTAACTGAATTACATACATACATACATACATTTTATTGAGCACATCCCCACTGGGGCTTTTCAGTGTTCAATTACATAATATATAATTACATGACATTATATAAAATTAAATATAGAATAATTACAATTACAGAACAATTACAATTACAGTTAAATTACGTAACTATACATATAAAACTGTTATTAAAATAAACATTCGCTCAGGAGTTGCTTTTTCAAAGCTCTCTTAAAGGAAACTGGTTTTTCACATTGTTTCAGTCTGGAGTCAAATTTATTCCAGATGGATACACTTCTATAATAAAATGTTCTCTAGCCTGTGGTAGTTTTAAAAAGGGGAATATTAAGTTGTTGAAAATTCCTCGTTACACGCCGAGATACGCTGCCTCTTGTTACAAACTCAGATGTCAAATATTCAGGCGCTTGGCCCGCCATGCATTTAAATGTTAAGATGGCATCTCGATAGTAAAGGTTTGTTTTTACCGGAAGCCAACGTAGGTTTCTTAATTTAGAAGAAATATAGTCGTACTTCCTTACATTATAAATGATTCGCGCGGCAAAGTTTTGTACATATTGTAGTTTATGAACATTACAAGCTGAGGTGGATGACCATACTGACGAACAGTAGTACAGCTTACTGAAAACGAGAGCGTTGATTATATTTTCAAGCAGTTCTTTGTTAAAAACGAATCTAATTCGGCTTAATTGGGATAGTTTCGACATGCAAGATGAGACAGTAGCAGAAATATGATTATCGAAGGATAATGTGGGATCGAAAATAACACCTAGGTCTTTGACTGTCTGAACCGGGGAAATTTCCTTTCCAAGCAGGGACAATTTAAAGTCTGGTACTTTAAGAGCCATTCTTCGACTGCCAAAGATCATCAGTTTCGTCTTCTCAGGATTAAGCATTAAGCAATTGTCGAAACACCAATTGCGGATCCGTTGTAAATCAGAATTCAACCTTTCTATAGCTTGAGTAGGATCATTTGCGTTAAAGGATAATAGAAGCTGTGTGTCATCCACATAGCATTCAGTTGAACAATCCTGACAGATGTTTGGTAGGTCTTTCACATAAATGCTGAATAGTAATGCTCCTAATTAATAATGATAATGATGAAACTGAAGTGAAGAGAGAAAATTAAACCAGCAAAATAAAATTGACAGAATGGCTAGTTGTGTGGATGTCAGTGAAATGTCTGGCATAGCATAAATTAAAAATGACGAGCCAAAAAATGTACTAACCAAAAAGGGCATGTGACAAATTAGGATCAGGATTTGTATCCAGCGTACAAAAAAACTGAAAATATTAGCATGCAAACAATGAAACCAAAATAATCCTTAAACAATACTTGGCGAATGATGACATTGTTCTTCCAATGTTGGTCAAACTTTGGCAAAAAAGTTTTCATTTAAATGTGGGCATTCAGTTTCGTCGAATTCAGGAAAGCAGAGGCTGGTAATTGGTGATTTACTGTATTTCAAGCAACAAACCTATATTAATTATTAATTTTTCTAGTTTCAGACTTTGGAGAGGTTGTGCTTCTGCGAAAGAGACGCGCTGGTAAGCCATCTGCTCACAGTGAATTCTATTTTCCTGGCTTTGAATATACAGTGCTTTGCTGTGCTAAGATATGTTTCATGATATCATGAAACATATTAGAAAATTCATGCCATAAGTTTAAGACTTAAGGTTCTCTTGTAATTAAAGGGGGTAAGTTTCTAAAGAAACTGTGGTGCTGCGTCGGTGGGGAGTATTACAAGATAATTTGGTTTTATCAACTGACTTGATAATGTGAATTGGCCAATGTAAAGAGATTCAAAAGCTGACATTTCGGGCATTAGCCCTTTGTCTGGGGTAATAGATTCGAATGGATTCGCTCTGACAAAGGGCTAACACTCGAAATGTCAGCTTCCCAATCTCTTTATGGTGGCCAATTCACATTATCAACTCAATTGATAAAACCAAATTATCTTGTAATTAGCCGTCCCTCATATTATTACCCATAATGCATTGTGTTATCATAATGTAATCACGCGCATAAATCATATTTCAGCGCTCTGGCTCACATGATTTTTGTCCCGTGCTTACCACCGACAACAATTGCCCCCTTACTTCGTCTTTTTATGGCCATTTAGTGAGTAACTGTTTTGTTTTCCTTCTATTGCAGTTGACGAGGCTCAAAACGAAACGCAACCAAGTGCAAACAAAACCATTACACCAGGTACAAATTGTGCTCTCCTCGCTCACCCTATGTGAATCCGTGGGGCTTAAGTTTGGATTGAGTCACACATTCAGAAGGAATTCTTTTTCCAAAAAGAAAACAACATTTTGTTGCAAATGACAGTTGCCCCTGCTGATACATGATTTAGAGTGCCTTTGACTTTCTTATTTTATGTGTATTCTGACAAGCAGCCTGTGTTCTGCATTCATTATGTCATTGTGCTCTCTCTCTCAGGTGGGTCGGTATGGCCATGTCATTTTGAAGAAGGATTCTGTCAGTGGTTTCAATTGAATGATGGAGACTTTAACTGGACTAGGCACCAAGGAAAAACAGCCTCACAAAATACTGGGCCTGACACAGATGCAACGACAGGAACAAGTGAGTAACCCCTTTGGAAAATTCCAATATACAACATTTTAATGATAACGAGTCTCTTTTTAGAGGGAACCTCGTGATATACATGTAGCAATTAACTTCCAATATGACAAACCTACCGAATATAACAAATCTCACAATATAACGGACTTCCTGTTATAACGATCTTCCGATTTAATAAACCTTGCGATGTAAAAGACCTTTGACTTAAGGAACTTCGCAATATAACTTACTTTGTGGTATTACGTTCCTCCCGATATAATAACCAGTCGATATAACAAGCTTATAAGGCCGGCAGACATGAGAGGAGAAGTTTCCAGGAAGAGTTTGCGGCATATAGGGTTTTCAAGGACAAGTCGCGGCAAAAATGGCAAGCTAAGTTCACACAACAGGACTTGTCTCTGCGGCATGTTGCAGTTAAAAGTTTTAGCGACTTGTCCTCTTGTGTGTGCCGACATTTACTGATGTTCAGAACCCCTTGATTTTACCAACCTTTTGATTTGACAAATAAACACTGTGGAAACTTTTGTTTCTGTCGACATATTTTAATATCAGTATTTACGGCTACAGTATACTTATTCTGTGTTCAGCAAAAGTGAATTTATTTGATTTCAATGGAGCGTTTTCACTCATGTGGCCATACACCATGCGGGTTTATTGGAAGAGAAGAAAGTGTTTACATTAAAAAAGAGTTCAATAATTTAAAAATAATGAAATAAAAACTAATAAAATTATTATTCCTTCAGGATTGGTTTGGGGCATTAATATGGCTGCTGTGACATCATGTGAAAACAGTTTATATCAGCATATTCAAATATAAAAAGCGTTCTCGGGTTAAGAAAAAAATTAAAAATGTAAGCTTTTGGCTTCCAGAAAACTAAGATGGAAATGCACAAGATAAAATATATGCAAAATGGAAGTGTGAAAAAAATTGTGGAAACGATGAAAGGAAAAAATGTACTAATCTAAAAGAATAGAGTATTGTTTTGGCAACGGCTTGGAGTTATTGTCTGCTTCATTAGTGTTAGCAGTGTACCAAGATTCCAATTCATGTTGAAGGGTCTTGTGAGGTCTAGTAACAATGTTAAGTCCGTTCTTTCAAAGAAGATGTGTGAGGGGTTCTGTGATACCACGGACATAAGGAAGGCAGACCATGGCGGCGGATTTATTTTCAATCAAACAGAAGAACATACCCACCAATTCTTCCGGTGATGGAATAAGTTCTGGGGAAGGTTTTTCCATTGTTACTAGAACTCACAAGACACTTCAACAAGAATTCCCTTCCCCCAATTAAAGTTTAGGCCTCCTATTGAACTTCAAACCAATGTGGTGTATAAAATCCCTTGCGCCGATTGTCCTTGGAGCTACATTGGTGAGACTGGAAGGTGTCTTTCAACAATAAAAAAGGAACACATTCGAAATGTAAAAATGTGTAAAACTGCATGGCTCTAATATTTCATTTCATGCTTGGCGTAATAATCACTCTATCGACTTCAATAATGCCAGAGTAATTAATAAGGGAAACTTCTGAATTTGAAAAAACTTTGGAATCTTGGCACACCGCTAACATTAATGAAGCAGACAAAAACTCCAAGCGGTTGCCAAAACAATACTCTATTCTTTTAGATTAGTACATTTTTTCCTTTCAACGTTTCCACAATTTTTTTACACTTCCATTTTGTATAATTTATATTTCCATCTCGCGCATTTACTTCTTAGATTTTTAAGGCTTTAGCCTGGAAGCCGAAAGCTTACAATATATGTTTTTAAATTTTTTTCTTAACCAGAGAACACCTTTTTATATTGAATATATTTCCAAAACCTGGTTACTCTTCTATTTTTAATAGTCTATAGTAGGTTAATATCAATTAACAACGTTTTTTGCTTGTTACACAGCTGAAGGGTTTTATATTTACATTGAAACATCATTTCCTCGTCGCCTTGATCACAAGGCTCGGCTAGTTAGTCCAACACTGGCAGCAGTGCAACCTAACATTACTTGCCAAGTATGTAAAACTTTATTTCTATTGTTTCAAACCTACGCTGTCACTCTAACTTCGGCATGCGCATTAGATGTTCACCAACGTCATTCAATCTACATCCATAAGTCACGCAAACGTTTAATTTTAATTTTGTTTTCAATTTTCAGATGAACTTGTCTATCCACATGAAAGGTTCTCACATCGGTGCACTGAACATTTATCAAGCTCCCATTGTTGGTTTTGCAGTCAAGAAATTGTCACTCACTAAAGACCAGGGTCAAAACTGGTTCAAACAACAAGTAGACTTTGACAGTGACACAGAATTTCAGGTTCGTAGAGTAAAGAGAACCTTAACAGGGCTCAAAATAATTTTTGAACGGTGGCCGGTCATGTCGACCGGCCAAACCAATTTTAGCTTGGTCATGTCTCGTTTTTGACCGGTCAAAATATTGAAAATGCTTATTTTGAAGAATTTCCCTATTAAGCCGAAAATATCGCCTCATATGCACCAAAATGTGTTGTTAAAGAGGATAAAAGTTTTAGTCGCTAAAAGTATCACTTAAATATGTTTGATTTTCATTTCCACAGACTGCATTAATTCTACTCGACATGAAACTTGCCTGGGTTAACAACTCGCTATATAAAAACTCGCTATATTATTTTATTAGAAATGCTCATTTTGTCATAGTTACCCTGCACATAATTGTGTATTAACTTACCACTTACGCTGAATGCGATTTTGGTTGTAAACGCTTCGAGTTTCTACCAAACACTGATAGGGCTGCATAGGCTCGTGCTACAAGCGAAAGATCGCTGCCCTTCCGCCGCATGTAGGAAATAAACTGAAGAAACGCTAGCGAGGACAATTAAATATGTAACTGCGACGTTGATTGATGCGATGTTCATTGTTGTCTGGTCTGTTTAGCGTATTTACAGAGGTTGATGTTTACTGTGTTATTTTAGCAAGCCGCTAAGACGCCACAGCATTCATGAAGCCGACGATCATAACTGTCTCGTCTGTATTCTCCTATTTTGTAACTACAAGCCGCTGAGATATTTTATTATTTCACTGTTTATATTTTCCAGAAATAAAGGAAAATTTTTTTGTAGTGAATTATTTGAAAACCGCGTACTTGACCGGTCAAAATGACTGCCAAACCCAAATTTTGTCCGGACAAATAGTCATCTTGGCCGGACATTGTCCAGTGACCGGCTGTTATTTTGAGCCCTGCTTAAGTCCACCTCATGGTACAAATAGTCAGTGTATTGACTCCCCGGCAAAGTCACTACGTGTAATTTTACCTCAGACATAACATCCATTACCACTGTTTTTTATCACAGGTGATAATTGAAGGCGTTCGAGGCAGTCAGTACCAGGGTGACATTGCTTTGGATGATATCTTGTTCACAGCTGGTTGCAAGAGACTGGGTAGGACATGTTTGCTGTTTAGTCACATTCGTTCATTTAATCACATGCAATTTAGCAGATAGAGTGCTTTTTTATTTGAGTGTCGAAAGAGATTCGCATCTGCTTTGGTCTTGCATTGCTACGCTACGTGACTGGCTTTAAATTTAAAAGCGTCTCGCCACTTTGTCATCCAATCAGAAGAAAAGGCAAGAGCAATCGTGACTCACTCGCACACGTTTTCCCGTGCTTTGCGTCAGTTACATGTTTTCAAGTTTTCATTGGTTTACTGGATTGTCTGTGTGGTCAGAGGTGGTTTTATGACACTAATACCTAATTGAAAACAGCTCTAAAAGCAGTTAACCCACAGTGGTTACCACGTTTTATAACCTGAAGACTCATTTTCTGGCTAAACTCTCTCCATTTTTCTCATTTAGTCCCATCTTATGTGCGTCTTGTCGACGGTTTGTCATATAACGAGGGTCGCGTGGAAGTTTATCACCAAGGTGTCTGGGGTCCAGTTTGCCGTGAGGGGTGGAGTCAACCAGATTCCTCAGTGGCCTGCAGGGAGCTGGGATTTAATATGAGCCTTTCCACAGGAGGTAACGAGGCATTTGTTTAAATAAAAGTTGAACCCGGCTTCGTAATACATTTTACGAAGTTCTGGAAAACATTTAGGGCCAAAGGAGTTCAACCAATAGACTTTAATCAAGACAAGCACAACTTCAACAAGCCAGAGAATATTACAGTTGTACCTTCAGTTTGCAAATATCAAAGATCAACCATTGTCAAAATAAACAGAATAAACAGCTGCAAATATTTTCCAATTGTTTATTAGGGGACCAATAAACCTTTGTAAGGGGTTAGAGAGAAGCCAAGTCTTTACATGCATGCTGAGTCCATAGGACGCTTTAACCTACACTGTAGCTAGCATTATTTTGCTGCATTTTTAGACAAGACAGTCCCTAGTGTGAATACGGAACTGACCTGTCTGTTAAATGCCTTTCTGACCTCTACTGATATCGTTTGTTGTGCTATCCCTTGTCTCACATACTTCTGGTCATTTTAAGTGTGAAACCTTTAACCATTAAATGATACTGTAAGTCAGTGCTGATCATAAAATGATGCTGAATGTCAGGGGCAAACGCCTAACTGATCCTTACAGTAGCGACTGATCCTTACGGTCGCGACTGATCCTTACAGTCGTGACTGATCCTTACGGTAGCTACTGATCCTTAAGGTAGCGACTGATTCTTACGGTAGCGACTGGTCCTTACGGTAGTTAGTGATCCTTACAGTATTGACTGATCCTTACAGTAGCGACTGATCCTTATGGTAGCGACTGATTCTTACGATAGCTACTGATCCTTACGGTAGCGACTGATCCTTACAGTCACGACTGATTCTTACGGTAGTCAACTGATCCTTACGGTAGTTACTGATCCTTACAGTCGTTACTGATTCTTACAGTCGCGACTGATCCTTACAGTCGCGACTGATCCTTATGGTCGCAACTGATTCTTACGGTAGCGACTGATCCTTAGGGTAGTTACTGATCCTTACAGTCGTTACTGATTCTTACAGTCGCAACTGATCCTTACAGTCGCGACTGATCCTTATGGTCGCGACTGATCCTTACAGTCGCAACTGATCCTTACAGTCGCGACTGATCCTTACAGTCGCGACTGATCCTTATGGTCGCGACTGATTCTTACGGTAGCGACTGATCCTTACGGTAGTTACTGATCCTTACAGTCGTTACTGATTCTTACAGTCGCAACTGATCCTTACAGTCGCGACTGATCCTTATGGTCGCGACTGATTCTTACGGTAGCGACTGATCCTTAGGGTAGTTAGTAATCCTTATGGTAGCGACTGATCCTTACGGTAGTTACTGATCCTTACAGTCGTTACTGATTCTTACAGTCGCGACTGATCCTTACTGATCCTTATGGTCGCGACTGATTCTTACGGTAGCGACTGATCCTTAGGGTAGTTACTGATCCTTACAGTCGTTACTGATTCTTACAGTCGCAACTGATCCTTACAGTCACGACTGATCCTTATGGTCGCGACTGATCCTTACAGTCGCAACTGATCCTTACAGTCGCGACTGATCCTTACAGTCGCGACTGATCCTTATGGTCGCGACTGATTCTTACGGTAGCGACTGATTCTCACGGTAGTTACTGATCCTTACAGTCGTTACTGATTCTTACAGTTGCAACTGATCCTTACAGTCGCGACTGATCCTTATGGTCGCGACTGATTCTTACGGTAGCGACTGATCCTTAGGGTAGTTAGTAATCCTTATGGTAGCGACTGATCCTTGCAGTCGTTACTGATCCTTACAGTTTTGACTGATCCTTACAGTAGCGACTGATCCTTACGGTAGCGACTGATCCTTACGGTAGCGACTGATCCTTATGGTAGCGACTGATCCTTACGGTAGCGACTGATCCTTATGGCAGCGACTGATCCTTACGGTAGCGACTGATTCTTATGGTAGTTAGTGATCCTTACGGTAGCGACTGGTCCTTACGGTAGTGACTGATCCTTACGGTCGCAACTGATCCTTACAGTAGCGACTGATCCTTACGGTAGCGACTGATTCTTACGGTAGCAACTTATCCTTACGGTAGTTAGTGATCCTTAAGGTAGCGACTGATCCTTACAGTCGTGACTGATCATTACAGTAGTTACTGATCCTTACTGATTGTTTGTGTGGCTTCCCTAGACTCGCCGCTGACTGGTACATTTACCGGATTGTACAATGTCAGCTGTCAAGGTGAGGAGAAGTCAATCAAAGATTGCCCAACAGGAGTGTGGTCTAGCTATACCTTGTGTCCAAGCAACAACACTATCACATTGAATTGCTCAGGTGAGCGAGAAATTGTAACTTTTTATTAGCGTATAGATAAATAGTTTCCTCCTCTGTACGCAGGGATGGGAGCGGGGTTGCATCAAAGATAACCTTAGCTCCCTTCTGTTATCGACACATCTCCTCTTTTTTTGGCGGCCATTTTGAATTTTGAGCACGGGATCTTCTGGTGTGTTATCCCGAACCGTGAAATGTCTCGAAGCTTTCAGAGTTTGGCCCATATGTTTGACCTATTTGTTGTCAACAATTCTCTATTACTTTTTAGCACCATCAAGACAAGGGCTATGTACTGTTGTTCTCGTCTTTTCAACTGCCACTGTTTTTAGATGTGATGATTTAAAGATTAATTAATCAGCTTCAATGAAAACATTCTTTAAATTCATAAACTCTAAACATTTTTTAGGTATCCTGCCTGTATGCCCCCTTAAAACTCACATGTATTGTCCAGCGGACAGCAGCGGGTCCA
Organism: Micromussa lordhowensis; assembly: GCA_964020085.1. Lineage (NCBI taxonomy): Eukaryota > Metazoa > Cnidaria > Anthozoa > Scleractinia > Lobophylliidae > Micromussa > Micromussa lordhowensis. The sequence goes on from OZ026602.1 coordinate 2,612,969, forward strand.
AGTCGTGTATCTCGCGGGCCCAACTGTGTGACTTCACCGATGACTGCTGGGATGGCTCGGACGAAATGGACTGCGACAATTACACACGTTGTGACTTCAATGATACAGGAATCTGCGGCTGGCTGCAGGTGAAAAATGACCAGATGAACTGGACACGACACAGCGGCAGTACTTCATCCATATTTACCGGTAAAAAATGATGAGATCATGGATATGTTCTTTCTCTTCGCGGCAAAATTATTTTCCTATCACATTTGAAGACAAACTCATCTGAGAAGCTTTCGGTTGCCTGACAGACCCTGTAAAACATTGATGAGCAGCTTTTGAATATCGAGAGAAAATGGTTATGGCAACTTCAGAAGGAAATTCCCCGATTGCAATGCAGAAAATGTCACCAGTTAATTTTTACAGCTTCATGTAATCGTACCTTTTTTGTAGGCTTCAGCAGTAATTTCACGTGACCTTAGTCGAGGCCAGGCCAGTGACTTGATATCGCACGCGGCTTCTGATTGGCTAACTGCGAGTTTGAGTATGGTAAAACAGTTAGTTGTTAAAGAGTAGCGTAACAAAACACACCAATAATTTGTACTTTTCAGGCCCATCGAAGGACCACAATGGCAATGTTGGCGGTTATTATTTGTACATGGAAGTTTCCGGTCGGCAAGGTGGCGAAAAAGCTAGGATACTCGTCACTCCGAGATTTCAAGGTAACATTGAATCACAGAACAAATCGGGAGAGACACTTAAACCTACTCTATCATTAAAGTTGTCATAATCTGATTGCAGAGTCTCTAATGTAGTGGTGGGCGTGGGAAACAACAACACTCCAAAGTTAAAAATTACAATGTTATAGAGTAAAAACAACAAAATGATAGGAGTGCTGGCTACCCGAAATGACCTAAGAGTGAAAAATGCCAGGCAGTCAGTTAAAAGCGGAGGCCTAATGGTTATCACAATGGACTGGTCAGGGTGATCGTGTCTCCCTTGCCGGGCTTTCTTCCACCTTGGAAGGAGTTCAGCTGACAGTTAAGCTTCGGCACAAGCCACCTGCCTTGGCTGTCATAAATTACTGAATTTACCTTCCCGTTACAAACTAGTACAAGAGCCCTGTGTATATTTATGATTTATTTCCTGTACAGGCGATAACAATGGGCTGTGCAGATTGAGGTTCTATTATCATATGCAAGGATCTGGGATTGGCACTCTCAGAGTGTTAGCCTCTGACCGGTACTCTCAGCGTACACTGTGGACGAAGTCCTCTTCACAGGGCAGCGACTGGGCCAGAGCTGAGATACCACTTGTCAACCTGTCCACGTCGTTTGATGTAAGTTTTTCAACATACTAATAGATGGACATTACAATTCAATACAAAGGTTTGGCGACAACGATGTCGTTTGAAAGTGTACTATTAGTTTAAACCGCAGGTCTGCTCTTTTAACGCAATAATTCCAGAGGTATTCCTCGGCCCATATATATTTCTTCAAAAGCGGCGGAGGGGTCGGGTGTGTAGAGCTTTTTATCGGAGCAATGGAATTAAATATATAGGTACATATAAGAATACCCCGTGATAAGCTCTTCAAACGCAACGGTATGAAATACACAACTCTTCCCAAACTCTGATAGAGTAGAAAACCATCTTTAAGTCCACGCATGATCTCGTGGATGTATTTTCGTGAGGAGAGGGTAGGGGGGGATATTTAACATTGGAAGGTTTGACTTTTAAGATTTCTTGGTATTTCTGTCAAGCCGGGCGGAGAACTAGTGGGTAACGGAATGGAAACTTAGGTATGTATTTGTGAAGTATCTGTTACTCGTTCTAATTAGCTTTGTTTTCTCTGATTTTTTTCGTTCTTTTTTCTCTCAGGTGATGCTTGAAGGCGAGCACAGCGGAGTGAGTCCGCACGGGGACATATCTATTGATGATGTGTCGTTCACGCCTGAATGCAGACCTGCACTTCACGGTACTGTTAATTTATCTTCTCGTTTTAGATATCAAATGGTCCTCTTCGCGACTCATTGTTCATGAGCTGTTTTCTCTTGTTTTACATCATAGAAAGCGTCGCCTGCAGGGAGGGAACCTTTCAATGCAGAAGTGGCGAATGCATCTCTTTGTCCCTTCAGTGTGACTTCAATGACGACTGCTTCGACGGATCGGACGAGCTAAACTGCGGTAGGTTATCTAGGGTACTAAGCAGAAATTCAGAACGAGAGGAAAACAAATTTGCGCGTATTCTCTGATGAAATATGTACACGTTGTTATAATTGTTTGCTTGCTCTTCCTTGTGGTAAAACAACGCATAAGGGCGCATGCGTAAAATATTGTATGTATGATGTACGAGATGCCTACTGGGTGTGTTTGACTGCGCTTCTCTTGTCTCTTGTGCAATGTTGATAGTTCTTACAAATTTCCAGGACTCCAGACACCAGGGAGATGCGACTTTGATTTTGACCTTTGCCACTGGCGCAATCTGACAGATGATGATTTCGACTGGCAGAGACACACTGGGGACACCCCCAGCTTTGGGACGGGACCCATGTACGATCACAGCAAAGGTTATGGAGGGGGAGGTATGTGTGGTGGTTTGTATAATGAGCACACTAATAAAAGCAAAGATGGTTTGGATGGAGGCATGTTTAGTTATTTGCTTCTGTCCATTGACCTTTCTCAGGCCCTATCTGCACCGCGCTGGAGAAATTTGAAAACGTCGCTTTCACTCTGAAAACGCATCAAATGTTTTCCGTCCACGCTACGCCAGAGGAATTTGAAAACGCAATAATCACCGGCCATTTTGGATTCGGTTTGAGGAAAACTCGGACAGGGAAATCATCAGTCATCAGTCATTATCGTTTTTCCGTGCACACGAAAACGCAAATCCGGCGTTTTCAACTTCCTCCGGTTTGAAGAGCGTTTTCGAAAAGCTACGTTTTCGTGACGGATTAGTGTGGACGGTAGGCCTTAAAT
>OZ026602.1:2625930-2690930 GCA_964020085.1 Micromussa lordhowensis
TGAAGACATTTGTCGGGTTTTTCAACGGCCATTCGCATGCATGAATGACCCCGAGAGCAAGCAAATCTGCACTTGAGCAAACAAATTATTCTGCAAGTATTTTCTTGGGGCTACGGACTGAACATATACTTAAACCTATAAACCTTACGACCTATTACCATAAAATTGTCAGGTTTATTAGAAGTTTTGTTTAGTCCGTAGCCCCATGAATACGTACATAGATAATTTAGTTCACGTGTAGATTTGCTTGCTCTCTGGGTCATTCATGCATGCGAATGGCCGTTGAGAAACCCAAGCCGCACGAGTCAAGTTACAAACTTCAAGGAATATTTAATTCCAGTGTATTTAGTGAGCTAACCGAGCATACTGAAAGTAAAATGATAATTTTTACGAGTGGACCGCTGCAAAGTTTAAGACTATTTTTGTAAGTTTTGCATACGGTCGATAAGGAGGCGGAGATGATTGACGTCCACCAAACTTAACGGTTTTGTCTAGCGAAGGTCGCGTGTGAAATTTCATAAATTACCACTTTTGACTCGTGACGTCACTGGACGACATTATCGCCCAGTGCTTTCAGACGTCTCTCTCCCGAGACTTAGCGAGAGGAGGAGACGGCTGAAATTCTGGCTAACCGAACCTTTGATAGTTCATAACGACGAGAGCATATTTTCCCGCCAATTATTCAAAAACACGGAAATATTTTTCTTTTCGCCTCGTTATTGACGATCGACCTTATGTATACAAGGTCAAGTAGTGTGTACGAACATAAATATTGCGAGTTACAAAATTTGCTTTTTCGTACTAGTAATTAAAAATCCTTCGACAAGATGACTACATTTCTCCTTCACTGTTCTTTTGTTTTAAAAGATTTTCTGATGCTGGTAGCTCAGCAAATCAAGACTGAGTACTCGACTTAACTGGTTCTCCTATTTTTGGAGCAAAGTTATGGAATTACTTGAAAGCTGAATTGCACAAAGAAACCTTGCAAAAACACAATTCACCAATTTTTATTTGCGGTGCTTGGTGATTATAGTCTCGACTTTAATCTCAAAAATTACTCATTACCATTAATCAAACTCTAGCTATTACGATTTCTTTTTTTAAGTTCTTGTTCAATCCATGTAAATTCTAGTTATCTTATTCATTTAAATTACCTGTTTTAAAATCACTTTTTGCTAAATATGATCATAAATAGTACAAACCCGCCTCGATTAGCTTTGCTATATCAGTGCGGGTTGTGTAATCCTTTGAATTGTAAAATTCAAAATTATTGAAATAAAAATTGAATTGAATAGACCTCGCCCTCGGTTAATAAGTAATATTGTTACATAGCTGGCATTTTTCCCGCTACAGCGCGCCCATTCATTGGTTAGTCAAATGCCATGAACGGGCAACATTGGGAAAACTATGACGTCAAACGGGAAATAGTTCACTATTACCCGCGAAATGTTGACCGCTGTTGCACCTGGCCTGATGTTGTCGCTGGAATCTCAGCGCGTTTTTCAAAATTTGCTTTTGTTTTGTTTCGTTATATTACAAATCACTTAATGACTTGTCCCTTGGGGAACAGTGAATTTTGTTTCTCTCGAATCTCAATGTTTCCCTCGACTTCGTCTCGGAAAACATTGAGATTCTCTGGAAACAAAATTCACTGTTCCCCTCGGGACCAGTCATTAAGCGTTAAATATATGCACCGAACTAAAAGGTACGGTGGCCCATAGGTGTCACGGCACAACCAAATGTCTTACGGCACAACCAAATATCTCACCACACAACCAAATGTCTCAAGGCACAACCAAATATCTCACCACACAACCAAAAACTCTCACGGCAAAACCAAATATCTCACAGCAAAACCAAATAGCTAGCCGTGAAACCAAAAACTCTTACGGCAAAATCAAATAAATCACGGCAAAACCAAATTTTTAATTCGAGGCAAAACCGAAAAACACACCCAAAAGCAAATAATTCGCTGCTAAATCGAATATTGAAGTCACGGCAAGACCAAACACCCTTACGGCAAAACGGAATAACTTCACGGCAAAACCAAAATTCTCACGGCACAACCAATTTTAGCTCACGGCGGAAGTGAATTTCACGGCGGAAGTATTTGTAACGGCGGAAATGACTCCCTGACTCAGTAGAGGCTACTCAGTGCCGGTCAGTATAAAACATGGACTGCGGGCTACGGACTACGGAGGCCTACTCTGGGACCTTAAGTCGCCGTAACTTAAGGCAACTTTGGGCGATTTAAGGCGACTTAAGGCGACTTAAGCGAAATTGGCCAAAAAAACATTGCGACTTTAGGCGACTTAAGGCGACTTTAGGCGACTTAAGGCGACTTAAGGCGACTTTAGGCGACTTAAGGCGACATAATTTCACTAGAGTGATACAAACCTAAACTTAGTAACAGTTTCTCCATATACTTTAAAATTTTCAACAAAGTTTCTTGCATTAAACCAATATTGTACCCGTCATCTGTTTACTTTTGTATTCACACAAGTCATCATATACTCAATTATCCAGATTTCAAACCATTTTTTAAAATACTTTTTAAGATAGAATTACCACCAACACTGAACAGTTACTATTATAAGAATAATAATAACAATAAATACAAGGAAGGTAGCATGAATATTAGTGAAGATATCACAATAAAATCCAACATCAAACAAAAATATAAAAATATAGGAGTGATTGCAGAATACCCAGCCCAGCCATTTACATGTGTCGGTATGCTTTGAAGAACCAGGTATATAACAAAAGTTGCTACTCTTATTTAATGAGATGCAAATAAGTGGGCCAGGTATTCTGCAATCTAGCCAAAATATACATTCACAGTGACAAAAATTTAAGAAAAGAGACATGATTTAGCTTGGTTTATATATTTTCCATAATTGAAACAACAAGAAATTAAAATAAATGAATCTTATTTACATGCATTTATTTTACAATGCTTCCCAAATTATAAAAATGGTTATTTTGGTAGACTTATCTGCCATGTTTTTAGCATCTCCACTGTCAATTTTGGCATGGGAGTTTGGCAAATGCATGCCTTTCCAAAGTTGCTCAGTCCTTTTCAGGGACCTAGTCAATTTGCTGCTCTCCTGCCTCAGTCTGACAAAGCATTCTAATACCATAATGAGTACCGCATGCTAAGGTCCTTTGTAAGAACACTTCATTTCGAATTTCACCAACTACTGGTGTGGCTCCAGAAAACTTTGACGACCCAGTTTATATAGTGAATCCGCAATCGAGGTTTTTTTTTTTACCATGGTTGATCAGACCACCAGGAGACATGCCTTCCAAGTTTTCACTGCTTTTCACCTGGTACATTACAAATGTCCAGAACGACATTTTCACAACGAAATACTTGAAATTGATAGATACACACACTGGTCTCCGCCATTTTGATTATCCCAGTAACCCTTGCGCCGCTAACTGGTTTCCATGCTTCAAACATACAAGACATCACGCGTGTTTTCGGCCTCAAATTCTCCTGCTCAGTGTTCCCGATTGCAGATTTATTTCAAATCAACCAATTCAACTTTAAGTAAGAATTAGTTTCGCGATTTGTTTTCTTTCTCTTTTTTTGTAAGCGCCCGTCGGAGTAATCATACTAGCATGTGCGTGACTAACTCACGTGCGCTTTAACTAAGTCACGTGTTCCAAAACCTGGCGGCCATGTTTACTAGTAACAAAAATAAAACTTTAAGCTTTCGATAGTAACAGAAGCGCAGTCCACGCAGATAATGACTTATGCTGGAGAAAGGGCCAACTTTCGTCACTCTTTTACACTGGGTAAGTAGAGTATTTAAAGGGTAGCCTCACTTCGATTCAATTGACTTTGAATTACCATATGTTTCAATGTTTTTCTGCCCAGTGTAAAAGTGACTAGAAAGAATTGAGCCTTAACCCAGAATGTCTGTCTTTTTATTCTTTTTTTATCTTGATGATCTGGAACACCTCTCACTGTGCTGTTTATACACTGTAGGTCTTCGAAAATCTGATTCGGTAACATATTACAAAAAGTAATAAATTAAATTGTTGCAGTATAGTTTTTTGTTATCTCTTTCCATATTCAATATAATATTATTTCCTGTTGATAACATAGAGTGTCATCTTTTTTGTTAACTTTTTTACAATTAAATACAAGAAAAAAATTAAAACTTAGTAGAAATAAAAAGCCATCTGTCAGAGAGTATACATCAGATTGTCATTCCAGTTTAAGTCTAAATGTAGAAATTATTCCTGCCAACATGGGGGCTAGACAGGTGCAGGACTAATATAATATTAGCTTTTTCATGTGTAAGAAAGCCAGCATAATACAGTGATTGCTGGGTCCTCAGCTTTTTAAAGGGCCCTAGTCAGCCCCATTTTCAATGCCATGAAAATTATTGACATTGCATGTTGAAGTGAAGTCTTATCGCTTTACTGTAAGTTGTGTTCCTGAAATGTCCCTTTATCTTTAGTAGTTTCACAGTGATTTCATTTGCTTAGACATCCTCCGAATAAACTATATTAGTATCACCCAACTAGTGGACTAATGCAAATCCTGCAATTTTAATTGATTACGCTACTCGAGGACTATTAGTAATAGTCCTCGAGTCCTTATTATTGCCTTTTCTGTCCAACTAGTTGGGTGATACTAAAGCAATTATTAGACCCTTTGCCCTTAAGGGCCACGGGCCAATAGCCCATGGGGCAAAGCCAAACTCTCATATATAAACAAAAAGAAAGGTGTGACGAGTAGTAGTGCCCAGTACCCATTTATACATCTGGACGAGGAGAGGCACTGTGGAGTATGTACACAATGCAATGATCCCCAATAGGGGTTCACTGCACCAACCATTAGGTTACCATGCCTCCTTGTCCTCTAGGTTGGAGTGGAGGTTACTTTGCATGACAGTTGTTAACTCCAATAACCTTCTACAGGGGTAATTTGAATAGGGGTAACCTTTTTAACATTGCATAACTGATACCAACTTAAGGTGACTTAGGGCAACTTAAGGCAACTTAAGGCGACTTTAGGCGACTTAAGGCGACTTCAGGCCCCAGAGTAGGCCTCTACGGACTACGGACTGGGTATAAAACACGGACTCAGGTATAAAACGCGGACTAAGCATTACGGACTAGGTATAAAATACGGACCGAGCATAACGGACTCGGCATAAAACACGAAGAAAGGTTCTACATTGAATAAATTCTCGCACTAATGTTTTCATAAATAGAAGCTACTTGTAATTATAGAAGTCTCATTTCCCGAAAGTGTCCACTCATACAGGTTCCGCCATACTCGATTGCCGAGAAAAAAAATAGAAGACACTGAAAGTCACAAAATTGACGAGCTGTATGAATTTTCGAATGATCCAAGCGATGATTAAATGTTTTGAAAGATCAACAGTCGAGAGATTTGAGGAGAATTCGAACGACATCTCCCGCTGTTTATTCATACGATAATGTATTCGTTATTAAATAAATACACATAAATACGGCCATAATGAGGGACAAAAAGTTGATAAATAGACGAAACGACATTACACAAGGATGGCAGTTCTGCACTCCTTGATATCGCCTTGGAAAAGGAAGGGGAAAAGGAAAAAAAAACAGTTCCTCCAATACGGGCTATTCAGATTTGGTCACCCACCTAAGCACTATCCCAGTTGAACACGGCTTAACTTTGCTGATCGGACCAAACACGTTGCTGTACTTGCACATGCGCAATTACCATTCCCTTGATGCAATTATTGCCCCCGCAGGGTTTTGGCCCAGAGGCCAAAACCCGAGGAGGCATTAATAGGACCCCCCGCGTATAAAGAATGTGAAATATTGGTGTAGTATCGGTAGTATGCGAATCGAGCCCGATTTGAAGAAACTAGGCGCGCCCCGGTTAATTTTTCAGTAAGCTCGCAAGGCAACTCTGGGTAATTCTTGCAGCCACGAGGACGAGGAGAGGTATTGTGTACGCGACTTGATTCGTTAGACACAAATCGGCAACGGGGTCGACAGACTCGATCCAAACACCACACGTATAAAGTAAACAGATCAGGATCACAAATCAAAACTCAAAACCCACTCAAAGAAACAACGACAAAATGTATCCTAAGCGACTGAGTTTAGTTTCCTTTTGTTATCTCAAGGATCAGAAGTTAGTAAAGGATTTATAAACGGTGTCGTTTCAATGATTATTACATAATTCTTGCAGCCACGTGCACGAGTGTAGTCGCGTTGGTTCGCTCTGACACGAGCACAAAGACCACGAATAACTTTTTAAATCTATCATCACTTACTTGAAATAACAGAGATTTTTGTTCATTTTGTGTGGTTTGAAGGATTACACCGAGGGTAAAAGGTCAGATCAGCCTGTTATTTTAACGATTCTGGGGAGATTTTGTAATAAAAGTTGTACAGTTCATTACATAATAAACGTGATATCTAAAGCGGGGGCAGATGTAGTGAGAACTATTACTAGTTATAAGGAAAGTGCCGCTTCTCCGATCATTAAAGCAAGAGAGTATGTGCAGTATCACATATCTTTTTTTCATACCTTTTCTCATCTTAGAAATTTAAAACAATGTGTTCACCGTGGAGTCACTACACCACAAGTACAGCAACGTGTTTGGTCCGATCAGCAAAATTAAGCCCTGTTCAACTGGGATAGTGCTTGGGTGGGTGACTAAATCTGAATAGCCCGTATTGGAAAAACTGTCTTTTTTTTTCTTTTTCCCCTTCCTTTTCCAAGGCGATATCAAGGAGTACAGAACTGCCATCCTTGTCTAATGTCGTTTCTTCTGTTTATCAACTTTTTGTTCCTCATTATGGCCGTATTTATGTGTATTTATTTAATAACGAATACATTATCGTATGAATAAACAGCGGGAGATGTCGTTCGAATTCTCCTCAAATCTCTCGACTGTTGATCTTTCAAAACATTTAATCATCACTTGGATCATTCGAAAATTCATACAGCTCGTCAATTTTGTGACTTTCAGTGTCTTCTATTTTTTTTCTCGGCAATCGAGTATGGCGGAACCTGTATGAGCGGACACTTTCGGGAAATGAGACTTCTATAATTACAAGTAGCTTCTATTTATGAAAACGTTAGTGCGAGAATTTATTCAATGTAGAACCTTTCTTCGTGTTTTATGCCGAGTCCGTTATGCTCGGTCCGTATTTTATACCTAGTCCGTAATGCTTAGTCCGCGTTTTATACCTGAGTCCGTGTTTTATACCCAGTCCGTAGTCCGTAGTCCGTAGTCCGCAGTCCGTGTTTTATACTGACCGGCACTGAGTAGCCTCTACTGAGTCAGGGAGTCATTTCCGCCGTTACAAATACTTCCGCCGTGAAATTCACTTCCGCCGTGAGCTAAAATTGGTTGTGCCGTGAGAATTTTGGTTTTGCCGTGAAGTTATTCCGTTTTGCTGTAAGGGTGTTTGGTCTTGCCGTGACTTCAATATTCGATTTAGCAGCGAATTATTTGCTTTTGGGTGTGTTTTTCGGTTTTGCCTCGAATTAAAAATTTGGTTTTGCCGTGATTTATTTGATTTTGCCGTAAGAGTTTTTGGTTTCACGGCTAGCTATTTGGTTTTGCTGTGAGATATTTGGTTTTGCCGTGAGAGTTTTTGGTTGTGTGGTGAGATATTTGGTTGTGCCTTGAGATATTTGGTTGTGCGGTGAGATATTTGGTTGTGCCGTAAGACATTTGGTTGTGCCGTGACACCTATGGGCCACCGTAAAAAGGCGAATGGGTAGGGTCTGCATTCAGCCAAGTATCGCCGAAGCTCGTCCCGATTTCCGTAAGTCTGCCAGCACTGTGAGAGTAAAGTGTCTTGCCTAAGATCACTACGCAATGATCCTGGGCAGGGCTCCAACCAGGACCTCTCCATGAGGAGTCCAGACACAATTGGTTCACTGAGGTACAAAGAGAGCGGTAAATCAAAGAGAAATCAGGGGCCAGCAGTGGTACACGAATTAAGCGCCAATTAAGGTACACAAAGAGGTACATAATAAAGCGGACAATTATCGGGATGCACTGATGTAGAATAGCTGCTACATCAGTCTAAGTTTCATTCGTTCTTGCAGGTGCCCCGACCGTTGCTCCTCCGAGTACCCCATCAGTGACACCAACTATCGCACCATCTGAGCTGCCTCTTCATCAGATGGTAGAGGGAGGTAGGTCAAGAAGAATTCTTTAGGGACAAAAAAATATCATACCGCCATATTTTTTTCATTCTCTGATGTTTACCGGGCTTCTTAACCATTCCCTCTATTAACTATGCTCCGGTGCAAGGAAAACATTCCAAGTTACAGGCGCGGTAAACGGGAATAGAGAAGCGGACTGTCAGGCCGGCTGACTGAGTAGATAACGTCTCGTACAACTGACCAATCCCAGTGCACGTACTATCTGATAGTGTATTGTAAAGAGCAGTAAGATCTCGCGGCAGATTTATTTTCACTGCGCAGTTCTCTTTGGCCGGTGTTGTCGTATAAAAGTGATTTTCCTATGCTAGATGTTAATAAATCCCTTGTCTATTTGTCACTAAAGGATGTAACGGCAATGATGTTGTGAACACAACATATGGCTACTTTGACTGGTATCACAACACTGGTTTTGTTCGAAGCACCAACTACCCAGCAAACTATCTCAACAACCAAGACTGTCGATGGTTCATCAAAGTGGCACCTGGCTACCGGATCAACGTGACCGTAGTTCACGCCGACATCGCCTATGCAACGCATGAGGGGAGCCTGGGTGACAGTTTGCAAGTCGATGACGGGAGATCGTTAACGGGTAGCCATGATCAATCGCCGCCGTGGACGTTTTTGTCGCTTGGTCCCCTTGTACGTGTTCGCTTCGAAACAGATTCACAGGACACTGGAAAGGGATTTTATCTTACTTACGAAAGAGGTAATGGAGTGTTTGGAATTCTCTCATTTGTCGTAATTTCTTTAATTCATGTTTTTGGCATTTCGTACTCAGTCAAACTTTAGTGGAAGGTTATGTTGTGTTTGATTTGGACGAATTTGCGTGTCATCCTTGCGGAGGGGCCATGCTAATCTTCTCCGGCTGTATCGTTCATGCTACGGAAACCGGGATAAGCTCCGGCCTGATGGGCCGCTTGGCTCGTATGCAGACGTTACCTTTTACCTATGTTGGGTTTGCGTTTCTTATAATGCCCCATTCACACCAGCCAAACTAGTTTAACTAAATCAGGTTTAGGTTTTTCCAATTTGTCCATTACGTCTTGTAGTCATTTCGAGAAGACAAATTTCAAACCACCTTGCTGACATGTTTTAATCAAAAAGGGTTTTTTGTTAAGTTGTTGGGTGGGTAGGGTAGGAGCAACTACTTTTCAACCGTGTTTAGTTGAACCACTCTTAAACATGTTTAACATGTTGGCGTGAACCGGGTATTGGACACTCGCTCCTGCACAAATAAGGTAACAGAACTGAAGTGTGTTACTTCCGAGTTCTTGTTGTCAAGTGTTTAACTGGTAGTGATTCGGCCATATCTGTTGGTTTTGTCTTGATATAAAGTATAATCGTATTCATTGTCAAGAAATACCATTGCTCCGGCCCTTGTGACGTGTTAAACTGTTCCTAGCCACTACAGTAAAACCGATGAATTCACCGTAGAAGGGTTTTGTGTTTTGTGTCAACTGTTAATTCGTGTATTCAAACTAAAGCTTTGTTCTGGACTTGTTGTAGTTGGTAGCTTTTCTTGTGAGCTCTTGTGCACTAGTTGTTTATTAGTTTAATGCCCAAAACTGTGAGTGGAGCACAATTTTGTTTCAGTTCGCTGCTGTGTATTGAGAGGTTTCTTCCATGATGTGTGCATTATAAAATAATCCATGTTATAAAGTTAAACAATATCGTGTGAACTGTTTTTCAGTTAAGGCTGAAGTGTTCATATTCTAAATGGCAGTTAAGTTAAATTAAACTTTGCTGCCTTAAATGGTGTGCACTAATAAACAACTCTATCTATTACTTAATATTTCTTTTCTATTGATCTTTTTCTGTCGCGCTTGTGTATTATAAGTAATGTGAAAAACGTCAATTTGATTTCGAGGCTCAAGTTTGGTTGCATCTTATATAACCGTAGCAAAAGTATATCCTGCACTTACCCTGGCGGTTGAGAAACTCTTGTACATGTGTATCTTGATTTGTGTTTTGATTTCGAAAAATCTTTACCGATAGTTTTGTCTATTATTACAAGTAAGATAACTTCTGTAGCTTCACAGTTCATTTGGTGAAATATTTGCACTAATATTGTTACGTTCTTGGCTTGGCTTGTAGTTCCGATGAAGCGTAATTAACAATCTTTGTTAACTTCCTTTCAGTCTTAATAACTTTCATTGCGCTCTCTCAATCTGTCCGCTGATTTCTTCAATTTCTCAATCGTTGTTTCTGTAGTCGAGGAATGATCGTTTCTGTACTAGAAAGCTGCCAATGTAGGTCCGCCTAAGCCAATTTTAACTGATTTATTCATGTTCAGTCAATATAACTGAAGAAAGTTCCACCACACACACGCCTCGCTTGACGACCTCTGTACAAGCATCCGTTTCGAGCCCGCCGATGACTTCTACAGGTAAAAACATCGTTTTTACTGCATGGTGGTTATTGCATGCGACCAATAGATTCACTTAGTGCATGCGCAGACGACAGAGATAGAAGGGACACCTGTGTTGAAAAGTTCTCATCTGTCGACAGTTGTCGTTGTATTTATCTTATTAAGTTTCTTGTTCTTCGTAAACCACTCTGTAGTGGATAAGTGTTTACAAACTAACTATGCTATCCACTGGATAGCGTTATCAGATAGTGTCCATAATTTGCAGAATGAAGCACGAGCCTACATTAGATAGGATCAGAAATCCAGATTGTCGGGAGAAGCTGGTGGCCGTACGGAATTTTAACAAAACTGTGCTGTTTTAACCTATTAATGCTTTGGCTGACTGTATTTTTACTAACAGTTTATTAATATATTTACGCTCAGCCCAATTAATCCAAGCATCAACAAGTTCATCGACTGTGCTAATATCAACAGTCCAGGCATCAAGCTCTCCTGTCCGAGGTATACCTTAACAATCAGCTTAATATTCAGCTTGCATGAAGCATTAACATAGAAGTGAGAAATGACCGACTAATCGATTGAAAGAAGGAAATGATGAGTTACCGCGTGTCGACTCGCGTGTACGCGCGAGACGTCACGTATCGAGCGCGTGAGTACATGAGAAAGTTACTAACAGTGTGGTGAATGGTGGTTTAAAATTAGTCATTCTCCGCAAAGAATTTCGCGGCATACGGAAAGCAAGGCGAAACTGATCCATCTAAAGAGCGTCGATAAAATGAGCATTTGACAGGGCATAAAAAAGAAACAAATCTGATTGTGAAGAGTTAAACATCCACTCAAGATAAACCACCATAAAAAATATTTTTGTTGTTTTTGCGTTTGTTGTTTGTTTGGACGCGCTTCGCATGCGCAGTTGGTCTGAAGACCAGCTAATAATTTCGTGACGCGGTTGGGTCTGCAGTAAACGTTCGCCAAAAATACTTTGGCCCCAGACTTCGCACGTGCTGGCAAAAGTTCAAGGTGGAGGGTGAACATTAAAAAACATTGTTAGTTTTTCTAACCGTGCTAGTTGAAACCCTTGTTGCTGGTATTACCAGCTTTGTAATATGTCGAGTGAAGTAGAGCATACTTAACTAAGAGTAGAGTTGAAAAAACTTGTAACATTGTCCCGCATCAGGCTGAAAGAATATGTCACCTTTATAACTTAACGTTAATTTAACAATGGCATTGAAAACAGAGCATCAGTTTAAAATATAAACAACCATTGTTTCTCTATTTTTCGTTTCGCATCCGACGAAATTAGTGCAAACAGCGCCAATTCACGAGACAGACAATAACATATTCACAACGGAAACGATAGTGAACATTCTGACGTCACCTACTATCACTATTACGTCATCTACAGTCACTTTGACGTCATCTACGATGACAGCGATGTGAGTAACTAAAACAAACCGTCACAGGTAAAAAATATGAACTAACATCCTTCAAAGGTGAAGCCGCTGAGTTCCTTCCTTTTGCTAGCTAACTGTGTCAGTATCAAGTATTATACGCATTCAAAACTGCAGTTATTATAAACTGTAAGTAATTACAACTCACCTAAACGCAAACTCAACATGACCTAGCACTGCGGAGTCAGGCTCTGTAGATGATGATGATGATGATGATGTTCGAGGAAAGCTATGTCTTTGTTGTGATGATTGTTATTGTTGTTGTTGCAGTAAGTTGTATATAGCTCTTATTAACCGAGCTTAGTCGGTCTGTACGGTATTAGGCCTTTTGGTACTGCCATAAATAAATATTGTTAAGTGGAAATAATCAATGATTTTGCATATAAGTTTGCAAGTGTTTCACTGCAAAACATTACCGGTCTAAATGCCGCTCTAGATGGGAAAATCTAGACCGCTTTCAATATCGTGAATTTGGTAGTTTGGTAGTTCCCAGCCCTTGTAAGACAGAGCCATATAAAAATATAAAATATTAACATAAAACAAAACTGAACTAAAACTAAACTAAAGTTAAATCAGCGTAATACTGTAGGCATAAGCCATTCACAGTAAATACCTAAACTTAAGATTTCCCTGTAGAATTTGTTGACTAAGCTGACATTTTAATAACAAATTCAGATTCCGTTCTTAAAATTTTCATGGAAATAGTCACGTTGTCCTTTTAAGGTTCCTTGCTTTCTTTAAAAACAATTGTCTGTCGGTCGATAATTGCTACTAATTACTACAGTTGTAACTAATTATAACGCCAACCGCTAATGTATTAGCTTTAATAATAATAATAATAATAATAATAATAATAATAATGTATTGTCCCATATAACCCTAATTTGAACCCCTTCCCCCTTTTTTCTTGGAAATTGAATTCTTTCTAACGTGGCCACAGCTGTTTCACGTGGTATGAAAACATCGGCCACATGCTATAGGCAAACGAACCACGTGATGCACAATGAACCCGCTCGCAGTCGGGCGGTAATCGCACCTGGCAAACGCGCCTGGCAATCGCGCCTGTCTCGCGATGTTAATCTTTTTGCTTTCATCCAAAGTGTTAGAATTGAAACTGATCTCGTAAGCGAAGATCCAGTAAAGCTGTATGTATGTAGATTCAAAGTGTTAAGGGGATACTTGGCGGTTTTTCGTACATCAATCATCTTATGTCTCATTTGTTTATCTCACTCTTAGTTTCCACCGAAGGACCAACCACAGCTGGTAAGTTTCACAAAGTTCCAATAACTAGCTCTCAGCAGATGTTGGTGGGCATCACCCATCGAGCTCCCGGCACTGCTTTGGGTTTTCATGCAACGCTTTCGGGGGGAGACGTGACAAGCCAAAAGATTGGTTAAGACAATACACCATATTTGTATTCTCGGTATTGGACTGGAACTAGCATGCAATTGAGGCTCATACGGGGAATATCATTAAAAAGAGATAAATAACATTTGCATTTGAAAACACTTCCCGCATTAGCCTCAGTTGCATAGAGTACTAAAGTGTGACGTCACAAAAAAACTAAATTTTTGAAATTATGGGATTTACTGAAATATTCTGAAAGTACATGACGAAGAATGTTTACTTGCCAAAAATCAATATCTTATTGCAATTTGGGGATGAGATATTGGCCCCTTAATGCTCCAGTGACTCCATACAAATCCTTGTAATTTTGTCTCAGTTCTAACCGGGTTAGAACTGAGACAACATTTTTTGGCAAGTAAACATTCTTCGTCATGTACTTTCAGAATATTTCAGTAAATCCCATAATTTCAAAATTTTAGTTTTTGTGACGTCATCACTTTAGTACTCTATAGTTCTCTGGTTGGCATATTAATAACAATAGGTGACGTCACTGATACCTTTGCTATTGTCAGCTTTCGAAATATTAACATTAGGCCAGATAGCGCGTCGGAGAAGACACATATGAAGTTCAGTTTTGACAGTTCGAAAGTAACCAATGCCACAAGTGATGGGTTTTATTGTCAAAGAAATTTTGCGTCATCTGATTTCCATTAAAACGCTATTGTATGTCTTGTTTGTTCGTCTCGTATATTCAGGTTGCAGGATTTGCAACAATAACAAATTACCATTTTAGTCACACTCATTTTCCCCTCTTGTTTTTATCAGCTGAAGAAAACACCCATGTGCCTCAAAAAGGTAAACGTCTTGTTCATCTTTCATTTTCATTATCTGAATGAATTGTCGCTCAACTCCTCTGGGAAGTGTGGAATGTCGATCCCAATAACTACTGCAAAGAAGGTCAGGACCTATAAGCCTCAGGGGTGTAGTAAAATGGCAAGTGGTTTTTGACAACCCAGCGACCCTTTGGTAACCCTTTTTGACCGAGATTTTTTGTCAACACACGAGTTTTATGCTTTTAGTATATGACTCATTGTACGTTTGTGACGCATCATTCGCCTTGAGTTTCTAGTTAAATACGGTCTTTCTCATCTTGTTATCGTTGCAGATACGCCCAGCAAGAGTCCTATGAAAGGAGGAGTAATAGCCGGGATAGTCTTGTCACTGGTGGTGTTGGTGATATTGGTGGTTCTTGTTTGTGTGTGTTTTAAAAAGAAAAAGAAGAGCAACCACCAGGGAGGTAGGAACTCAGCCTATACTGTATACTGTGAGTACTCTGACAGTTTTTTCGTTTGTTTTCGGCGCGTGCGTTCCAGTGCAAGCACCCGTCAGATAATCGCTAGGGTGGTTTTCTAGTGTTGTCGAAATAAAAAAAGCCTGAACGAGGCCTAAGAATCTGCAATAGCTGTCTATGAATTTACTTTTCTTTGGTTTAGGTAAAACAATTTGAACTTGCTATACATAAACAATAGCCCCCGTTTGGCGCGAAAATATACTAGGATATTTGTCCGCGGGCATTATCTGCTCCGAGAAGCGAACAGTTTTCCGAGAGCGTAGCGCTAGCTCGAAGAAAACTGTGAGCTTCGAGATGCAGATAATGTCGAAGGACAAATATCCGAGCATATTTTCAATCTGAATGGATGCTATCGTGTTTATTATCCTTCAAATCGCAGTTTTAGCTGGGGCATATTCGGTCACGTAGTGCGTTTAGACCAATCGCGCGCGTATTATAATGCCTGTCACGCTCTAGTACACGTTGTATGCAGATTTTCCTTAGTTTTTGGTCTGATAATTGCAAACCTTTTTGAAAAACGTGTCGTTTTCGTATTCTATCCTACGTATTACTGTTATTTCGCCTTGAATTTATTGATTCACTCTCGACATTGTCTTCTTATTATTACCAGTCCGTCACGGATTCGTCAACGAAGCCTACGATAACCTAGATGGAATGAACTTGGCACCCGTTGAACGCACAGCCAATCACAGCCAAGCACCAGCTACACAACAAGTATCAAGACTACCAAGCCAAGAGCCAGTAGCTTACTTTGCAGGTAGAAATCGACATGAATACAAATCAAATAAATTACAATATTAAGGATGGAAGCCACATCAGCCTTTGCTGGTTTTCATGCGGGTCCTCTATCCTGGTCGAATTGGAATTTGACGATATTGGGTTTTGTGGAAGGAGGAAAAACAGGAGAACCCGCAAAAAACTCGGTCACATTGCTGGGAGGCGGGCACTCTCACCAGGACTGCAATCCCTGCTCCCAACTCCCCAGAATTCCGTAATCGCCTTTGAACAAACAGACTACTCAGCTTTCTGACATCCCTAGCCCTAATTGCGGGCTCATGAAATCATGCATGCTGCAATGGACCGCTTTAAATGGTGGAAATAACGAGTGACTGTAATAATGTACGCGGGAATGTCTCTCGGTTGATTTATTTATTTTGGGCAAGCATGAGGGGCTCGCTTGCGCATATATGGATACAATATGTAAAGACTGTTTGTGCCTTCACTGTGTTAAAAAAAAATGATTTCCTACGAAAACAATACTCCAGCTTTCCATTAGTGACGTGAAAATTTTGCTTCTTACCGGAAAAGTGGGAAAAAAGATAAAGTCCTAACTTTTTGTTTACACGATCGACGAAATTCCCGCCATTTTTTCAAACTTGGAGCCTGGCGCGAGGGCAAAACTCGCGCATGCTTATTACGTTTTTTCGCTCTCAAACTTGGAGCGTGGCGCGAGGCCAAAACTCGCGCATGCTTATTACGTTTTTTCGCTCTGAACTCAGCCGTTGGTATCGCAGAATTTGTTCGTTGTATTGATGCATACTTTAGCAGAGCTTATTTGCCGGGATAGAGACAGTTTTACTACTCATGTCTTTCTGTCTCTACAGCTGCTCCGCCACCATACAGTCAAACGGCTACCGAGAATGTTTTTGTCCTTCAATTCGCTTCTGGTCAGGGGGTAGGAATGGCCCCTATGGAGAATCCTGGATACGCTTCACTGTACGCGGCACCTCCGGCGTATGAAGCCATGCCTCGTTCAGGAGTGAACCGGACCACTACAACGGGAATTGGGTCAGTGACCAGTCTGCGGGAAGCTGCCAAGGATGACGGGTAATTATGTCAAAATTGTCTCCATACTGAATATGGAGCACAGCGTTTAATAATTCGAAATGGAAATTTTAAAAACAAAGTAATCGTCGGGGTACACGTTTTCCAGACAACGCAGAATTTGGTCATTTCCGCATGGCAGAGGAAGGCAAGGAAATGCACGAAGAATTATAACACTCGTGCACAACCATTGTACTGTTCAAACAAACCTTTTGTTTAGCAGTGTCCCGGTTGCCGTTGCTGTTGTGGCTTTAACTCCGGCCTGCTGAAAGTGAGCTTGAGCCGGGACCAGCTCAAGCTCAACGACGGCAAAAGCGCCGTACAATTTGGGTTACATACAAACTGTTCCTAGACATATTCAAACTAGAAAACACGAATAGCTACTTAAACAACAGGACCATTTTACAACAATTGAGCGACTAGCTATGAAAAATCGCTTTAGCGATGACAGCGATGGCATATTACTTTTGGCTGAGTATATTTTGTTTTTGACTGAGTTTTCGTACCTTTCTTTTTGCAGAACTTCAGCAGCAAACGGCAGCATTCCAGCAGGTGATTTATATATGAACATTACGGATTTTCAAATATAGTGTTAATATCAAAGAGATACTCAAAATGTTTTCGATGACATTTAGCGTACCTTTAATGACATTTGACCTAAAACTTTTATCATTTTATTCCGTCAAGAGACTATACGTAGATTATAGTCTCTTTATTCCGCGAATGTATTTACAGATATGTCATTTTATCGATATTTGGCTTTGGTTGTTGCCTTAAAGGGGCTACGTCACGGTATTTTGAGTTATTTCTACCATCGACAAAATTACCTTTAAATTGAAGGAAACCTGAAAATAATGCTTTAGAAAGATAGGAAAACACAAAAGAGATAATAATAAGCCATAAAGGAACAAGGATGGTTAAGGATGGAGAAGATTGACACGGATTACAAACAACAATATTGAAAAATTTAGGCTAAATTTTTCAAACCGTTTAACCGTGACACAGCTCCTTTAAGTTTTGAAAGTGAAAGCTACGTTGTAGTATGCTTATCTTAACATAAATGTTATGAGTTTAACTGATATCAGCCGAATGTTCCTGTCTTATTATTTGTGACGCCACTCGGCGGTGGATCAAGTTCGTTTTCCGGCTTTGAGCAGTGGAGGCGTGTCCGATAATTAAAAACCAACGTGATTAGTAAATAGTCACGCCAGTATAGTGAGGCTGTCCTTCAAATTCGGTGACGAAAACCGCTTAGTCAGATCTTGGAGAAGGGTGGTAGCCATCAACTAGTACTTGTTCCCCCACAGACAACGCACCGAATAGGGTGGACACGAGTTTTTCCTCTCCTTAAATAAGAAGCGAGGTTGCCTTACTTGTCCCCAAGGGTTGTCCTTGTTCAGTGTAACTCTTCCTTGCTTGTATAGGCCAACAATAAGTCGTGATTTCTATGCACTGTTACCACTAACATCTGTGTATTATCAAATAATTTTCTCAATCTGGTATTCCCTTTTTAGCATCGATTTCCAGAGCTGTCCTCCCTCCCATCCGGGGTACCCAAGGAGCAGCCGAGCAAGAGAAAAGGCTACTTCCGGAGGTTGAGGAAGCTGGTATGTTGAATTTGACAGGTGGCAGTGAACTGTTTTTAAGTTCGGTCAGACAGCTTGTAGCGTCAATATTCCCGCTAACTGTGTGTATTTTATTGTCCTCATTATCTCTTATTTAATTCCCAGGCCCTCTCCCCGATAAATCTCCACTGTCCGACCCTCTGACTGTTGACACGCCACCTGAGCCCTCAGCTCCCCCCAGACCTCCGTCGGCCAGTTCTCAGATTCGCGTGGTGTCGCCAGTTACCTCAGTGGACGATCAGTTCGACGAGCCGATTCCATTTGAATTCCTTTGCCCAATCACAAACAAGATCATGAAGGATCCTGTCACCGCTGCCGATGGCTACCATTACGAACGCAGCGCTATTCGTCGGTGGTTCCGAAAGAAACGAAACAGCCCGATGACAAACGAGACCTTAACGGATTTGGAAGTTCGACCGAACCATGAGCTACGAAACCGTATCGAAAGTTTTGTGAGAGAACATACAGAAGTATGATGACTTGAGAGGCGATGTTTTTTTTGTTGTTGTTGTTGTTTACTTATTTTTCTATAATTTTTTTGTTTACATATATATGTTTTGGTGTTTTAGTGTCGCTTTATCTTAGAATTGGTTTAAAACTTGTGTGCCTAGCCGGTTAGGACGTAGAAAGTTTTTTCCCAGTCAATTTTGTCATTTAGCAATGCCTCAGGCAACGTTGTTAGTGACTTCATGTTCACGGTCACGAAAGTCCTATGCCATTACGCCACTGTTGGAGTACAATAACCCAGCAGTGAGAGTTTACCGTGTAGGAATGTCTTATATTAAGATTATGCTAGTCATTATCGAAAGAAGTTAGTGAATGCGCAAAATTAATTCATTGCTTTGTAGAACGAGGTAATAGGCTCATAGGTATTTAAGTAATGTTGGCGTCAGTGAATTCATTTTATTTTACGTTTCCTTTTAACTTAGAGTCATTGTTGCACTTTTTATTTTAGACATAAGTTATAACATTTATAAAACAGCTTAGTTTTGTTAGTTCTAGAACAGATTAATAGATTGTCTTTGCAGTTTGAAACATGTTTTCAGTGATTTGCTAAACTTAGCCATTGCACGAGTGTAGGTTCGCTTTTGGTATTTTTTTAATGTGTTACAGTTAGGGATGGAAAATGTACATTGGTTTGATTTGACGACTTTCAATAGAACGATTGTGTAGAAATTTATTCTTTTCACGTTACAAGATATACGATGGAAAAATCATTTCATCTTGTAGAGAACAGGTTTAAGCCGAACGTTTGCTGAAATGATCAAATTGAAGATTTTCATGTCCTTCTTGTTTGGTTATGTAATCATACAGTAAGGAGACATGATATGTTTACAACTACAGTGTGTAAAGATCAACTGGGCTCTGTTGTCCGATTATAAGCTTTCCTAGGATAAGCGTGAATTTGTCAAGGAATTTTATTTTTAGTTTTATAACATTTCAGTGAGGTTTTATGTTTTTCTGTTCTCCAG
The DNA here is from genome assembly GCA_964020085.1 of Micromussa lordhowensis. Classification (NCBI taxonomy): domain Eukaryota; kingdom Metazoa; phylum Cnidaria; class Anthozoa; order Scleractinia; family Lobophylliidae; genus Micromussa; species Micromussa lordhowensis. Next base: position 2,645,572 of record OZ026602.1, read on the forward strand.
TTATAACGTGGATTAATTTCGACACCACAAAGCATTAGCAACCCTTTTATATTAAAATCTCTACTAACTATTAATGTATATCACAAGATATCATAAAATAAATATAGAGCGCGGACGACTTTTTTGTATGTTTATGATATAAAGGTAGTGTTAGTTAACAAATAAAGAAGCCTAAGCCGTGTATTACACTGTGATAAAACACGACGAGCATTTGAGAGCTCGAGTGTTCTCAAGTGTCCGGAGCTTTATGCTTTATGCTTCATTGCTTTATGATATAGATTTTACGCGCGCAAAACAGTAAAACACGCTTCTTCTATGTTTTATACTCTGATGAAACATGGGTTTTTGACCAATCAGAGCGCACGCAGGGTCCTATCTGCCCGGCCCGTCGTGTTTTATCACAGTGTAATACACGGCTTAGGCTTCTTTATTTGTTAAATAAAACATGGGTTTTTGACCAATCAGAGCGCGCGCAGAGTCCTATCTATGTTATAATATTCTCTAAGTTATTTGTTAACAGTGTCATGTTTGTATGTTTGCTGTTTTTATAGCCAAAGGCGTTATTTGTCAGGAATCATGTATATATTCGGCGATAATTAATTCACATTTGAATTCATCAAAAATATATTGTAATGTTTATCGTCTCTCCTCTGACTAGTGTGATTTTCTTTCTTTCTGACGGGTTAAAAAACAATCAATCTCATATCCAGAGCCCGCTTGTCTTCGGTCAACGGTGGCCGAGCGACCGGCGCTCTGGCTTACAGTCCTGGTTCCGAATTGACTGTGTGCATTGCGTTCAAGTTCTATAACGGTTTCTGAACATGCGTAAGGGGAGTAACCCGCCCTGACTGATTGCTGGCTCACCTTTCTCCCAGATTTCTCCCAGATTCTTGTTACTAACAAAAAGGATAGCGCCCTCTTGGCACGAACGGCGCTCTGGCTTACAGTCCTGGTTCCGAATTGACTGTGCGCATTGCGTTCAAGTTCTATAACGGTTTCTGAACATGCGTAAGGGGAGTAACCCGCCCTGACTGATTGCTGGCTCAACTTTCTCCCAGATTTCTCCCAGATTCTTGTTACTAACAAAAAAGATAGCGCCCTCTTGGCACGAACCTGGTAAAACAATTTCAAATGAACGCGTTTTACGATTCGTCTCATTCTTGCCGAGTCCTAGCTTTTGGATTGATTAATATTTATTCTGAGATTTTATTATTCTTGATGATAATTTGTCCCAGGCAAAAGAAGACTAGAACTACTGTCATTTTGAGAGTGTAATTTAACGCTGAATCGAAGTCTGCTTCAATTGCACTTAGGTTTCAGACTAAACGGGCTGTTGTAAAATTAAACAAGAAGTCACTAGTGAATTGTCGGAAATAAATTTTTCAAAACAATGAGGCTTTCTTTTGTAGAGGGAAGAACTTTAATTGCATTTAAAGCTTTTGTTCAAGAGAGCATAAAGCCTAATGTATTTATTTACATTCACAATACATCAAGAAGATCCAGAGCCGAAATAATTACAAGCTGCCGCCTAGTATCATGAATTAATTATCACCTCTAAATTATTGTTATCATTTTATGACCAATTGAAGAATAACCAAGTATAAACTATTTTAAATCTATTTTCAGACGGCAAAAATGTCGCGGGACAGAAATTGCAAGAAACCGACTATATACAACAAAGTGTTCATATCACAACATTAAAAACTGTCTTGCGTATTTTGACACCGTCTTAGTGTAATTTCAATGTTCGGGTAAGAATTTATACCACAAAATTTTTCCGCTGTCCTCCACAAAGCGACAGTAGCTGTCAGTGTTCCATAGCGCTTTCCAGAACGGTGTGTTGTCATAATTGTAATAAGCTCCCAGGATTGGTTTAATCGCTTCTGTGGCCTCGGCAATGTGGTAGTGAGGCATGTACGAAAACAAATGGTGAGCGACATGACAGTCTGTGAGATGATGAAAGACATGGTTGAGCACACCGTAGTCTCGATCGATAGTAGACAGAGCACCCTTAAGCCAGGTCCACTCTTCGTCAGCGTAGTGCGGTACTTTAGCATCTGAGTGCTGCAGATAAGTGACTATCACCAGCCACATATTGACGTTACACAGAGGAATCACGTACAGGAACACCAACCAACCAAATGAGTAGACATGAGTGCTGAGATAATACAGGACGCCACTCCACACCAGCAATGCAACATCGCTTAAAATCACATCCCAGAAATCATTGGGCGAGAAAATTGGAGCGTACGGGTTGAAATGATTCGGACGCAAGCGGTGTTCCTTATAAGGCCTGCCTCGTGCGTTGAAGAGCAAATATGCCGGCCAACCGATTGATAAGTATTTAACGAGATGAAGAATTCTGAAGAAAATATTTGGAAATTCTAAATCGTTTTCTGACTTGAGAAGGCTTCTAGTGTTCGGGACAAACGCGTGGTCGCCGTCCATTCGGTTTGTGTTTCGGTGGTGTTTGGCGTGTGTAATTTGCCATGAATGGTAAGGCACAAACAACGCAGTGTGTAACACCAAGCCGACGATATCACAGAGGCGCTTGCTGTTACAGAAAGAGTAGTGGCCACATTCATGTGCAATTATCCACACGCTGAAACCAACACAGCCTTGACAAATCCAATAGAAGGGCCAGAAAACGACGTGCGCGTAAAGTGGCAACGATGCGTTAAACACCCAAAACGCTAAGGCGTACAGTAGAATAACGCCTGTCAGATCCAACAGCAAATACGCGACTGAGGTGCAAAGAGACCTTTCGAAGCAATGCGGCGGAACAGCATCTTTTAAATCCTTTAACGTAAAAGGAGGATGGTCGGTCGGCATCCTAGAGTCGGTGATGTTCGTAACAGGTTCACTGTCTTCGGCTGTCGGTGAATCGTCTTTGATGCGTTTTCTGGTAGAATTTTCCATCCTGACGCCTGAAAGTATTTCAGTGAATTTAACATATATCCAGAATGGAACAATTCAAGTAGCTCTCTTATTAATGAGTGTAAGTCAAAAAAAGGCTTGATACCTAGATTGATTGTTGTGCATGTTTGTTTGTCTCGCGTGGTATATTTTCCCGCACGAACCAATCAACTACGCGAAAACCTACAAACGAGAGTTAATAACCTGAATTATTCACCGCGCACCTGTTTTGAAATTAATAAATAAATCAGTGTAAATGGCGGGTGGTTATTTCGCTTTGAACCGCAATATAAAGGGCGAAAAATCCCTCGCGTTTATGAGATTATATTACTCGCAATGGCTTGAATTCGGAACAAATTAATCCCAAGTGTTTTAATTTATTAGAATCTCACGAGTAATTCTAGTCAGGACAATTAGGAAGAGCAGAACAGCCCCGAGACGTAAATGACAGCATTAATCGGTTTGTATTTAATAATTAGTTACCGATTCTCCGTCCAAGAAAAGGAATTTCTCCATAGCATTGTAATGTGGGGAATATCAAATCGTCTTTCCTTATTTTTGGTTGCTACGAAACCATAGTGACGTCAGATTCATTTGACCTTCGCTGAAAATACCAGCCAGCCACAAAGGTTTGGACAACGCGAATTAATCACCTCTCAAAGCAATTAACTTTCTTTCGCTGTTGTATGTTTAAAAGAAATCTCCTAAATTATTCCTGAGGCGGTTTCGTATGCGGTTCCGCAGCTTTCTTGTAATAAATAGTTTCGTAAATTTTGTGCCATTATTTCCGATTTCTGGCTTCAAAAACTACTTGTACGATAGCCCAATTCAAAAATCATGTCTATTTGTTAGACTTTAATTACGAGTGCATCAGATGTCCACGTTATACGACTACGCACGGACTGAAACGACGCTAGCTCAGTTTAAATTAATGATGAAGGATAACACTGACAGACGAATCTAGAAAATGTAGAGCGAAAATATTTCCCTAAAAAACTGTAAACAGAACATCACGTTTAAAATTCTTGAGTGTCAGTCAATGAGGAATTTGTCAGATTTAGCCAAACCTTTGATTAAGCATAAGCTTGTCCTTAGATTTTGTGAATGAATCACTTACCCTGTTGGTCTTCATCAGCTGTATTTGCGCAAATTTTGGGAAAATACTTTGTAGTTCAACATTTGCATCTAAACCAGTAAACTACCATGTGTACAACTCGTTAATTGACAAAACCTACAATATTTCGTCTCATACCGAGTACAAAAATTTTCTCGTTAGCGGCAATTTGCTAGTGATTATTTATTTGTTTGTTTATTTGTTTAACTTTAAATATATTGAAGTTTGTACGTTCTAAATATTGCTGCAAAGTGGAGAGATGGAAAATTAAAGAACAAATTAAGTATAGAATTAAATTAGTGGAAAGATCTCTGGAATTTATTCCTGAGCCTTTAGTCCTAGAAAATTAAAGCACGCGAACCGGAGAAATATCTCGATTGGATCTGATGGACTCACTGTCTTGGTTAGATCACTGTTGCTCTGCCAACTGAACTACGAGATCACAAGTGATTATGAAGGTGTTAAAACAGATACTAAGAGGCTGTATTGCATCGCGCAATGCAATGCTGAGCTTAGAGAATTAGTTAGCTCGGACTAATGATAAGTGTCTCAAACGTTGTAAAGTATTTAGGCTAAGACGAAAAGAAAGGCTCGGACTATCTTTATGTGGGCTGTAAGTAATAATTTCAAATCACTGCTTACTTTCATTATTTCTCGGGGCTGTTCTACAAATTAATAAAAGCTTCACGATGTTTATAAGCGAGAGTTGCGATAACCAGGCGCTCGAAGCACTTTTTTAATTAATTAGTTCGTGAAAGAAAGCCGTTTTCCCTCCCACAACGCGCCGGAGCCAAACCACCCCTCAAATCGGTCATCAAGATTTTGATAAAATTCAAGATGGCGGACCGCCTGTTTAAAGAAAACTCTCCCTCGCGTGATAAATAAACAAACTTCTTCAACAAGTATGGGACGATTATGTCTCAAACGGATAATAGTACGGGATATTTCTCGATTTTATTCTAAAGTGGAGGCTGCAGTGGCCGCAATAGAAGAAAAATACGCCACTGCACGAGGCCGCGGAGTTCACCAGCTCCTTCGAAGCCAAGGAATGGTTTTACGGACCTTGAAGAAACTTCACGACCAGATCTCCCAAAGACTACGAAAAACCTCAAATCTTGCAAACCCTTGGAGGGTTGATTTTACGATTGGTGTCCCTCGAGAAGTTTTTAATGTAATTTCGTGTCATGTCATTCAAAGCAATAATTTTTGCCATCAATTCAAGGAAACTTCTGCCTGTATTGACTTTGCGATTTCAGACGAGAGGAAAGCGATATTCATTTTTAACTAAAAATAAAGTAACTACAGGAGCTGAAACTTTTTATGTTTCACACAGTCCAATAACCTGACTGTCCATCCTTACTTCAGGGAACTGTATTAAAAATAACATAGCACAACAATAGCTGGGGGTGGCATGCTATATATTATATATATATTAGGAGCAACAGTTTTGAACAGTTTTTCAAACAGTTTTTTAGCCAGAGATCGCTTTTAAATTTCCACTAGGTTTTGAATTTAAGCTGTTAAGCAATTTTGACTTTTACAATCTATGCTGCCGTTCCAGTCTGTTATGATCAGACTTTTGTTGAATTTACTGCTTGGTTTCAATGATCGATGCTAAAATCAGGCTGATTATTTAAGTTTATGCCCACTGTTCATTCTACATGGGGCAAGCTGGTAAAATGCACCGGCCCCTTTTCAAACCAAACGAATAAAAACTGCTATATATTAGGAGCAACAGGCCTGTGTATTTTGAATGGCAACCCTTCTGGAATGTTGGTACACCAATATCAAATCGACGTTTTCTTTTCACTCCACGCGGTATGCTGAAACACCAATGATTTATTTTTTTTTCATTCAATGCCATATGGGATGTAAAATCAAACTTTCTACTAGACAGAGGAAGAATCGAACTTAAATCCTATCATTTTAGTTTTTTCTCGTAAACTACATACAGCCAAAAAAAACAAGTTAAAAACTCGCCTTTCACTGCCCACAGGTAAATTGTCTTCGTGCAGACAAGCAAGCAAGCGTGCCTCAAACAAGGACGCTTCAAGAATAACCCTGGTAATTTACGTATCATTTCTCTCTTCGAGGTACCCAGTCTTCACACGGCGAGATTTTTCTCGGCTGGTCTGGAGGGGGGATCGAAGAAATTCAGACCAGAAGCCTCTGCGCGCATTTCGGCCGCCATATTGGAATTTTTTTTTGAGACGTTCTGATGAGCGATTTGAGAGGTGGTTTGGCCCCGGTGTGAGCAAGGTTTTCAGCAGAATGAACTTTCAATATTCGCTTACTAAGTTTGTAATTTATTTTTTGGCCAAGCCGTGCCTGACCTTGGTTATTAAAATATGGCGTGGTTAGAAAACAGAAGATTTAAACAAAACAGTAACAAAGCCTTATTTCTGGCACACATTTACTGAAGCAAATATAAATATCTACCAGAAGCGACCCGCCAAACTGTTTACTAAACAAAAAGGATATTAAAGATACGTATAACACTTAAATCTAATTTTGAAGTTCAAATTTTAACTATTTTTATAGAAATTGCAAAATTTTTGAATACCCAAATTGGGATCATTTTTCTAAGCTTCCTAATAGCGGAGCTCCGGCGGCAATGATCTATAGTCTTTTGACCGAAACGAGTAAAAAAGTAACTAAAATAAGAAAAACAAAATGGATTCCCTAGCACAGGAAGCATATAATCTTTCATGTCGTTAAAGCTTCGAAACAAACTACAAGAATATAGGACATAAATTTGATAGTCTTTGGATCTACGAGACAATTAAAAATTATTCTCATACTTTTTCTTTAAACGGAAAATCAAAACAGAGCGTGAAGTGTTACGCTTCAACGTACTGCCCATTTTGATTTGACTTTTCTGGTGATAGGCTGGTGGTTTTGTTTTGTTTTGTCGCAGCGAACAAGGTAATGGAAGTTTTAATCCTTAAGGTAAGTTGATTTTATTTTCTTCCATTCTTTAAGTTAATATTCTATGAATGCTAAATGAAAGAATTCAACTTAAACAAGTTGTTGGTAGTGTTTCAACTTAAACACTAACAGCAATAGTTGGATATGCTATCCATATGGGGAGAAGGAGGGAGTACGTGCAAAGTCAAATTTCGGCGCAAATTAACGCCTGGCGCGTTGTCCACTTTTCTTCCGACATATTCCTTGCACTATCGTATTTTGGAAAGTCCCTGATATTGCGTACGTAATTTCTACAATCTTGGTTACGCTTATTGACTATAGTTTGTTAAACTTTAACCGGAAAAAATAGCTCAACTACACGCTGAACAATTACATGCTCACAATTATCATTTCTTGATTTTTCTGATCCAAGAAAAATAAATCCTCCTTTTCCTTTATGGCTAATTATTGCAATAGGGAGCTCCGCATTTAGGCTTGGCTAAATATATAGATGACAAGCGCGCGTTGGATATGAGATGGTAGATAGCCAACGAGGCGCATAGCCTTATTATTCCTCTTTCGTTCGCCCCCACAAATCGAGAGCTTGGAAACAGCTAATTAGCTGTCAATGTTTTTGCCCACTGAAGGCTCATTGGTAAACACGCGTATAGATCGTTTTCACTGTCACGCAATAAAAAAATAAATCGAAAACTATCCAGTGGAAAAAGCTAAGAAGTTGTGATGTTATAGAAGATAAAAAAATAAGACATTTCTCCAAGTTTTAGCCCTGTGCGCTTCCCCAAACTTCAGATATTCGTCGAAATGTTTTGCAGAAATTTACAGAGCCCAGTATGAAAACGCCATGTTGGTGTACCTCCATGGTACACCAATATGGCGGCCGGAAAATAGTGTAAACATCTGGAACTTACTTTGGCTTTCTAGGCGACTGATTATCGGTACTGAAAAAACAGGTATTTACATAAGCACTTTTCCTAATGCTCTAGCTTCTAACTGGGCTCAAAATCGTGAGACAAGTATATATTTTTCAACAAATTTGACCGTAGCCTTGTGTCACGCACTTCCATAACTCGGAAATTCAAAATGCTCTAGTTTCCAAACGAAACACGCTATTGAGCTGTAAAGTTCTAAACAGATATAAATATGTCACCTCTTATACCTAATGAGGATGAAAACTTTGGTGGATCTTTAGTTTTAGATTTTAGAGAGTGATGACGTCACGTGAAAACGATCTATAGCGAACTGTAAAACACTGAGGCGCCACGCGCCTTTCAGAAGGCTCAACAGGATTGGTCGAGAAAACAATTGCCGGTTTTCACATGACGTCACTAAAATTCAAACTACACAACTGTTGATTCTCCTGATATTTTACTTTAATGATGTATAAGAGCAGCTGAAAACTAATATTCATACAAATTTTTTGTTTCGAATGGGTTCTTGGTTTTGTGATAGACTACGGTTGAATTTCTAAGCTTTTGCGTGACGTGGCATTTACATGAAAGCCGAGGTGTTAAAAAGTGACTTATTTCGGGACCCATTTCGGGAAATTTGGCCATCTGAACAGTTCTTGTATTGGAAAAAGAATCATTTTAATCATTTTTGAGTTCCTCGAGAGATAAATTTCCCCTTTTGTAGCAAAACTCAGTGACAGATGTTTCTGTTGGTTTCCGGCCGCCATGTTGGTGCCCATCCGGATGGGCACCAACATGGCGTCTCCATACAAATCTCTTTAAATTTGGGAAAAAAGCTTCTCCGTATATCTTGCAGAAGAAAAATTGCTGTGACCTGAATCTTGGCGGGAGTCTTTTTGTAGTTACCCTCTTTATTTTCTCAGATTCTGGACTTCATCTATTGAACAGTTTTGATTTTAATTTTGAATGGCGTGTCACTGAAAACTAGCAATAGAACAAACAATAGACACGATAGAACAAATTTTTAAATATTCCAGTAATAAGTTATGCTCAAATACCTTCACTCCTACTTTGATACTGTTGCACGTATTCGCTTGTTCTAATTATGCCCAACTTGTGATTGGTTAGTCTCTGGTATTTATACCTTCTGTGACCGTTGAATATTCACTCACGCTCGCCATCCACGCAGTTTATACTTCAGTATATATCGCACCTTCCCACCCAGCTTACTGCAGTTTGTTGTTATTTTCGTTTATAGGCCGTAGAGATGCTTCTTAGGAAGGCTTCCGCTGCTTCAAATGTGGAAATACGGTTACTGGGCCAAAGATTGCAGATCTGTCTTCTGGCCAGAAACCCACGACTCCTTACCAAAACCTTCCTACAACAGACCAACAGGAATTCAGTCAAGCCAGCCAGCTATCAAGTACTGAGGAAGACTTAGCGCAGGTACAAGAAATTGTAGACAAGTTTGAAATGGAAAGCTGGACTACCTTTGTGCGTGAAGGGCAATCTGAGAGCTAAGACAGTTTTGGAAATCTATCGGCGCACCTTATTTTATTTTGTCTATTATTGAAATGGTTACAAATTACCTTTTGCTAGCCCGCCTGAGCCAGTAAAGCTAAGGAATAATAAGTCTGCTAGAGTCCATGTTGATTTTGTGGACCAAGCTATCCATGAGCTTGTTCTTTCTGGTCGTATATGCGTAGTTGCTAAAAACCCTTGGTGGTTAATCTGTTATCAGTATGGATACAGTCATGAGGTATAAAGAGACTAATTCTGGACTTATGCCACGTAAAAAAGTGTTTAGTTAAACAAAGAGTGAAATACGAGGATTGGAGGGTTGCTCTTCCTTACTTTGCAGAGGGTTCATACATGTTCTCCTTCAATTAAAAAACCGGTATCACCATGTTGAAATTATTTCACAGGAACACCAAACTTACCTAGGATTTTCATGGAAGGCATCGGATTCTGGGGTTGAAAAAATTTATGTCTTTGCCGTTCGTCCTTTTGGTTTATCCACTGCTCCTTATGTATTTACAAAGCTCTTGAAAGCCTTGGGAAAACGCTGGAGATTACAGGGTATCTTTATAGCCATTTAAATTTTTCTGGACGACGGTTGGAACATTACGTGATTTCATACCGCGTGGGGACCTGGCACTACCGGATTTTACACTTTGTCGCAGGCGGCAAACTTACGACAGGCCTACGACTTGAATTGTTTCGTGTAAATCAAACCTACAACTCGCTTACGACTGTTGTATACGTCCAAAAAATTGTCGTAGGATTTTAAAACACGTTTTAAAACGCTACGGCAATCGTAGCCGAAATCGATAGAAATAACGTATTTCTTGACAAATTTCTACTTGCGTCAAAATGGCGGACGAAGCTGTTGTTGACTGATATCACATGAAGTCGTTTCTTGAAAAGTACTGAACGGATTAAAGCGAAAAACATCTCTTTTCAAAGTTTTTTCAAAGCGCAGGACAGCTAAAATATTTGTTTACCGTTTGTTAGAACTTTCACTCCAAAAATCCGGGTTAAAAACTTTTGCATATTTCATTTTGTAAACGAAAATATCGTGCACGTGCAAATGGTCGTAAGTCATGTTGTTGTAGGCCTGTCGTAAGCTTGTCGCGCGCGATAAAGTCGTATAGTGTAAATAAATCAGCCTTAAAAATTCTAAGTTCAAGATGGCGGACGGTCGAGAAAACAACGAATCAAAGCATGTCCCTTACGAAGAAATATTTGCCGATATTAATTCGGAGAATCTGCCAAAGCTAAGAAAAGAAAAGCTGCAATCTTTCTGCAATGTCCTCAAACTAAAAGTATCCGGCGAGAAGGAAGAGCTTGTTGGAAGATTAGAGCCACTCGGCAAGTGTAAGCTTAAAAAAGTCGCCAGAATCCAAGAAGATTATAAGTTTTCAACTGCACTCGATCCTGCTTCGATTCCTCCTTCTGCAGGGTGGAAGGTCATTGGCAAGAAAACAGATCGATGTAGCCGAAAAGGGCAGTACAGAAAGGCTTACCGATTATTCTCTTCGAGAAGAATATTGTGAGTGAAAGCTACTAACGCTAGTGAAACATTCTGGCCGCGTTCTTTAATCTTTAATAGGTATACTCCTAAGGCAGTAAAAAACTATACTAGGAGTTTGTTTGAAATTAATTAATAAATAAATATTAATTAATAATATTAAATAAATAAGCTAGTATATATACAATTATTTAACATATAAAAATAAATCTTAAAACATATATCTAAAAAATAAGACAAGGATCATATATCTAAGAGCGACCATATAAATATAAAGAAATTAATATATACATAGATTTCAGTTCTCGTAGACATTGAGTCTCTTACATTTTAAAAAACAACAGCCTTAAATTTATCTAGTGAATCTGGGCGTTATGTAGGTGAAAGCTAGTATTCTGTAATCATATACAGGGAGTGTTTCTAGACCTGCAACTATCCTTTTTGGAAGCTTCAGAAATGGCATAAGAAGGGAGAATTTGTGAAGCCGATTAGATCACTATTGATCCAACGTATACGAGCAGGATCATCGTTCCGGTTGCTTGCTTTTAAAACATTTTATAAGAAGGGAACCTCAGTGACCAAAAGAACATTGACACAAATTAAATTAAAATACTTGAGAAATTTACTTGAAGCAAGAAGCGATATCTAGAAAGTCAGGGCGACGAAAAAGGTTCTGAAGCCAAGAACAAGTTATTTTTTCTCAGTCTCGTCTCAGCACAAAAAAGGTCGGGCTTGTTTCTGCATGGCTGAATTTGAAAAAAAAGCTGGTAATGAATATAATGAAGATATGTTGAAACCAAGGTTCGGAGAGAGTACAGGGGCTGCTTGGAGACCAAAATGCGACCCACCTGAATAAAACACTGTCTCAACAAAGGGTGATCAAAGTGTAACCAAACAGCAACCGGGTCCTGCAAAGAAGTAACTATGTCCCCTGTTCATCAGTGTACTAATGACTGGAGGGCTCTAAGAGTTGGAATAATCAGTGCCAGCAAAGTTCCGGCGTTACTTCGATTCTGTGAGATAAAAGAATTTGACAGTGCTTGGTTTGCACTAAGGAATAATATTGACGAAAGTATTTTGAATCGCAGAAGATCTAAACTGCCAAACTTTATCAGAGGCAAAATGCTCTTGCCAAGTCTTCTGAAGACTCTGGCTTCAACATCAGTGAGTGTGGACACTTCAAACACCCCAGGGATAAAAGGTTTGGTGCAAGTCTGGATGGAGTAAGCTCTGGAGAACTGGAATTCTTAGTTGAAATTAATACTCGGTCACTGCCAAATAAAAGTCAGCTAGCACAGTGAAAGTTAAAGCAAGAAGAGACTGAAGCAAAACTAAAAGTTGCTCAAACTCCACTAACAGAAGTTAGCATATTGAAATTCATTATTTTCCTGTTTTTAATTCTATGGACACTCATCTTCACGAAAGTGAAATGCAAGGTCCAAAAACTAAACAGTCAAGTGGTAACCTAAATGATTACCACATACAATGAAGTTAACATTTTAGTATGCACTTTCTCTTTATTTCAGATTACAGGAAGTCACCTAGTCCAGTGCCACTTGCAAATGGAATGCACAGAAACATCGTTAAATCACTTGATGTCCTATGTCACAGAAAACAAAGCCGCAGCTTACTTTGCTGTTTCTAAAAATCATGTTTTGACTGATATCATGCTTGAATTGTTAGTACATATTTATAAAAAGAAGTCCCCTGGGCATATTTTGAACATCAACGCCTTGTGTAACTGGGAAAGAAGCTTGAAGGCACATGCAGTGCGTAATTTTGAAAACACACGACATTTTCAACCCTGGGTTAACTCTCAAGCAAAGCTAATTAGGCCTGTAAGTTTTTAAAAATACAACAAGTGTGCTTCTCCTATGATGACTGACCCCTAGCAGACCTTGGCCAGGGAAAGTGTAAATTTCAGGTCCAAGATAGACTGGTACATAGCTGTACACATTGTTACAAATATAATATCTGTACAGCAATTTTAGGAAATTTCTGGACCCTGCATGGTTTGGATTGATTACAAAGATTCTGAAGTATAGGGGTTTTGGGGGGTTAAGGATTTTCTGATTTTGGGGAAGATTAAATACAACACGTTTTCCTTATGAAGGGTGCAAATAGATATTTTTTTAGAATTGCCCAATTAGAAATAGAAAGCTGGACAGGTTGTATCAAGTTCATCACAGTCGAAATGAGCAATGTTCATTGGTTGTAAACGGTGATGACATCACTGTTTACAACCAATGAACATTTGTCTAGTTTTACAATCAAGGTAAATTATGACAGGTATGTAGGGCTCAACACAAGCAAACAGGCAATCAAAGTCTTCAACAGATAGGCCTGTCATGTAGAAAAACTGCTTTGGATTCTTTTTCAAGCATTTGTAGGAAAACGTTGTCTTCTCACTCGTGTGCACAAACTGTTTCAGCTGAGACTGATATGTTTCATTTTGTAATTGTTACTAATTGATTTACTTCAATTGTTTTTGTTCTCAGCTTTTCTTTAAGATCATCAATTTCCTTTTGTAAAATTTCAGTGTTAGAAGGCTCATTACAGCTGCTGTAGGAGAGAACGCTCCCTTTCTTTATAATTTGGTTTTATCAACTGGGTTGATAATGTGAATTGGATACCGTAAAGGGATTCGGAAGCTGACGTTTCGAGCGTTTGCCCTTCGTCGGTTATCTTGTAATACTCCTACCGACGCAGCACCACAGTTTCTTTAGAAACTTGCTCCCTTTCTTTACCTTGCTGCCTTCTGACTGACGTTGTATATATCGTTTTGCACACTTTATTTTGCTGACTGGGGTTGTTTTGTTAGTTACCTTTAGCTCAACAAACTCTGGTGCACATGGCAAATCTGGAAGATCATTTAAGTTCTCGCGTTCCACTTTGCGCCAGTGAGCAGAGCAAATGAAATCCCGTTTGAATTCAATTCCTTTGTTTTTCAGAATTTTGTTATACTCACGCCGTTTCTCGGGGCAGTCTGCGATTTCTTTAGTCTGTAATACTTCAAGTCCTTGTTAGGCTGATTATATTAGCCGTTTGATAGACGTCTATGATTGGCAGACTACAAATGATTTGTTTTTGTCCCTAAATGATCGTTGACAAATAAGTATCTTAAGTTGGCTGGAATCGGTTTTAAGTACTTTCCAAGACTTACATTTTGATGGGCCATGATACCCACTTTATATCGTTTGGTGCTAAAATCATGGTATCAAAAAACTCCCCAATCATTGGTGAACATGTTGCTGTCAATTTTGTGACTCAATAGGTTACCATAGCAACAGTACAACCTTCTAAAAACACCCTTAATTTTAGCTTTAGGCGCTTATAACTCAAAAACGAGCTCGGTGACCCCCATTTTTAATTATCGAATTGTAAAACTTTAGAAAATTAAAGGTGGCTCTGAACCCCCTTCGCAGAACTTTTTTAAACCTTGCAAAAAGTTACACCTTATCATGCTGATTACAGCGTAAACAACAGAAACCATAAACCTAGCCCGTAATAGAGGAGCGTGAAACAGGGAACGAATGAAATTACACTGGAGGTTCTGAAGAGATGCGTGACTTTCGAAAACACTGCGGGCCGCCGAGGACATTCGGCATCATACGAATCAGGGCTTCATCTCGCGATCTGTAGGTACGGCAAGGCAGCAGCATTAGGGGAGATTACGGGTTCGAATTCCTTAGTAACTTTGAAATGTTTTTTTTCCGGGCTTATGAAAACAATTGTTTAAACTGATAACCCATATTATTCATTGCATGAGTAAAACCTTCCTTGAATGAACCTTGTTTATCACCCTAAGTGCTGTTTTACTCTATCAAACAACAGTTCAAGTTATCAACTGGCTTGACAGGAAATTTGGTTTATTTGGATTAGGACAGTTTTTGTTTTCCGCCCGCAATACCTACGATACAATAATTTTGCTACTTTTTAGTGTCTTGCGTGTCTTAAGGTCAGCACCAGGAACGCACAATTTGGACAATTCCGATTTAAAATCCTTAATTCGCTGATTTCATTGTCCGGCGCTGTCAACTGGGGCCAATGTGTTGTCAATCATCAATGTCATAAATAAACACTCTGTGTATACCCCAAAACATCGGATTTGGCTAATCATTTGGTCAGTTGCATTTTTGTGGCATTGGGGTAGTTCATTGTGTTAACGCCTCCTGTTAACTGCGCATGTGTGAGCACTGGTCCAAATTGGAATGCGGTATGGGGTTAGACAGGAGTATTCAGGGTAGGAGCCTCCTATTCGCGTCATAAACCTCGCTGGAATGTGCCATGCAGGTCAAGCCTTGTTTAAGAAGTGTGAAGATATTAATAGTATAAGTATTGTAACGTATTGCCAATCCATCGTACCGGTTGCCCCCTTCCGTTCCCCACAGAATATTCCCAGTTTAAAATTGTCTCAAAAATTTGCCGATGCCCATGAACACCCGTGCACGTTTGGGCGGGATAGCATTTCGGGTACAAGAGTGTCTTGCAAAAGAACGGACAGAGAGATCAATATCAACCTGACGTAACTGTCAATATGTCACAACGCCCTTCCCAGTCTCCACTAGAGGAAAATATGACCTGCAGTTATTTGAAACAACATGGTCAGATTTTCCATGTTACATCGTGAATTTGTTTTGACCTGTGCTATTTCAGATTTATTCTATGCAATTGTCCTATTAGCATGTGGTTTGACTCAGCCTGTGAATCAATTCAATAAGTAAGCTTTGTTTTCTATGTCTGTGGCCTTCAACGTTTACAAGAAGATCAATGGTTCATAACCAATACGAATTCTTCCATAAGCGAGCGTGCTTTAAAACAACGAAAATAACTTAGTGTTTTCCAGCCTTTCACGGCCTTGCTGTCGATTATAATAGCTTTTAATTAGAAGAAATAAGAATACTTATAAATTTTCAATATGGTGTTATACAAGAACATGTGAGCTATAAGTGTTAGAGGAATTTCTCTATGAGACGATCTATTTCGAAGAACATGTCAACGGATTCAATGAAATCTTCCAATAATTTAATTTCTAGATCAGCGCAGGTCATGTAAAATTTCCCCCACAGGGAAAAGGGCAGATTTGCTCTTTGAAGGGAATCAAGGTGTTCCACCATTTTGAATTCTGACTGGAGCTTAAAAGTTTCCAAGCCGGTAACTACTGCAGGCGTCTCTTAATGCCAAACGTTACCACTATCCGTAACAATTTTTATTTGACCCTTACACACTTCCAACACACGGCTCTGAACAGGGTTGCCGAGGAAACAAAGGCTCAAGTTACCATGTGACAAGGTTGGTTTATGCATCAATATGCATGAGGAAACTTGGCACGCGCTACCGTGAAGTCACCGGTATCCTGTGATGAATTTAACATGAACTTAGCAAAGCGGGACAGGAGAATTCAATTTGTGGCAGGAGTCTTCGAAAAGCAATCTTGGCTTTTCTTTGGAGTAAAGGATAGTAATTTGTCTTCAACTGATTTGCTGGAGTAATTTGGGCGATGCTGCCATTAATTCGGTGTTAGAAGGTTGGACATTTGAAATACGCTTTGTTCTTGATCGGTAAGTGATTGGCATTTTTGGAGAGAAATTTCTGTCTATTCTCAGTAGAATGGTCTATTTTCTGTCTTCAGTCAAGCACCTCGTTGGAATTTAGTCAATTTTTGTTATAGTAGCTACGGTCTAAATTGGGATAAAAATTGTTTTCTTCTGAAATGCGATTTTAACTTTAAATTAAATTCTCTCGCTCCTCCCTAAACCTTTAGTCTGTGATTTTTATTTTTATTTTTTAGAGAACCTAGTTCCATTTCTTTTCACTAACACGCTGTTAGTTTTAAGATTATAAATTGAAAGTTTTATTTATATTTCATTGATTTTCGAAAATTTTTCTTCTCAGTCCATAGCAATGATCTTTTGACTTAAAATTCATAACTTGTTCCTTTTATTCTCATCGCAGGTAATTGAAGATGTCGCCTTCGTGTTGTGTTATTCTTGCTTTTTTATTCATATTTGCTGCTTGCCGAACAGAAGCTGACTTCGACAAAGGTAAACCAATGTACATGCATTGTCAAAATGCGAAGTTTAACTAAAAAAAACATTAGTTACACAAGTTTTAGATTTTCTTGGCATTCCATTAAACGCTTGATCAGAATTCTTTTTCCGATTTTCTCCTCGTTTATTTTTCGTGGTAGTAATTCAGTTATCTTGTTGGACGGTGGTTGTCTGTGATGTGTCTTACAGCGATGAAAATATCAGAACCCAACTGGGTAATAAACATTTCTAATCTGGAGTCCTCTTGGGCCAGTCTTTCTCTAGATCGCCATTCTTGCTAAAAATAACAATTGAACGTAATTTTTATTTCTAGATGTATCCCCAGCAAAGTAAAATATAGACATATCATTTAAAAAGAACAAAACCGTTTTCTAGTTTATAGTTGGAATTTTACGAAAGACAGTTTCTCGTGGTTTATATTTCCAATAGTAGCAGGGGCGCGCGCTTTTAAGGAAATACCGTTCCATTTGCTAAAATAAATGCCACAGGTTTTCAAAACCTTCATGTTGTCAAAATCAAAAAGTCAAATGCTATATCGGATTGATGGCGCTTTCGCGGCTTTCAAAGCTCCTGTTGTACAGTTTACCTAACCTTAGCAAGTATAATAATGTAGCACCTTGAAAAAGCTGAATGGTACCCGCATAACAGAAATTTAGGAAATGTGGACAATTTCAAAACAAACGCTTAATAACCATTTCGTCAAGTGTCGATCGCGATCAGAAGCGTTTTTATCTAAATCTTTCTTTGTTTTATTCCAACATAATTTCGTTTATTCCAAAACTATACCTCCACGGCTGAACTCAATTTTACGTAGATGGCATTTTTTTCTGAGTTGTCAACTGGCCTATTAAACAAGTAATTTCCTCTTGAAGGGGTCTAGAAACTGACATATTCAAGTGATAAAATTCTTATTTTCACCAGGTTAAGAATATATCATGTTTTTTTTATGCTCTCACTCAGTGTTCCGGTTTAATGAAAAAGAGCCAAGAAAAACTCTAAAGGAAAACTCGCTTTGATGTTCCTTCTTTTGTTGTTTGGGAGTTCTAATGAATAGAGTGTGAATAGCTTCATAGGCAAGAACAGCAAATCAATCAAAATGAAGCCAATTACTTTGATGTCGATTTCGACCACTGAAATGAACAGCACGTCTAATTCAGTGGCTTGCTTTCTTCTTTGGTGTAAGTTCATTTCTTATCGAAACTCCTGTGCATAAGATTTCCGGAAAAAATGTTTTCTAAGAATTCTAAAATGACAAATATCTAAAATCTGCAACTGGGATTGACAAAGCTGGACAGAATTAAAAAAAGCTAGTGGGTGATGGTACTTGCTTTCAGCTTTCGTTACATGGCGTCAGACATCTTCCCTCAGGAGGGCATTCCTCTCTCCATACTACCTGCGTTGACGTCTGGTCGTCAAAGCGGCTGGCTTTGTAGCAACGTAGTGTAAAAATTACGGGTGGGGATGGGGTGGGGTTGTCGACTCGCGCCAACACCTCTTTCGTTTTCTCGCACCCACCAGCTGGTGAACCGAGAAGCTTCTAAAATGTAAAGGCGTCCAAGAATATTACCACTTTATTTATTTTTATCTTTGTTTTGTGACTTAACACAGATGACATCTCGTCAGCTGAGCGACTTCTTCGAAAGATTGTTCCACTGGGTTCCATGCCTTCCATGCCGGACGGCTTCCCTTCCTTATCAGAGCTCAAGACAGACAAGTTTGACTACAGCACCAACAGAGGTAGAGTCACAGTCACTGCAGACCTCGAAGACCCTGTCAGACTCCTGGGTGAAGGAATGACACTTCATGATGTACAAATGACTTTCAAGTACAACAAGAACATACCGGGTGGAAGGTGGCGGTTCATCGCCGAGGGTGAGTTGAAGGCATAGCGAAATAATCAAGCGTTCCTCCATTTCCTTTAGTTTATATTTTGCCAATCTGTTTAATGTAACACGCAACATGCTCAAAGCGGGCGTCAAGCCATTCACTTGAACAGTGTAATTAAATCGAAGCAAAACGAAAGAGCAATCGCGACTAGACTTGAGGGGGAGGGTAGCAATTCATTGCAAAGCACCACGCTTATCGTGACCACCAGCACAAAAATACGCCACCTTGGTGATGGAACGAGCAATCAAAACTCCGCTATAGCTTGTTTTTCAGATCGTTTTATTTCTCATCATCACGTTCATTCGACTAATAAGTCTAATCTCGCAAATATAACAGAAAATTTCCCAATTATAATCAAACCCGATAGCATAAATGTTATCGCACTCGTTAACCGTTCTGTATTCACAACCGTTTTCTTGCCCTTGGCACCATGTATACAATTTTCGTCTGCGTCATTTTAGGTGTTTTTTGTTTTCTTTCTTTGTTTTCTTAGTTTATTTGTTGTGTTTCGAGTAAGTGATTATTGTTTTCTGTGTTTCGCTCCTATTAGTGACTTATTTGGTTTTGATCTTTTTGACAATCGTTAAATACTCATCTAGCATGATTTCGTTAAATTCTAATTTTCACTTTGTCACAGGAAAATGGGAACAAGGTAACATGACAGCAACAGTTAAAATCGAGGAATCAAAAATTGGCGACCATCACACCATGGTAGCGGCAGCGGACAGATTGAACGTTTACGAAGTGGCATCCGGGCTATCAGAGAGGAAAAGCGTGGAGCACGCAGGAATGAATGTGGATACTCTCAAAGAACTCACTCTCAAGGACGTTGAGATGTACTCAGTTTTCAAAGGAAACGATGATTATGTTTTCATGATTTCTGGAGACCCTCTACTCGCTGATACACATTCGTCCGATTGTAAGGTGTTTATACGCAAAATGCCAAGAAAGAAGAGTGTGTTTTCTGTTTTATTGGAATTCCAACACGATCTGCCTTCTCGCGCGCTTTTAAAGCTGGTTAGTGACGACCTGTTTAAAATCCCTTTTATCAACCACCTTATTGCAAAAACCAGAGTCTTCCGAAAGACCAGAACAAACTTTGGCTTCGTTGCTTCCACGGGAGATGTTGACAAGCTCCCACTTAGGTCTTTTGGTGAAGGGATCCTAGCAGACGAATTACAATCACACATTTCCAAGGGCTTAACTCTCCTGTTGCCATTTCGCTTAGGAAGCGAGGACAAGAAACCGGTGAAAGTTGCCGTGGTTGTTAATCCCCCGCTGGTTAAGTTCGTCACCTCACGTCACGAGCAAGTCAGTGTAGCACAGACCCTCAAAGCGCTGTCACCGAGTTCTAGGATAAAAGTTCTGCCCTACGGTTTCCCAGATCTGTCCTCTGTAAACATTAATCACTTTAGTTACAACATCGATCAAGAAACCTTTACTGTTCATGCAAAAGTATCTGACACCTTCGCCGCCATTCCTGGTCTCTTGAACGTTTCTGATAGCGATGTCACGTTTCGTCACCGTGTTGGAGACGAGTTTAACACGTGGTCGTTTGAAGGACATGGAGTTTCGGAACTCGGAGGGGCAAAAGCAAATATCTCTTTGAAAACAGAGGACGAAACTAAGGTGGTTTTCATCAAAGGAAAGGCAGAGAAGATGTCGGTTAGATTGCTAGCTAATCAATATGGGCTGTCATTTATCCCTGATGCTGAAAGCGATGCCATTGTCCAAAATAGTCAAATGAGTGACTTTGATTTCATCCAACCAAAGATCAAAACAGCCACTTCAGAAAAACAGAAAAATCGTTACATTCACATCTCGGGTCTTGGAAACTTCCCGGGTGTAGACAAAACCACTGAAGCTGAAGCTGTTGTATACGAAGACAAAGGAGAATTAAAAACTGCCGTTGGTTTTATATTTCCCAAGATACCCATGCCGTTCATTATTGAGGCAGTGACAGGCTATGATGTGGACAAACTGAAAAAATTATTAAGAAACAGTTTCAACACGTCTTTGGTTCTTTCATTAGACGACGATGATTCTTTGTTCGAGAATCCAACATTGTCAGGGCTTTCATTCGAGCGTGGCATATCAATGGTCGGCCTGTTTCGAATGCCCGCGGATTGTCATCATGATAAAATGTGCAAATCAGCTAAAAGCATGCTTGAAAGTGAACAGTGGTATCGGATCCAGGGTCTCGTGAAACGTGATGGGTTCAATTTGGCTGGGATGGTAAATCGTAATTATGTTCTGGGTAATGGTCTTGTGCTTAGAGATAACATGTTGCAGTTTACGCTAAACCAGGACGATTCGTCCTTCACTGTGCAAACTAAGTTAAACTTTCCTAAGGAACCTCTTTCGTTTGTCGGAGATATAAAGTTTGACAATGGGAGTGTTGAGCTGTCCATGAGGAGCGAAGATCCCATTTATCGATCGTACAATGGAGGATATCTGACGTTTGATCAGCTGTTACTTAACACTGAAATTATGAGGTCCATTCCTTTACAAAAACTTCCACTAACAGGAAGAATGACTCTGGGTAAAATAGGCAGCGGCCATGAATTAATGGCCCCTTGTTCAATATCCTATCAAGCCATGCAGCCTGACACCAGCCGTGTTGAGTCCAAGCTGTCCCAGGTGACCATGTACCACATTGTGGAAGCGATGGGAATCAACGCAACACTCCCCTTTCCCCTGGCCTATGCTCCGTTCATTGGGGGATTGGACGTACTGTACGACCCAGCTTTGCACACCAGGACCAATTTATCAATGAAAGGAAAACTTCACATCTTCGATCGGCACTTTGACTGTGAGATAAAGATGAATGATTCCGATCACATTCATCTGACTACCTCCAACACAAAGTCTCCGTTCGTGTTGTCTAACGGCTTTATCGTGGTTCAAGAGAGCAAAGAAGAATCCAAAAGTGGCCCAAAACTGGATGTGGAAATTGCTCCTTTCGATGTCAAAGCTAAGCTTGTTGGGTTCGCCAGAGTGCTTGGTACAGGATCGCCAACAGAAATAAAGATTTCTGATACTGGTACAGAATTCCCTGTGGAGGGAAATCTTTTCGACATTTCATCAACAGGGTTATATATTTCATCACCTGAAATCATGGGAACTTCAGAGTCAACCTCGTTCCAGGTAAGATGAGTGTTCAGGGAAAACCGGACGGGAAAGGGTCAGGCGTTTATAAGATAATAACAAAAGAATCGAGAGCTGTCAGCTGTAGTCGAATACAGAGTGTGATCCAGATCGTCTTATTTTGTGCTAGTTTCTTGATCCATTGTCCGATTTGAACGTTGGTATTTTAGAATCGCATGTTACAAAAGTTACCCATAAAAAATAATGATAAATGAAAACAAGATCTGATTGACCAATCACTTCGTTCATGAACCAGACAATTAAATGATCTTTGAACCTTTTTTTCTTAGGCTTATGGATGTCTTCCTGGAATCCACGACAAAGTCCTGAGGGCAGTGGACACCCTTATTAAGGCTGCCGCCATTGAAGCAGATAGCTTTATTCACCAAGCAACAGAAAATCTCAAAGAAGCTAAGAATTACTACCGCAAGGCCACCAATAATGAGGAGTTCTATCGGCAGAAACTGGACGAAGAGGAGAAAATTCTGGAGAAGAGAAATAGAGAAGTTTGGTTGGCAGAACAGCGATACAACAGCAGCTGTACATTAGATCAGTGCAAAAAGAGTAAGTTACTTTGCTCATGGACTTGGTGCGAACGAAACATCTAAAGTCTGGGAAATTTCAAATTCCTGGAACGTAGATGTCTGCATAGCCGTGGAATGATTTAGTTAAGAAAGAGAGAAAAAGTTTTTTTCCTATTCTCTGGGGTTTAATAATACCAATTCCAGAAATATTTCGTGCAACACGAAAAAGAACAAGTGTATAGTTATCAAGTGTGACTGTTCAGTTCTCAATTTATGCAAAACTGGAAAAGGTTGTCCTGTTGTTTGACCACAAATACGTATTTAACATAACAACATTACCATATCAAACCCTGGCGCTGAATGTCATTGTTGTTGGATATTTAGGCTGCATTGGATGCCCAGATTGGAACAGATGTTGTGCACGTGACGTGTTTGGCAGCTGTGTCGAGTGTCCATCTTGGAATAAGTGCTGCTACAAGACAGGAGATCCCGTATGTGTTGCTAAGAATCACGGTTGTGACCATATTAGAAAAGTGGCCAGCGGAAACCTGGAGGACGCAAGAGTAAGTTGATGTTGGCATACCTGAAAGCTTATATTTGGGAAGGGACCAGGTTGGTAAAAATGCGGTGAGGATTTTGTCAAAATCAGCCGAGAAACCGAAAGAGATGGAGCTTGCCATTTATAATTTTTTCCCTTGATTGAAGACTGGAAGCTGTTGAATTATGCAAATGATAAGGATATTCAGAACATTCCGTTCAGTACAGGAATTTCAAAATTTTTGAATTTCAATCTAACTTTCCAGATTTTTGGCTAAATAGTGAGCGCCTATTATAACTACCAATTAATTTCCGGCGCTGTCATTGGACAAAACACATCACATGGTACAAAGTCGATGGATTGTTATCACTCAATATTTCTTATAAACGACGTACTTTACTTTCATGTTGTTTGCTTTGGTATAACTGAGTTACTTTCTCTTGATATTCCAGGACATCTACTTGGATCAGAAGCGACGAGTTGACAACGTCACCCAAAGTGTGTTTGACTCAGAATTTTCCAAAGGCAAAACAAAAGCAGTTTTAGATGCCGCTGGTAAAGCTCTGTCGTTAATTGACCGAGACTCCACCATTGGTATTGAAGCTTCAAAGTCCATTAAACATGTTGGTCTTGAAAATGTCCTCAAAATACAAAGTATATGTTTCCAGGCACCTGTGGACTCCTTAGCGTCGAGCTGCATTAATATGAGTGTCAATGCTAGCATCATGGGCTCAGATGAGATCAAAACACTGCCTTTCCACGCATGTCTAAACAAAGAGCTTGTACCCCGGATGGCACGTTTCTTGGCAAACTACCTGTTCCCGGATATTGGAAGTGCCAAACAAAAAAGAAGCCTTGTTAGTGAAGAGAAGAACTCCTTACCGGAAGGACTTGGAGATGGCGGCAGGCTAACAGCTTTCTTAAGAGGTCGTGGATTGTTACGGAGGGCGAGGGAAGTCGAGACAGCCGATGAACGAGAGAATATAGAGCCCTTCTGGGATCTTATTCAACAGCATGATCCTTTGAAGGAAGTGAAGAAAGCTTCCCCTCCGAGTCACCCCAGCATGGGCAACTTGAAGAGAAAGTGGAAAATACCAGGTTTGTTATGCCACGTTTGTGTGATGTTTGTTTAAAAATAGAGTAGTGGTAGTCAGGAGCTGACATTGTAAGATAATGGTTTGACACTGACTAGTTTTTTGATGAAGGCTTAAGCACCAGCCGAAACGTCTTGAACGAACATCAAAAAACTAGTCAGTGTCAAACCATTATCTTCATCATCATCATATCCTTTATTTAAACACGATAGGGTTTAAAGCTTAGAGCTTGTGGGGTCGTGTGGAAATAATTACAATATGAAACTAAATTGAAATAGTGATAACATTACTTACAGAATAAAATGTAAAACACAAGCATAAAATGTAAAATACAGGCATAAAATGTTAAATATTTACAATGTGTGATGTTTATTTGATCATTCATTCATTCATTCATTCACTCATTCTAGAAGTAATGTATTGTACACGACCCCACAGGCTTTCAGCTTTAATACATATCGTGTATAGATGAAGGCAACCTACCTACCAACTTACCTCAAGCGTGTGTTCGTTCGTTTCATTCATTCATTCATTCATTCAGTCAGTCATTTATCATCCATGCATTCTTTCCTTCGCTCGTTCGTTCATTCCATGGCTTTAATTGCTCATTCGTTCAGCTATGAAGTCAGTTCCTAAAAAAGTGTTTTTTTTTTCCAAGGATGTTTCATTTCCACATCGCATGCAAAAAGTATAATAAAAAATTCTCTCTTGTCCCGACTGATAAAAATATCAGGTGGAAGTCGAATCTTGAAAAAAATTGGTTTCAGTCGTCGCCATCTTTGTTTGTTTTGTCTTTTTTATTACAATTCCTTGTCCGATACACCTGCCGCATTCTTGCCTCCTCTATCCCATAATCTCGTGGTTATTGCGTTCAGATCGTATGACGTAATCCAAGCCAGCCTGAACAAAACTATAACTGAATATAACGTCATATTCCTGGAGATTTCTGTTGTCCAGTAACATGGTTAGTTTACATGCCAAACTGAAGTCCTTTTTGCTTCACAGCTTCAAAGACCGGGAAATGCAAGATTTACCACCAGCTGTTGGATATCTGCCGAGATATGATGAAAACAGTGAAAAAGATGTACGGTACATACATGTATGAGCGATACCTGTTCGCCAAGGAGAAGGATCGTTTCACAAGAAAACTCAAGCGGGTCAACAAACAGCTGGAGATCTCAGGTATGTACGCTGTGTCTCGTCAGTAATGGTAGCTGTTGGGTAGAAATAAGAGCTGCGGAGACTGGAGAACGGCAACAATTGATGAGGAAGATCAAATACCAAATATATTCCACGTTGTATAATACCACCAAAAGGGACCCGACGAACAGCTAAACTACTACTATTATCAGTTGAGTAAGACGCAATGGAGCTTTGGTGACGAAGTTTGGACTTAAAATTACGGTGTTGCCCACGGGCAACTTTCCTTGTTTCCAATGGTAACAATATCGTCGTCTGCAGTTTGGCGCACTTTTCTGCCTATGACGTCATATTTACCGACAAGTTGCCACTGAAAACGGAGCCAATTGCCTGTGACTGACAACACAAGTTGAACGCTAAAATCTGGTCATTAAACTATCGTCTTACTCAACTGATAATCGTACTAGCCCCAGACCATATCTTAAATTTAATAACTTGCAGCTAGAAACATTTTTATATCAAATTTACCTCAGAGCAAAATCAATGGATCAAACGAAACATTCATGCTAGAACACAATGGACAAAAGATAGGCATGCAATGCGCACTAGAGCTACCAGTTTGTTGGTGGCAAAACTCAGACTGGTTATCACTGACTTAATTACGCATCAAATTTATCTGCGTTGACAAAACAGCTCACTAATATTGGTGTAATATTAATCCATTTGCACTTTCAGCTTTTCAGCCCATTCTCCCTCCCCTCCCCCTCCATTCCTCTCCCCACCCACCCTAAAGTCAATTGTACAAGCAATACAAAGTGACCCAATTTCTCCATGAAATCAACTAAACAATGAATCTTTCTTTTTCTTAATAGCTAAGCAAGTTTCTGGCACTGAAGACCAAATGGAAAGAATTGAACGAAGTCTTAATTTTGTCAGCGATGGTAAGATAACGAACATAAGTCTACAGTAGTATGTTATGACTGCAAAATTTACCTCGACTCGGAGTGATGGCATGGCGTCATTTTACCCCAGAGTGTCGAGCTCAAAATTGAAAATTAGCCAGTCAGACTGAAACACCACTGAACATAGTGAAATTCACTGTGACAGTAAATTTAAGTGGTAACGAGACAGTCCGTCTAAACTATATGAAGTTTAGAAACCAGGAGCGAATAATCTATCTGATGAAGTATACTGAATCTACTAGTCGTTTATATAAATCTTTATATAAACACTTCTCAAACTCATCAATAATTCATTTTAGTATATACACACTCAGTGATCTTGGTGTTTTAAGCAATCTGATTGGTTCGCTATCTCTGGCTAATGAGCATTATTCACCCCCTACCGAGTGAATAACGCGTTTCGCGAATTCGCGCATGCTTTGTACCGCTTGCACGTTTTCCACGCATGAATTGAGAGATCAATTAAATCGATTTTTAATGGTTTCCTTCTGAAAATGTTGTTGAGATCACTTCCTGTGTATATACTAAAACAATTATTCTTCTCAATCTCGGTGAAAAGTGGCAGAATATTTACCTCGCCGCTTCGCGGCTCGGTAAATATTCTGCCACTATTCACCGAGATTTCAAAGAATAATTGTTAAATATTTAAAGCAAGGAAATCATGACCGTGACGGTGTTTGCATAGATATTTATGATTTTGTTCTCCGTTTTCTCCTTTATTTTAGTTTCGATTGAGAAGATATATTAAACACGCAACACTGTCTTCGACCACACTTCCAAATACATCGAAGTTCGTATGAAATACTCCGCTACGTGTCGTATTTTAACTCTCTTCTCGGTCTTTGGTAATGTGGTCAAACACGGTCTTTCGTGTTTGATATGTTACTTTGTTACCAAGCGCACACTACAAGGCTACTCACTATCTACAACACAGCTAGACAATCAGTCAGAGAGCGGCATTCATGAAAGAATGCTAGTAGATTTATACTAAAACAGAAAAGATAGTGAGTAGCGTAGCCAATAAGTGAACGGCATTCGTGATACAACGCTGTAGGATTATACTAAAACATGATAGACAATACTGCATTAATGTACTGCACTTGAAGCAGCTGTCATTTGATAGCTGTCAATGCTTGGTGTTCCGGCCAATAAAAGAAACCGTTGATTTGTTTCGTAGGTGTACAAAAATGGAGCAAGAAATGTGACACGGCACTGAAGCATCAGGAAACTATAAGCGTAAAGGCCTGGGTCAAGGCTATGGATGGAAGAATTACATCTCTGGGCGGAGAGGGAGTGGAGCGATTCTTAGGAAATCTGTTTCGCGCGTTTGACGGGTTATTTGAGAGTTCATCCCTCCCCGCAAAGTCAGCTGGGAAGGCCATAACCATCATGCAAAGAGTGCGACGAATCAAAGCGGTTAGTCCTAATAGAGTCACGAGTCAGTCAAATGACAATAACAATATTTGATCAATTTGCTTGGACAGGCAACGATATATAGTAATAAGCAGATCAACTTCATGATATCGGCTAAGGCAGATAATTTTTCTTTGGATGCATTACGCGTTGGGAGTTTAATCCGCGCTCTACTAAAGAAGATTAACACATATTAAACTGCAACTTTCTGTAAACCTGCCCCTTTCTCTTTTCTCTTTCCCCCTTTCCAGTCTTTATAAGATCCTTTCAGATAGTTGCGATTAACATACAGGAAAATTAGGTCTCCTTGGAAGGGTGGAGGTCCGGTGTTTAATTTTATAACGCCAATAGACATCTCGTTAAGCTTTAACTGTTTTGATTTTTCTCTTTCTGTACAGGCTTTTGATGAAATTTTCATGAAGGATATCACTTTAGGAAGAGCCAATTACCATGCAGACAGAGTCCTGTATGACATAGCAGAAATAGCTGATATCAAAATTTACTGCCACAAGAAGAAATGAGCCAAATACGTTTATTATCATATATATTTTGTACAATATACTGGCCAGATACTGGACTGAAGTACCGTCTCGTTTCAGTCCCAAATTCTGTCTTCGTCGTTGGGTTTCAATTCCATTGTCATGACAACTGTAGAGTATTGACAATAATTTAAGAAAGGGCATCGTCCGCTTAGACAAAGGGAAACTGTGTGGTTATCACTTGGTATTACAAAGACAAGTCTTATAGTTTAGACCATTTCCGATATATTAAAATTCTAACTTGGCTCCGAGGCTTGGGGGAATAAAACAAAAGATATCACATCGAGTTTGAGGGATGAATAATTTATTTCTTTTGTTTTATTCCCCCGAGCCTCGGAGCCATGTTATAATTTTAATATATCGGAAATGGTCTATTAACTGACCGTAAACTTTGCCACAATCTGCGATGCCGGGCAGTGCCACATTAGAGATTTATTTATTTACAAAAAATGTTCATCGATTGATGGCACAATCTCATTCAGGACTGGCTGAATAAACTAAGGAAAAAATATATTTCCTTTTTCTAGACAAGAATATAGAAAGTCTCCCCTTTTCCAAATTCTAAGGTGATTATTTTATTTGACACGGAATTAATTGCTTAGGACGTCTTCATTCTTTGAAATTCAAAGCGACGTCCAGACATTGATTTCAATTATAAAACAAACCTATTGATGTTTTAGTAGGTATTTATTTTTGTTAACCTGTTTGGATTGTTCTAGTCGATTCTAGCGAGATGATATTTGTCGATTGGATTAAAACAAGATGACAGTTGAAGTAGTCCAGAATTTCATGTCATTGTTATAAAAACCAAATGAGAGAATTAATGTTTTCAACTCCCTTCCTCGTTTTCAATGCTGAAATTCACTCTATAACCCAGAGTAAGCGTAATGTTACAGTTATTATCAAAATGTCAGAAAAAAATGCATTTTGAATTTTGTAGAGAAAATATCGAAATAATGTATGTTTCTAATAGTAATAAACGTGTTATAAGTCTTTTGAATTGCTGTTCTATGTTATATTCTTTTTTTATCTGCCAATAAAGGTAAAGGAAATAACCCGGCGGGGGGGGGGGGGAGATACTCTCATGAGAAAAGATCGAGGATAGTGTTCGGAACATATGAATTAAATCCCTAAAGGAAATCGATCAGGGAGTGGCTCGAGTTTTATTTGACCCATAAAAGATACCTCTTTAAAACTGGCATAACAGTGTTTATTTTTTAACTCGTCTAGAACCACCCCGTAAGAATACCTTAATGACTAGAATAATGACGTTTGGTGATTGGGAGCAGCAAGAAGTGAAGGTCACAGGAATTCTTTCACCAAGAGTCAATCATCAATAGAAATTAAATTTAAGGTATTGATGTGCTACATTCAAATAAACTAGGGATTTCATTTGAAGCGTTAGGGGGCGTACTTTGGGGACTATTAGAAACCGAAAAACACCGCAAAAAAATCGATCGCCGAAAACCACAAAAACCCCCATAAAGTTCGTCCAAAACCGAAACCCGAAATAAAAGCCCTCACTGACAAAGCTTTGGTAGGCTTCAGAATCTCTCTTTCTTTCATCTAATTTTTAAACGTCTAAAATGTCTTATTTTCCGTCGAAGTCCCTCGCTAGTGCAGAACTCAACGTAGTCTAAAACTTTGCTTTTTTTTTGTAAATCGGCTCCACAGACTTACAGCAATGTGAAACTAGAAAAAAGGCAACAATAAAATAATTAAGGGAATATTTAAAAACAACATCACATTCTGAGCCGGAGCTAAGTTGTTTTCTGATTGCCATCATATTTTTATTGTCAGAATTTTCATTTGTGTAGGCACAAACAAACAGTCTCTCCCTTGGTTTTATTCCGTGAACGGAGCGTGTGAACGCAATGTTATTCTCGCGGCGAAAAGAAGAGAGAGACAACTCGCAATCGAGCTATACAAACTCGATGGTCCACAGTCTAAGGCAGAAGTCCACAAGATATTATCCCAGCCGCGTGATATTTGAGAAATAGAAGACTAAGACTATATAAGAGGTCCCTTTGTATTACAGTTTTAGCACGACTGCAGGGTGTAATTTCCTTTGCAAAACCAGAAAAACCTTGACATTCATTGGACATCATTGTTCACAAAGAGCGAAAACCAAAGACTGAATTGGAGAAAACCACACAAGAAACCAAAACCGAAAAACCGAAGCTCAAGCCGTATGTGCGAAAATCGAACCAAAAATTTGCCAAATCCGCAAAACCGAAAATCCCAACGCCCCCTGCGTTAGCGCTAGAAAGGAAGTAGACAACCACATGAATTTTGACCCTGGTGGAATTCGAACTCACGATCTCATCAGCGCACAATCTTGCTGAGTAGGAAGAGATTAGATAAAGGAATGAAAGGAATGAATAGTTTACCTTTACGCGACCTTACAGGGAAAACCGCTATCAACAAGTCCTGCGGAACACACCAGTTTTCTCTTATAGTGAATAAAATGACGTAATGTTCTTTAGCGGACCCTGCCTTGCCGCCATGTACCCCGCTTATAGGGTCGCTCTGAGTCATTGCGACTCACTCGTAATTTTATTGTTTGAAAACCCTTAAAAAGCGCCAACCCGTTTGTGTGATCAAATCTTTGTAGCCTGTCAGTGGCCGGGTTTAATGAGGTTCCACTGTGTTTATCATAAAGAGCCTAATTTGACCTGCCCTAACGCCTGTACAATATTGGTCCGGCAAACTATTTAAGTGGCTGATTTATACTGAGTATTAGCCCTCTCAGATGTCTTAGTCATGCAGTAGAAAAATAAAAACGGAAAAACGGTAACAAATAAAAACGTTCTTCATTTTGCTTTGTTCAACGTAAAACACTTAGGAAGTGACAAGAACACTCAAGCGTCCTAACACTTCATGACCGCGGCACTCCTCTCGCATCGTCAATGCTCCGTTACTGACCTACGTGCTTTATATAACGGATCAAAACACACGTACACCTAGCTATGAAAAAACTTTTGATTTGATGATGGTGCCTATATAACTTGGCACGGTTTCGTGGAAAAACGAGGAAACGCACACTAATAAGGCCAGTGTACGTATATTAGCTAGTAATTCACAAGCGTATAGTATAAGACAATGTCGAAATACTTTGCTTCAACTTCAACTTTCAACTTTTCTTTATTTAGCACTTCATTTTTAGTTACAATCATGGTAGCATAATAAACAGGAAACAATACATATGTGAAAAAAAATATAGATATTAGAAGTCTATAGTTCGTGCATGGAGGCTAAAAAAACCGCGAGGTTATCGAGTTAGCCTCCATCTCGTTCGAATGAACATAGAAGAAACTGGGATTAGAGAGACAGTTTACTAAATTAAAAAGCTAGAAGAATTTTGGAAAACTTACGTTTGATATTACTTGGATAAGAGATAGTTTTAGCAATTATAATTTGTGGAAACTTAAGTTTGATATTGCTGAGATAGAATGTAGTTTTCAACATTTTTGGAGAAAGCAAATTGATTTAGGTCTTTAAACTTGTATGGCAGTTCTTGCCAAAGATCAATGGCCATAAATGAGATCATCTGTTTGCCAGTATTTGTTTTTACTCGAAATTTGTGAAAATTTTGTTCCGCCGCATACCTAGTGTTATAATTATACATTACTGGCATACTGGAAGAAATAGTTAAAAGGTTCTGGCAAAACACCTCTGTGCCATGCGTGAATAAATTTAAGAGCATGCAAGCGATATACGTTAGCTACCGTTAACATTTCCAAGATATTAAGTAAAGGTAGTGCACTATCGGTATTTTTGCCAGATAAGGTTGCAAAGAACATTAATCTAATAACATGATTTTGCTTAGTTTGTATTTTATGTAAATTTGACTTGCTGGTGCTGCCCCAGGCAACAATAGCGTACGAAATGTAAGGAAAGATAAGACTATAATAGATCTGCGTAAGCTGTTTTAGAGGTAGATAATGCCTCAGCTTAGAGATTACTCCTGTATTGCCTGAAAGCTTAGCGCACTGTCGATCATTACTCCTAAATATTTAATGTGGTCCTTCCGTTCTATGGAGTGGCATGATCCATCTCGGTTAGTTATATTTATATTAACAGTCATGTTCTTTTTCCTTGGGGATTTTACAATCATGTAATTGATTTTCTTTAAATTTATCGATAGCTTGTTTATGTCACACCATTCCTTGACCTTTTTTAGTTCTAAATTCATTTGCAGTTCTAATGATTTTACATCTTTTGCCGAAGCAAACAAGTTAGTATAAATATCTTAAATGAAAGGAACTCAGAACAATTTGGGAGGTCATTAATGTATATCAAAAATAGGAAAGGACCTAACGAACTTCCTTCAGCCTGGACACCGCAGATGATAGTTGCGGTGAGCTAATGGTGGTTTGATGCTTGATCGGAAGCTCCGAGGAGTTTAATTCAGCAGTGATAGAAGCCTCGTAACTCAGTCGGTGAAACTACGGGAGCACACAATCTTGCTGAGTAGGAAGATATTAAATAAAGGAATAAAAAGAATACCTTTGTCTCCTGTTGCCCTTTTTACGAAACCTTACAGGGAAACTACCTACAAGTCCTGCGGAACACCGCAGCGCTAAACTCGTACCTAGGCCCTCTCGCGCTCTGCAATTTTTTTAATTTGACACTTGGCCAAGTTGTAGAAAAACCTTTCGACTTCTTTTTGTGTTTGTTTGGTTTAGTGAAAGCAAGGAAATTTAGATACTCAAGCGAATTTTCGGATTGCATTCAAAATGTTTAGGCAAAGAGTTCCCACCCTTGTCAAATTATTATAAACAATTATTGGATGAGGTTTTTGTGATATCCAGAATAATCAAGGTCGAGGTAAGAGTTATCAGCCGAAGCCGAAGGCTGAGGCTGATAACCCTTACCGAGACCTTGATTATTCTGGATATCACAAAAACCGAATCTAATAATTGTTTTATTATACATTGAACGAACGCAAAAACTTGGAAGTCATGTTTCTGCTTCTTCACTGACGGCAAGCAACACGAATCGCGCGAAGTTGACATGATTACCCTTGGAAATCATGCATTGCGCGCGCAACCTACAGATTATTCACTAATCTGTAGGTACAGATTAGTGAATAATCTGTAGGTTGCGCTGTTCCCCAGAATTAACAGTAGGCTTTTAGCCAATGAGAAGACAGATGGTAACTACAATGTATAATAATAAAAATAAAAAAAAATGCAAAGCGCGAAAGGGCCTAGGTACGAGTCCTACCTACAAGTCCGCAGGTCTTGTAGGTAGCGGTTTTCCCTGTAAGTCGCGTAAGAAAAGACAACAGGAGACAGAGGTAAACCATTTATTCCTTTTATTCCTTTATTTAATCTCTTCCTACTCAGCAAGATTGTGTGCTCCAGTGGTTTCTGAGTTACGAGGCTTCTATCACCGCTGAATTAAACACCTCGGAGCTTCCGATCAAGCATCAAACCACCATTGCTCATCACAAAGTATTTCGACATTGTCGCGTACTATACGCTTATGAATTACTAGCTAATATATGTACACTGGCCTTATTAGTGTACGTTTCCTCGTTTTTCCAAACCGTGCCAAGTTACATAGACACGATCATCAGATCAAAAGTTTTTTCGTAGCTAGGTGTACGTGTGTTTTGATCCGTTATATAAAGCACGTAGGCAAGAAACGGAGCATTGACGATGCGAGAGGAGTGCCGCGGTCATGAAGTGTTTCAAGGACGCTTGAGTGTTCTCGTCACTTCCTAAGTGCGTCACGCTGAACAAAGCAAAATTAAGAACGTTTTTTATTTGTTGCCGTTTTTATTTTTCTACTGCATGACTAAGACATCTGAGAGGGCTAATACTCAGTATAAATTAGCCACTTAAATAGTTTGCCGGTCCAATATTGTACAGGCGTTGGGGCAGATCAAGCATTAGACTCTGTATGATTAATACAATGGAACCTCATTAAACCCGGCCACTGACAGGCTACAAAGATCTGATCACACAAACGGGTTGGCGCTATTTAAGGGCTTTCAAACAATAAAATTACGAGTGAGTTTTTCTTTGGGCAGGAATAAAGTGGCCACAATGACTCAGAGCGACCCTATAAGCGGGGGCAGGGTTCCGCTAGAGAACATTACGTCATCATATTCACTATAAAGAGATAGCTGGTGTGTGTGTGGGGAGGGGAGGGGGAGGGGCGTGAGTAGGGAGGCATTTGGCATTGCACTGAATTTCTTTAGCCGTACTTCATCGTCCATTAATTAACTTAATCATTGTTGCAGCAGTTTTGCGATCGCGTTCTCCTTATTCGGCCTGCATTGTAAGTTTTGTGGCCTCTGGTTAACTGTTTGTAAAGATTAAACTGTACGACCCATGAAGTACTGATATTTCCGGCTGCCGCCAGCAGTTCCCGTAGTTCAGTTGTTTATGTTTGTTCCTACCTGTTTGTCGTTTCCGTCTTGGCGACATATAGGACGCGTCTAGCAATTTGAAAACCTCCGCTTGGCTTAAATTTTTCATGGCAAGGAATATAATACAGTAAAGTAAACGTAGGAGCAGACATGGAATAGCCTTGTATTCTTTCTTCGTATTTTAATGACTCGGCCCTGCAGGAGACTGATTCCTTTTCATGTCTGCGAATCCGGCTATGAATGGCAAAGTACGTCAGCAAGGCGACTCCTTCCTCGTTTAAAAATAAGAAAATGTTCTCTAAATATAGCTACTTTACCGACACTTTTGTATTATTTTACATAATGTTCCTGTTTGTTTTTATGCTTTTAAACTATCAGTTTCGAACAAATTACCTCAGTTGACAGTTTCACTGTTTTTTTTTTTTTGTTTTTTTTTTTGTGCTACAAATAAAGCCGACAGCTGGAAGCCCAGACAGTCTAGTATTCACCGAATGCATATCCCAAATTTTTACTTATGCAAAGTTTCACATATGCAGATGTCTGCGTTGAGTAAATAGAGGGCTTTTTGTCATTCGTATGCTATAGTACTGCGTAGTCGAGTGTGGGTGTGTACATAGAGGAAATATGGCATAGTTTGGTGATGGAGTCAGTCTCTCAGCACGTCCTTACAAACTCACTCCAGAGTTGTAAGCTATCATGGTCAAAAGAAGGTGAGAAGGAAGAGGGTTCCAAGTTATCAGAATGTCATGCCGTTTATTATAATTCGAAGAAAAATGAAAGAAATAATAAAAAAAATCATCCGTCGTATGGAAGATCGAGGTGGCAAGATCGTCAGTTTAAATCGGCTCTGCTTAACCCATGACAAACCTCACGCCTTCTCTCTACTTACATCCTCATTGCACGCAATACAGAATCGTTTACGTTTCAATAACGCTTTCGTTAAAATCGGCCACAACTACTTTTGACAAATTCTAAACAGCTCGGGATGTATATGTATGTGTTTTGAGGAAGTATTTTGAAAATTAAGGCAGCTTTTGTTTTGCGCGGTGTTGTCATGGTGATGTCGCGGAGAGAAGGCGGAGCTAAATTATTGGAGTTGGGAACGAGCTACTTTGAAATAAGTTAATATTGAATTGAGTCTGAGAGCTTCAGAGAATCTAGAATGTTTCCGGGTGCATACTGCTCAAGAAGGTAAACAATCGATAGCATAGTTTGGTTTCCATCGCCATATTCAACCCTGCTTTGATTCATAGAGCAAGGATATCCTGTAAAAATTTTGCGAGTGAGCAGAATCGAACGGAGCCATGATATGAACAGACTGCGACATCCGGCAATAGACGACTTCGTCATGATGTCGAAACATTCTTTCTGTGTTCTTGTCTTCCTCGTCAACTTGAACTGCATTCTTGCTGGCGAAACCTACAAGTCTATCGTATGGGATCCCGAGAATCCATTGTAAGTAAGACTTAAGCTTAATGTTGCGTGTGTGTTTGTATGTTGCTCAAGTTGAAGCTGTGATAAGCTGAAAGGAGCTAGTTCATTCGGCGATAGACGGTACAGTATTGTGTAACTTTTCTAGTCCATATGGCGTCGATGAGCTGTTATTAATATTCTGTATTCTGAAAAAATTTATCATCGCTTTTCTTCCATCGTGTAAAGCTTGCTTCTTATTGCTTTATACTAATCCTTGCGTTTACAGTTGTGATATTTTTATTGTGATAGACTGTAAACTCTTTCAGGATATTGGGTGTTTCACGACCAAGCTGGATTTAGCTCATATTTTTAAAGCTTGTATTACAGACTAGAGAGAGGTTATCGCGTTTCCAGTTGAAACACGTCTCCTTAGGAAGTTTTCATCGAGTTTCAGTTTCGCAGAAATGCTTGTCCATATATGCATTTTTCTTCAATATTCAGCTGTCAGTTGTTGAAATACATGAACGCAGTTTTTGTAGGGTTCTGTCAAGTACTTTTTATCTTTAATATGGAGGTTCTTTATTAAGCTTATGTGTCCAGTTTATTATTAACTAAAGCCACTAACAGCTTTTAGGTCTTACAGGTCATTTGTGAGATTTTATTGATGGAACGTCTTGCATGATGTATCTTGCTTCCAAATTAAGTGACGATAGGCATGAAAGAAAGAGAAGGTTTTCTCTATCTTGCAGTGTACCTACAAGAAGCATTTTTTTTTGGAAAAGCCTAAAATCAGCTGCACACTATTATTTTGTTATTCAAGGTTGTTGAAGATATAATCTTCGTAAGCGAAACAGAAATGGGCCCAGACCCGCAGTTGATCTAGCATTTAAATCAATAGATATACGTCAGGCATGCATGCCAACTATAGTTTATTTGAATGACTTGCTCGACCGATTTCCAAGTATCACACTTAAGAAATCAGTGAAGGGCTGCAATTCTTGGAAATCAGTCGCAAATTGAGTCATAAATATGAGCTGTGGTTTCCGAACTCGATCAAATGCAATAAGAAATTATAATAATTGTTTCACACTAGCTAAGAAAGGACAATCAAGGGGGTATTCAGAAAATTACTAATATTGGTCAATGGTGCTGGTCCTGGTGAAATATAATTTCAGAAGTAGCATGTTCAAATTCATGAGGTTTTTTTCACACTTTTTCAGTTCCTTGTTAATTTGACTCCCAATTGTGTGGATTCTAACCAAGCATGAACATTAAATCATGCTTCAGCACCTGTGTTTGGTTCCTTGTTCATTGGCTTCAGTTGAGTGCAAGCAAGTTTTGTTGCACTGGCCTTAACTTCTTTTACTTAAACCGACCCAAGTTGTAAAATGAATGAGATTGTAGAGGCATATGGGCAAGCTAAAGACATGGGACGAGTCTCCATGAAACCAAGATTGAAAAAACATTACAGAAAGTTTTTTTTGGAAGACAGAGGAGAGATAAGCAAACCACAATGGCAATGGCAATGAGAAAGCCACTAAGCAAAAGGTTTTAATGAGTAAGAACAATGGCTGTGCATGTGCATTATAAATCTCTGTAAATTTCTTTGCCGTCTTCTGCACAGCAACAATTTGAAATTATAACTTAGTTCTATGTATTTTGGAGAACGCCATTGACAGCGGCTAATTTTTTTCTATATTGAATGCTGCAATTATTGCAAAATTCAAAGGTACAGTAACATATAAACTAGGTATACCTATCGATAGAGTGCCAACGAGCAAATAATTTGTGCTATAATAAGGGGTTTATTAATACAGCATAACGGATTTTTGGTTCTCTTCTGTTGCAAACATTACCGAGAAAAAATTGTAACGCGTTTACCAGCCGGTAACGTTCGTCACGCAATCCCTGAATATCAAGAGTATTGGAATGTATCGCTACTCGGTCGAACTTTCAGTTCAATATGATGGGCAAAGTCAAAGTGAAAGTGAACACGCTAGTTTGATTGATGAACACGACTCGTTTAATTCTGTGGCAAAACAGATCCGATTTGTGTTTTGAACACTGGATTCGACTGTATGATAAACACGCTCGTTCAGTTCTGTTCGGAAACACTGCCGACTCAACCTTCAGTTCGATATGCTAGATTTCAACACTGGATTTGCTCTAGTGGTTCGACTGGTGAACACAATCTTTCCAAAAAAGCTCCCCGATGGAACTTTCAGTTCGATATAGGTAAACAGAGAAGGAATACACTGTTTCGATTCATGAACACGCTCGTTCAATTCTGTGGTGAACACGCTGGTTCGGTTTCGTGTCGATTTTGTGCGTTGGATTTGCTCTTGTCTAACAGTTTTCATCAATATTCGAATTAGAAGAAGAGTTTTGTAAAGGGTACGCTCCCCAATTGAACTTTCATTTCGATAAAGTGAGAGAGGAAACACGCTGGTTCGATATGTTCTGAGACTATGAAATTGTTCACAGTTGGCTAAACACAACAGCAAAGAAAACAATGATATTCCACGAGACAAGTCTAGATGTAACGCGCCTCCTGATTGGCTAAAAACTACAATGGCTCGAATAGTTCAATTGGCTCAAACTGAGCCATTGTTACATCTTACACCTTACACTTACACTTTCAAAGGCCGATCGAGAATTTTTTCGCTAAGCAATTCTTCGCACGGCACTATTCTCTGCCGCCTCGCCAGCCGAGCGTCTTCGCTCGGCTGGCTTGTTGGCAATTAATGCACTTTGTTCCTCAGAGTCACTTTCGTCATTCCATAAGCTCTTTAGTTACATGTACACAAGCCACAGGTTGGATGTTTACACCCACTTTTAGTGTTATGTGCCATCTCTCTACATGCAATTTGAACTGGCCTACGTCAAATACCTGTATATAAGCAAAATGGACATCTTTACGATCAAACTCAGTTTTAGTGATGAAAGATGGATTTATTTGACATTAACTTAGGAGTATCAAGAAGTCATTCCAGGAGAAATAAATCAACTGTTTTGAATGTTTACACCTTGTGAATGTTAAAAGCAGTAGTCATTATACTGGAAGTCACTATTGAGATCCGATCGACGGCACTAAGATCATTTGAATTATCCTGGAAATTGGGAAACATGCAAAGTCCACAATCTTCTTCAGCCATTTGAGGTCAGTAGTTATCATTTCTTTGTCATTTCTGCCACTAATAACCAGAAAAATTGCTAGTTTCACAGTTAAATCGTCTTTTATCCGTTTACAAAGCAAGTCAAAAGATGGCATGTCGAAAGATACATTGTAGTCAAAAGATATCACCTACATGTATGCACATAACACTCAGGGATTTCAAATTGAAAAAAAAGTAGGAGGAGGAAATTGTAAAGTAGCCGGAGCACTATCTTGATTTTAAAGCTTTCTAGTAACGAATCAGTCTTTAAAGTGCCACTACGACGAAAATTTTGGTCTCTCGTTTTGACATTTTTTAGCGTCGATTAAGTTAATATTTCTACAGTTGTACTATGCGATTGTTTTTAGGATGATGGAAGCGAAATGTGCGTTGAAATAGCTGGCCGAAATTCGCGAAAAACCCGTCCGCCATTACTCCAATCGCAACCGGGAGCCAGCGACTGCACTGAAAAGCGGTTTTACACATGAGTTGGCTTGTGACGTCATATGCGCACTTTTGCATTGTGCTTCGTGAAGCTTTGTGAGTCCTGGCCGTCTTTTAAGATGTCTTCTAGCTCGAATTCTTCTTCCAGTTCTTCCGAAAGTGAAGTCAAAGACAGTTTTAATGAAGAATCAGTCAAATGTTGCAGTGTTGTTGCGCATATGACGTCACTTCCGAAAGGCTCGATCTAGTGCCAACTCTTTTGGCCGCACTCGGTCATTTTTGAATCGAGTAATGGCAGGCTACGAAAACCGAAAAACAAGGCTAAAATAATCAAACTTCCTGTGCGAATATCGAGATAAAACTTGGCATGGTAAGTGTTTCGTACTTCTAGTTTCCAAAAGTAAAAAGAAAAGGCAATGCAAAATTTTGATCATAGTGGCTCTTTAAGAAGTCTCTAAGGAGCAAACTCCTAAGGGATTTTTGAGTTATTTTTTGAAAAAAAATACCTCTTAGTCGGCGCGTCAAGATGTATGTATGTCACACCAATCAGATTGGATCTGCTATTAAACACCAATCAAATTTCCTGTTGTAAAGATAAATGATATGAGAAGATTTGATCCCGTTACAGTTGAGAAGGTCATATTTATTCTTCTTTATAATAAAGTTTCCATATAACGTGTGCTCTGATTGGCTGAAACAGCTTGCTTGATCAGAGAACAGAGCACGGGTTGATGACAGTAACCTGACTTCTTCAAATTTTTGCTTCGGAATTTTGGCAAATTGGACCCAAATTAAACATGCCCTGTGGCTTAGACAAATGCAGTGGAAACAAACTACAGTACAGGTCAGAGATAAGCGGCCTACGCACACACAAAACGCACGCACCATTTTCGCGCAAACGCGTGTAAAAAAACGCGTGCGACAATGCGCGTCTACGCGCATTTCATGCGCGTGTTTTCTTTTGTTATTCACTCTCATAACTGTGCTTTGTGTGGCATTCTTCTTTACAACAGAAAACAAAACAAAAGGCAATTCCCACAAACGCCGCTAAAAGGATATCTCCGCTGACAAAGTAACAGCCAATACGTTTTTCCTTTGCCGTGCTTTTCGATCGGGCTCTACAATCATATCACTGAACGAATGAAAAACAAGTTTGAATTTTCATATATCTGGTTCTACAAGTCATAAGCAAGTGCTTAAAACGGGAAAACGCGTTGTTGTTGGAGTTTTAACTTGTAATGAAATTTATTTTGAGGCGCCAGACATGAACAGTGCTTGCGAGCGAACTTGAATTATGTTGTTTTCAACACGACATGCAACGCAACATTTGTTGTTGTCACGATTTTGTGACGTAAAGTTTGAGAAAAGAAACTGATTCTTATCTCTTATTCTGTAAGGCGTAAGAAAGTGCTTTAAATGGGAAATGTTTCTTTGTTTAGCTTTTATTAGAAACGAAATCTATATTGACGAGACAGACATAACAAATTTTTGCGAGCGTTGTATGAAAAGTCAGACGGGCGATGCGTCATGTGTGATAACAGATTCTTTTGATGATTTCTCGATGGGAAGTTTTGAATTTTCATATCTCTGGTTCTACAAGGCGTAAGAGAGCGCTTGAAACGGGAAAGTGTTCCGTCGTTTAAGCTTTTATTTGAAACGAAATTCATTTTGACACGCCAGACATGAAGAGTTTTTGCGAGCGAATTGTATGAATGACAAGCGAGTCATGTGTGATAACAGATTCTTTTGCCGATTTCGCAACAGGAAGTTTTAATTTTCGTATCACTGGTTTTATAAGGCGCAAGAAAGCTCTTGAAACGGGAAAATGTTCCGTTGTTTAAGCTCTTTTTTGAAATGAAATTCATTTTGACGTGCTAGACAAGACGAGTTTTCACGAGCGAATTGTACATGTATGTATGTTATGTCAATAATGACAAGCAACGCGTCATGTGTGATAACAGATTCTTTTGCCGATTTCGCGACGGAAGTTTTGAATTTTCATATCTCTGG
Organism: Micromussa lordhowensis; assembly: GCA_964020085.1. Taxonomy (NCBI): domain Eukaryota; kingdom Metazoa; phylum Cnidaria; class Anthozoa; order Scleractinia; family Lobophylliidae; genus Micromussa; species Micromussa lordhowensis. The sequence continues at coordinate 2,687,167 of OZ026602.1, forward strand.
TTTTATAAGGCATAAGGAAGCGCTTGCAACGGGAAAATGTTCCGTTGTTTAAGCTCTTATTGGAAATGAAATTATTTTTAACGCACCAGACAAAACGGGTTTTGGCGAGCGGATTACATCTCTCTCATTTTCACAAAGACATGCGACTCGCGTCGACTTGTGTGACAATAATAGTAACCGATTGTTTTGACGATTTTGCGACAAGAAGTTTTGATTTTCATATCTCTGGTTTTATAAGGCGTAAGAAAGCGCTTGAAACGGGAAAATGTTCCGTTGTTAAAGCTCTTATTGGAAATGAAATTATTTTTAACGCACCAGACAAAACGGGTTTTGGCGAGCAGATTACATCTCTCTCATTTTTACAAAGACATGCGATTTGTGTGACAATAATAGTAACCGATTCTTTTGACGATTTCGTGACAAAAAGTTTTGACTTTCTGGTTCTACAAAGCATAAGAAAGTGCTTAAAACGGGAAAGGGTTAATATTTTAACACGACCGACGTAAATATTGGGCAAGCAAATTGTTGCCATGTTGTTTTAATCAAGACACGCGACACATCATGTGTGAGTTTGGAGTTTTTATCATTGGTTCTTGACGGCGTAAGCATACAACATAAATGTAATTCAGCTTGAATTAGAGAGCATCGATGCTGTGTCTGGGGAAACATGATGACAAACAGCTATCAAAACTAACAATAAAATAACTACAATAGGCGAACAATAGGCTAACTCATAAATACTAATGACTTTGGTTTGTGCGCGTATTTCATGCGCGTGTCAAAGACGCAGGCGCGTGCGTGTTTGACACGCAGGCGCGTTTTACACGCGCATTTTGGGCCCAATATCTTCGACCTGTACTGTATTTGTCGGCAGTAAATATAGCTGCATTTAGACCATTGTTAACAGAAGTGCTAAAACTGTACTAAAATAACAAGCTTTGCTAGATTCCAACAAAACACGCAACAAAATAAACAACTTCTCATTCTCAACCTAGCGAATGCTTCGATTAAAGACATTACGAAGGCAGAAATTAAACTAATTAAGAAGTGCAATAACGACAGAAAACACCAACTGAGCTGTCTGTTTACGATGAGAAGCTTTACATTGTACAAATGTATTTTTGTAAAAATGTTCAAACAACACTTACATGCAGTGTAGTAACACTCGTTTGCTAACTGGCGATCTCCGGTCATCTCGGCGAAGTGAACCTCAACAATTTCATATCATCGCTCACTCGGCGAGTGATAAGTTGAAAGTTGGCTCTGATATTCTCCTTTACTCAGAGTAGAACCAGTGGAAGCAGTCTTGGCCAGTCTTTCCAACTTTGACCCCAGTTCGTGCAATCTTGCTGCAAGCGGCTGCAAGTTGTAAGCAACTGTACTGCGCTCCTTGGCAGCTCCTTTCAAATACAACTCAGCATTCGCTAGTTTTGAGCTCCTTGTTTCTTAATTTCCATTTGAAACGATCCACGTTTTTATGAGCCACAATGTGGCCGGATTCCTTTGTAGTAGAAACCTTTAGATCCTTATTTAAGGACTGAACTATAAAACGAACTTATAAAGTTGGCTTGAAAATTCTGCGGAATGCGTGGAGAATTTGTTGGATTCTTTATCATAAAACAATTAAAGAAGCCTCGACTGTGCTCTGTTCTGTTGTAAAGCACTTAGGAAGCGGTAGAGCACTCAAGAAGTAGGGAAAAACACTTGACTACGTCTCGTGTTTTCCCCTACACTTCTTTCGTGCTCTACCGCTTCTGCATGCTTTACAACAGAACAGAGCACAGTCAAGGCTTCTTTATTTGTTAAATACAATGTAAAAGAGGAGGAGGTATTCATATATTGGGCCTACTTCTTCATTTTCTACGTATTAGGATAAGGATTTTAGCTATGAATGAGATGAGTCCTGAGTTTTGAAGCGGTTCATGAGTTAGTAGAATGCAAATGGCACCAGATATTTTTATTTTTAGTTACAAAGGGTAACTTGATACTTTGTTTTTCACAAAGAGTAAATTCAATTAGAGGTCACAAATCGTTGCTTCTAGTTCCCAGGACATGTTTTAGAGGAGACAAGACTATTTAAATTTGAGACAGTTCTAACATTTACAATAGTAAGTGTAGATAACAATGAGATATTTTTATTTTTTTAGTTACAAAGGATAATTTGACACTTGTTTTTCACAAGGGAGTAAATTTAATTAGAGCTGACAAATCGTCAGCACCTGTTCCCACAAGATGTTTGTTATTTTTAGTTACAAATGGTAACTTGACACTTCTGTTTTTCATATAGGAGTAAATCGTTCACACAAGGTGTTTGCTATTTTTAGTTATAAATGGTAACTTGACACTTTTGTTTTTCATATGGAAGTAAATTCAGTTAGAGCTTACAAGTTGTTGGCTGTTGTTTCCAGGATATTAAACAAAAAAGACGCTTTCATTTCTAAACTGTTTTTGCGTCTCTGCAGTAGCAGTTTATAGCTTTATTTGATGACATTCATTTCAGTCCGATGTTTTAAAGGTAAAAAGTACGAGAACTGTTGAAATGTTCTTTGAAGACTGCGTGGCGTCAAATTAAAGTGCAATTTTGTTAAATCAGACTTTCAACAAATCAGAGAGGTCTTTTCTCCTCTTTCTTTCTATTTTCGGTGAAGTAGTGTTGTTGTGTAAAACAGGTAAACGTGCAACTCTCATAAAATGCGAAAAGTACTCTTGAGTATTTTTGAGCAAAAATTCCTCTTGGGGGTTGAAAGGGCTATGAGATCAGTGAGTGACGGGGAGTTATGCATGTGCACGTGTCATGCCAATCACAGTGTGGATTGTATCAAAGAACGAATCAAATTGCCTGTTAGAAAATAAGATGGTATCTACATTAATCTGGAGACGCGTCAGATCACTGTCAGTAGTTTCTTCAGTGAAACATTTTATGGCTTACTAATTAGTTATCTTACCATGTATATCATAAATTCCCAGTTTCTCTCTTGCTGTACATCGCAACCAAAAAGACTTGTCAAATTAACCAAATCAGTACTGTAAACAGCTCCATGAATGCTCCTATCTCCGAGACTTCATAAAAAATAACTCTAGCACGCCTTGCATGCCTATGTTTTAGGATGTGATTGATATAGTGGTGTGGATTAGTTAGTATGTATGTATCTCATCATGATAACAGTGGCTTGTCGGGTAGGGTGCTGGAGAGGAGCGCTCCCCTTCTTCACAAGGGAATGGGGTGCTCCCCCTTGAAAATTTTGAAACTTAGGGTGCCTTGAAGTTTATTCCAGTGCATTTTTTACACCCATAACTGATTTTGTTAAAGGCCGCTGTACACTTATTAACAAGTGTTAGTGTTGAAAAACGTTGTAAAATGAATTGCTTTCAAAGTTTTACAAAATGGTACCATATGCTTTTACATTTCCATGAGTACAGTACTTATTACATTGCAGTTCATTTGACTTCTTGTACCTCTAAGTGAGACGACTTCCAAAAAATGCTCCTGCTTCGAAGTTCGAAAGGTGCATATAAAAGCCGCACTGTGTATTTATTTTTTTCGTCTATTGGCGTTTGTTCATTTCCTCAAAAAGATCATGCCACGATTACATTGGTGAAACAGCATTGTGTATTAACAAAATTTGGAATACAACAAGTACCTGGCACAAGTGCTTGAAGTAGCTGGTGACTTGCCCTGGGCGCCAGCTAAATAAACACTGAAAAGGGGGTAAATGAAGTGTACACAGTTGAATATAGTTTTCATTTTGATTGGCCATTTTCTG
>OZ026602.1:2698430-2700930 GCA_964020085.1 Micromussa lordhowensis
AATGCCCATGGGTTGATTGCAGCCCTATAAAGAGAAAGCAAAAAGTCATATAATAAACAACTTATTAACCTGGAATGTTCGATCTTTGAGGGAAAATCTTAAACCTCTGCCTTGCCGTACCCTCAACCTTGTTCCCAGGCTCTCTCTCCTCTGCCTCTCTTTGTTGTTGGGAGAAAGACCCTGGTTGCGGCTGGTCATGTAACCACCTGTGACACAAACTTTTCCACCGAGTCAACGAATAATTTTTGTCAATCTCAACTAAAGCTCGAAAGAAAGGCAATCACTGGTCATCACTAAATTAACCACATGTGGGCCAATGTACCTTTGAAATTTCTCCAGTCCCATTCTAAGCTTCACACAGGTCAAACAAAGTATATTTATATACATTGAAGTATGACTCTGATTTCAATTCCAGCTGGTTGAATTAAGCTTACTAAGTAGTAAAACTGTGTCGCTGTTTCATGTTGCCTGAATTAATCTCACAGAACATTATTCCCTATGTGAAATGATGTTTTATTTAGTGGTAGTAATAGTTACCATTTTTATTCTTGAGTAAACCAAGGAACCATGTTTTTAATATCTGTCTAAATATAAACTTACATAAACATCATGCAGATGAAATATGAGAGCAGGCTTACCAGTATGTCAACAAAACTGTAAATCACTTTACATTGCTGTTGTTATAAAGTTACGAATAGCGTGACAAAGCGTGACAAACAATTTTAGACTAATTACAGCCTGAAAATATGATCTATGTGAAAGCAATTATTGTCAAAGTATCCGTGCAAGTATTCCTACTACGTGTCGCGTGGAATCTAGAAAACTAGTTCGTGCTTTCCGTTTCTAAACACATAGGAACACTAGTTCCCCAGCAACAAAGTAGGCATAGGATTCTGCCCTATAGCTTGTAGTTCCGCAGGATTTACGTAAGTGTTTACCTACATGTGTTAAGTTTATGTCAAAGGAAACTCTTATTACCCTCTGTATTTTGTATCACGTATGATTTAGCTACCATTATGTATATAAGAACCTTGATTCTAGCAATAAAGGAGATTCAGTTGATTGTACAGCAGTAGAGTGTCCTTCACTCCGTGTGTGAGCTCGCGGTAAACCCAGTGTTCGCCCAAGCAGCAAAAACAGTTCGACGCTAATCGACCCTCGGCCGTAATTCTACTACACTGTAAATCAAATGCAATCAGAATACTTAGCTAATCGGCCATGTGACAACTACTTTTTAACATCCAAAATAAGGTGCAAAGAAGAAAATAAATAACCTCCGAGTTCAAAGATTCAAGAGACTGGTCCACTGGTTTCACTTTGATTTGACATTTTTGACATTTTACATGTGCTAACCGTGGAAAAGTTTGTGCTTCATTTGGCTGCTGAATTCCCTTTTGAACGAAAGTCTTCGTAACCAGGGTCTTTTTCCCAACTACAAGGAAGGCAGAGTAGAGAGGGCCTGGGAATGAGGTTGACTATCCCCCGAGGTCAATATGGCATGGTTAAGATTTTCCTGTCAAGACTACAGCTGTATAAGAAAAAGAAATGGAAACTGATCCAGGTTTGATATTTGCAGATACATGAAAGCTGCCCACAGCCATGTAACAATGAAAATGTGGTAGAAATGGGACATACGCCTATACAGGCATACAAGCACACACAAAAAAATAATTAGCAATGGCTGTGCACTTGATATAAACTAAACTTTCAAGTACAAAATGAAGTGTGGTTCCTCTTACGTACTGTAAATCTATAATTCAGTCTAATTTACTTATTGTCATATGTTTGTTTTGGCTGTAGATGAAATGTGTAAAGATGGTGTTGGTGAACTGACATGCCCTGAGGACACAGTTTCCTCAAGTTCATCTGTGTCCACACGCACATCCACACACACACCAACACCCACACGCACACCCACACCAACACCCACAACTGTGACGACAACGTCTGCAGCTTCAGTAACAACAACAACGGAACCTAATGCAGAAGCAACAAAAAAAGAAGCAGAGCAGGGAGCTCAGAAGGGCGATTCAAATGGAAACAGTGAAAGTAAGCATTCCTAATACAAAATGTACTTCAAAAGTGGATAACATATATGTGTACATGCAGTTCAGGGTTAACTTGTTTCAAGTTAACTAGGCACCTTTGTATACTATAAAAACTTCTCTTCTAACAAAGTATCACCTTGTGACTCATTGCTGACAGAGGGATTGTGGGACTCACTTTCATTCTGCCCTAGAAATCAATGCGTTCTGCATTTAAAGAAGAGAAAATTAAAAATATAATTTTCAACAAGTCCGTAATATTTGCTTTGGTTTAAAATAACTTCTATTTACAAGGCTAAAAAAGCTACAAAATAAAAACACCAAACGTTTTTGACATAAGGGCATTTTCAGGGTAAGTGAAGATGACATTTTCAATATGTTTGCAAATATTTTATTAGGTTCTGAGTGTAGGACTCCAGATAGAGAGGTCTATAGACACTTAACATGTATACCCA
>OZ026602.1:2710930-2753430 GCA_964020085.1 Micromussa lordhowensis
TGGATTTTCTCTCGATGGTTCATTAATTTAAAAGACAGCTTTCCGGTTCAGGCACAACAAGGAAACACATGGGTAAACCAGTATTTTTTTTTTTAAAGAAGAGCTCGCGTGAAGTCAGTATTTTCTGCTAAATTTGACTTTTTATATGCTGGCTGAACTGTCAATCCAGCTTTACTTACGTGTTTTCAAGTATTTTCATGTTTTTGAAAGGATTTATATCTTGCCTTCAGGGAAAGGAAAAGCCAACAAGGTGTCCTTTCAATGTAAAGCACCAGCAATTCTGTGCTCTGATTGGTTTATAGAACAAAACACGTCTGGTTACCCGCCAATCTTTTGTCGGTCGATTGTGCATTTCACAGAACGACACGTTCAGCAAAGGATAGCAGATCCGAGCTGTAGACGCATCGGAATGACCGGGAGGCTAATCTTCTGGCTCACTTTGGGCGGAATTTCGGTTTCATTTCTTGGTGCAGACTTCTTGGACAGACTAAATGTTACTCGAGTGAAATCTGCAGCGTACGATGAGTTGTTCGCGGACGGAGTTCGAGCGTATGGCGCTGAGAAGTGGAGCGAAGCTGTTGAACTGTTGGAGAAAGCAATTGCTGACTACAATCACGAACTAGAAGTTAAACTTCATTGTAGATTGCACTGCCGTGACAGATACAGAGCTTCCTCAGCTCGTAATGTCATCAGCGACCTAGAGCTGGAGTATTATCGCTACACTATTTATTCTCACAAGTGCGCTCAAAAGTGCAAAGAAAAATATCTGGGTAAAAGAACAAAAGTTTCAGCCGCCGTTAGAAGCGACTTCGAGATAAGAGTTCCTTATGGCTACCTACAGTTTGCCTACTATAGGGTAAGCTAATAAGATTTATTTGTTTCACTTTAATCTCAGGCTTTAATTCAGAGCTATTATTTAAGCTTTACGTAAGCTTAAATCTTTTGTGAGCCGCCTTTTGTTTAACACAACAAGTTATCAATGACATAAAATTTACCCAAAGTTTGGCAAAACCCTAGTACACTGTAGTGCAGTAAGTAAAAATCCTCGCTTTCTTGTTCGACAAATTTTTGAGAACATGTTTGAATTAAGCGTTGTTCGTGACATTTTTTGCGCGATACGATTTTGATAGAGATCAACGTGACAGTGAGACAATGAAGAGTTTATTTATGCTTGTGATCATTGGACTGTGTAAGATGGCTTTGTCTTTCTTGAAAGAAGCATTTACATACACAATGTTCTGATTACATGTATCAAAAGGTACATGTGATATGCAAACAGGAGGTTAATTGAACTTGTATAAGAGGTCAAATAATATTTGCTATAAGCTGCATGTTAATTTTCATGTTGTAGACATGCTGTTTATCATACACGAGTAGATAACAACTTGGCATTCATTGCTAAGTTATGCACTGCCCAGAATTCTTCCTCTAACCAACACCCCCAAATATTTTTAACCTGAGTATCAGGCTTTTCTTTCTCGCGGGGAAGGAGAAGGAAGCAACACCCCTACCCTCTTGCTAAGAAAGGCCTGATACTCAGGTTAAATATTTTGGGATATATGGTTTTGGGTGGGTTTGAGGTGTGTTGGGCGGGGAGGGGGTGGGGGGGATCATTCAACAACATGCACCTTATTACCATATTGGAGATGCCCTGCTAAGTTGTAGCTCTGGAGCCGTACAATAACTTTGCCTCAAACCATAACAAATAGTCAAAGTTTGTAGAGTGTCCCAGATTTATACAGTTAGTTACTGTGCATGTATTTATTCCAATAAGTGCTACATGTACCTTCACTCTAGATAATAAGTACTACATGTGAATGCACAGAAATTTTAGGCTATAGACCCATTTCAGTTAATTCCCAATCTGGAGGACAAAACAATAAGATTGTTTTGCATTTGAAAGGTTTGTTTCTCTCAGGGGAGAAAACAACCATTGTTTGTCCTCCAGATTGGGAATTACTGAAATGGGTCTATTATGCAGGTTCTTGCTAGGTATTTGGGTCTTAAGTATATTTTATTGTTTCAGAAATTATATAAAATTACAGTAAATATTCCTGTTCGTTATAGACTTTATGAAAGATTACGAAGTTGAAAACTATTTAATATTTAATTGACATATTACTGTGAATTCATTATTTACTTATTTTATTTTATTTTATTTTTATTTTATTATTGTTTACTACAGTGTTTTTAGTTGTAGTACAAAATAGGGGGTCCATATTTCATTGACCTGGTCCACAGAGAGGGCTTATGGACCAGGAGTCCATGTTTTGTCCTCTACCTATTCTAAACACTTGTGCTCAGATGGTTATTTTTTTGCACTGTGGACTGTGAAATTATGTGGACCAAATGGGGGAAATTAAGCTTGTTATTGTTGTAACAACTACATGCACTAGTCACACCATCATAATCATTATCATTCTTATTGTTTTTGAGCTTAAAGAAATTCCTCTATCACCAGCAGTACCGTAATTTTAATATTTACCACTCGGCTGTGTTCTATAATTTAGAAATCGTTGAAAGTGATTGGCTCTCTCATAGTTTAAGGTGGTTTAACTAAACAAAGTTAAAAATAAGTTGCTCATACCATGCATTACTCACATTTTAACCATGTAAAAACCTATATGATTAAAGTCTAGATATATGATATCAACTTGAAGATGGTTTGAAATTTGTCTTCTCAAAAATTATGACTGCAAAGCATAATTGAGAAATTAGAAAAACCTAAACCTGATTTTGTTAAACTAGTTTAGTTGATGTGTGACTGTGTAATCTGATGCAGGAGTACTATTTAAGTATGTCCTGGAAGCAGTAAAGGGGTTAACAAAAGTTCTTTTTATAGTACATGTACTCACCATTAGGCTTGCATTCTAATTTGTGCGACAGTTAGGTAGAACCATAGATGCTGCTAGAGCAGCTTATACATGCACGGAAGCACAACCACAAGATGAAACCATGGCAGAAAATGTCAAGGTGTACAGGAAAATGTCGGGGGTCACAGAAGCTGGGATTTACTCTTTGGAGCCAACACTTCACCAGGAGAATTACTTTAATGCAGCCAGATTATATGAAGAGGAATTGTGGGGTGAAGCAATCCTGGGATTTGAGGAGGCCTTGAAAGAGTATTACACTGCTTATGAAAATTGCAAGCTAATGTGCGAGGAAGAACGTGAAAAGAACAAGATTTTAAGCAGGTCTGGCTTGTTTGGTGTTCATGTGGATGTTCTGGAATGCCGCACACAATGCCCCGATAAACTGCGAAGAGTCAAGGGGATTTATGTGAGGAATTATCTTGCAAGACATTACAACTATCTTCAGATAGCTTATTTTAAAGGTCAGTCAATAACCAATTATTTGATTTCGATTCTTGTGTTGAGAAGTAAATACATGTAAAATAATAAATTTGACTTTAGGATATATAGTAATAGGATAGGATAGGATTCATTGATTTGTGAGAGTGAATGAGTGAATTGAGTGAGTGAATGAGTAACAGCACCAGTTAGTGTACTCAATCAAGTTTAGATTCACAACTACAGAACAAGATCTGTCTCTAGCGAGTCGTTTTACGTTAAGTTCTCTAGAACCGATAAAATGTACGCCTTTTTCTCCAGAATCGGCACCCAAATTTGGAACTCTATTCCTTATTCGATTAAACTACTTAAACGTTCGTCCTTTCGTAAAAAGATAAAGGAATTATTACTAAATTACTAAATTTCTTGCGGTTTGAAGATGAATATGTTGAAGTCTCCTGTCTTATTAAGTTATTTAATACTTTAGGTTAGCCTCTTTTCGTAAAGTTTTAATATATTTGTTTTTGTTTTATGTTACTCTATTCTATGTATTGTATAGGTAGTGTTTTCTCTGTTATTTAGTCCATCTATAGATAAACCTTGTATTTGTAAAATGTCTTAATTAGATCTTCCTGCCTTGATTAGTTTATAAGCTATTTGCGGGGGGAAACTTATGTAATTACTTATATTTGTAATCAATAAAAATTTTGTTGTTGTTGTTGTTGTTGTTGAATGTCATATTCTGAACCAGTCGAGGATTCAAAAGAGGCATCCCAGGTTGACTGTTTATGAGAGGTTGCTGTAGTTTATAATGAAGTAAATTACAATCATGGCCATTGATGGTTATTGATGTTAATAATATTCAAGTTGATATTATTTTTCCCCTTTGCAATTGATAGAGGGGAAGCTATGGGAAGCAGCTGGATGTGCTACAACTTATCTGTTGTTAGATCCTGACGACGATACAATGATTGACAACTTGAGGTACTTTAAACAGGAGCTGGGGCATCAAAGTGTGAAGATAACAGCTAGAACGGTAATATGGGAATTGCATGTAAATGTATGGACTAATCTGTTTCGACTTACATGGATATATATAGACTGTGCTTAATTAGTTTTAATTAGCTGTCAGGGAATTTTTCTACAATGATATATTCTAAGTCAAGTGCCAGCAAACAAACATTTATTTAGTTACAAATTAAACATTGAGCCTGAATTATTTTAGTTTAGTTTATTTTTTTATTTTATTTTTTTGAGCCTGAAATATTATGAATTTTCTAATTGTATGTTGCTTTGAAAGTATACATGCACATAGAGATATAAATCAATGGCAGGTTATAAAGGAGTGTCGAGAATTTACTAGCAGTGAATAGAGACCTGAGAAGGAAGGAATTAAACAAAATAATGGAGAAACCTTTTTTTTAAATTTGCATCCAGGGGAGGAAATGATAATAAGGCAAGTTGAGGGAAGGTTGGAAATTATAGGGGAGCAGGGATTGCACAGTGATGGTGCAGTGGTCAGAGCATTAACCTCACACCAATGTCGCCCAGGTTTGATTCTGGCCTAGTGTCAAATGTGGGTTTACATGTAGTTTGATGTTAGTTCAATTGGAAAATTCACTGCGAGGATCATTCTTCACTTTCATCTATGACCGCAGTTCAAATATATGAATTATTTCATATATACTTATATCATTTCACTAATCACAGGAAGATATGAACTCAACAAAATGACCTTGCTCCCAATGTGTGGCTTCATAGCGAAGTTGGTAGAGCATCGCACTGGTATCGCGGAGGTCACGGGTTCGAATCCCGTTGAAGCCCTGAACTTTTTTCAGGCTTCTTCTTTCCAGTTGCTTAAATTGGAAAATTCACTGCGAGGATCATTCTTCACTTTCATCTATGACCGCAGTTCAAATATATGAATTATTTCATATATACTTATATCATTTCACTAATCACGGGAAGATATGAACTCAACAAAATGACCTCGCTCCCAATGTGTGGCTTCATAGCGAAGTTGGTAGAGCATCGCACTGGTATCGCGGAGGTCACGGGTTCGAATCCCGTTGAAGCCCTGAACTTTTTTCAGGCTTCTTCTTTCCAGTTGCTTAAATTGGAAAATTCACTGCGAGGATCATTCTTCACTTTCATCTATGACCGCAGTTCAAATATATGAATTATTTCATATATACTTATATCATTTCACTAATCACGGGAAGATATGAACTCAACAAAATGACCTCGCTCCCAATGTGTGGCTTCATAGCGAAGTTGGTAGAGCATCGCACTGGTATCGCGGAGGTCACGGGTTCGAATCCCGTTGAAGCCCTGAACTTTTTTCAGGCTTCTTCTTTCCAGTTGCTTAAATTGGAAAATTCACTGCGAGGATCATTCTTCACTTTCATCTATGACCGCAGTTCAAATATATGAATTATTTCATATATACTTATATCATTTCACTAATCACGGGAAGATATGAACTCAACAAAATGACCTCGCTCCCAATGTGTGGCTTCATAGCGAAGTTGGTAGAGCATCGCACTGGTATCGCGGAGGTCACGGGTTCGAATCCCGTTGAAGCCCTGAACTTTTTTCAGGCTTCTTCTTTCCAGTTGCTTAAATTGGAAAATTCACTGCGAGGATCATTCTTCACTTTCAATTGCTCCAAGGGTTTTTCTGCAGGTAGTTCAGTTTTGCTCCCTCCACAAAAACCAACATCTCCAAATTCCAATTTGACCAGAATAGAGGACCTGTATGGAAACCAGCTAAGGCTGATGTGGCTGCGTCTTGAAATACTGTTTATTTACTTTAATAATAAATAAATAAAACACTATGAAAAAAGAGAATGTTGACTATTGGGCAGGGCTGTGAAGAGACTCAATATACACAGTACAGATTTTACCAAGCTATACAGTTCTTTATCACCCTAAGGTTCTTCAGATAAATTTAAAAAAATTCCTTCTTGGATGCTTTAATTTCAGGCAGCAATTCAGTATTTCAAGGAAACAACAGTAGAAAGGAAGTTGTTACAGATGGCCAATGTTTACATGGAGGAGGCAGATTTTGATGATAGTGACACGTGGTTTTATGATGGCAAGAGTGATGACCCAATTGATCAGCAAGCTAATGTTGAGGTACAAGATTAACCTACATGTCTTAGTGCTTGCTCTGTAGATGTACATCTAGTCTTACAAAGCTGTGGAGGTGTCAAGGCTGTCCTTATCCTCTACACAATAGAGTGTCAGTGCTGGGTTGAAAAATTATGATTGAAAGTAATTTTGACAGTTAACTCCCAACCTGGGGAAGTGACATAAGGGAGCTTAAGCAATCCACAACAATGATGATGACAGCAATGAGAATGTCACCAAACGAAAGGTTTAATGAGCAAAACAATAGCTGTGCATGTGCATTATAAATATTTGTACATTACTTTGCCATCCTCTGCTAAAGAACAATGCAAAATGACTCATTAAGTTCTGTGTAGTCTGAGGAACTCGAACGACAATGGCTAATTTTTGTATTTCCTATTTGGAATTGACCACTGTCATTACATATTTAGCCCGAGTAGGTTCTTGGAGCCATTGGCGTACTGAACAGATCTAGACAGTTGTAAATTTCGCTGGTAAAATATAAATTCATTTCTGACTTGGCGTCATCCTCTGTGTCACCATCCTCGTTGCTTAAGCTCCCTATTAAATAGTACACCAAAACATATACATGTACAGTTTCTAGAATGAGTGGGCAGAAAACAATTGATACAGAAATCTATTTGTGTAACCTGCTTACCACCATATTTTGTCTCCATAGCTGGCAGCCAGTTAAGCTCTGTAGAACCTTAAGGTGGCTCAAAACAGTTTCCAGCACTTTCCAAGACGTAGACTTTGATGGATTCTTATAACCACTCTATATCAGTTGATGCCAAAATCATTGTATAGAAAAACTGCCCAATCATTGGTTAACTTGTTGCTGTTAAATTTGTGGCACAATAGGTTACCATAGCAACAATATTACCCGCTGAAAACACCTTTAATTTTAGCTTTGAGCGCTTATAACTCAAAAACGAGCTCGGTGACCCCTATTTTTTATTATTGAATTATGATAAGCATAATTAGATGTACCTTTTTGCAAAGTTTTAAAAAATTCTGTGGAGTGAGTTCAGAGCCACCTTAACTTTTCGAAAATTTAAGGTGGCTCTGAACCCACTCCAGAGAATTTTTTAAAACTGTGCGAAAAGTTGCATCTTATCATGTTTATTATAATTCGATAATAAAAAATAGGGGTCACCGAGCTCGTTTTTGAGTTATAAGCGCTCAAAGCTAAAATTAAGGGTGTTTTTAGCAGGTTATATTGTTGCTATGGTTGTCGAAAACGCACTAAAACACCGTTTCCTAGTTAATCAGCTCTTTTATTCGACGAATCACTCCACTTAACTCCAGGCATAACTATAACATAAACTCGACCGCGTGCAGGATTATCTAACTAACAAGTTACATGATACCTAGGAGTGCAAAGTACATTCTGAAGATTGAAGTCATTTCCGGTCATACATAACTAACAGCAATAGCTAACTAAACGATTTAAGGCATTGTTCACGGTTCCCGACATACTCCCCCATATGACTCGTAGGAATCGAGGCATATGCAACACAGGGAACTGATTGAAAAGTGTTTCTCTAAGGAAATCAGCAATCAAGAATAAAATCAGTATCAACGTTCTTTCAGTTCAAAGTTCAGTTCAAGGATCTTTATGCGATATTAATTACTGTTTAGTCCAGCTCCTCCTCCTCAGCTACTTCCCGCATTCGAAGCCTGGCTGCAACTGCTGCATCTCGTCCAGGTCTAAACACAGGCGCTGTAGGGTTGAGGGGTGTCATGTCTCTCTGCACATTCTCTTTGTCACACGACAGTTCCAGGGGAAAGAGGTGCTGGATAGGGCGTTCGAGGTGTGATCGGCCTGCTCGCAACCTTGCACCACGAACTACACCATCTCTTCCTTCAATAAGCTGCTCGACGATACCAAGAGGCCAGCAGTTTCGGTTCCGCTCAGAAGACTGGATGACGACTACATCGCCAACAGCAAGGGTACACTTCTTGTCACCATGTTTAAGACGATGGCGTTCACGTAATGCTCTCAAGTATTCGGCGGTCCAACGACGCCACAATGCATCTTTAGTTCTCATCAAGAACTTGGCACGCTTTCGTAAATCCTTGTCATCCAGCTGCGGTGGCTGTAATTCAGGCAGGATATTGGTGTTGAGGAACAATAACGTGTTTGGCGTCAAAGTAGGAAGTTGGACATCTTCCTCTTGGTAGCACAGCGGACGATTGTTAAGGGTCACTTCGACGTCCAGGATAACTTCGCCTAACTCCTCCCAGCTGAGCTGTGCTTGACCAACTGTCTTATAGAACGCTGACTTCATTAGACCGATCAGTCGCTCGAATTGCCCACCCCACCAGGGTGCTCGGCTGAGGTTGAACTGCCAAATGATGGACTGATCACTTAGAAACGCGTGGAACCTTTCATCTCTCTGTACTTTCTTTAGCCACTTGGCTGCGGCTACAAACGTCTGACCGTTGTCCGAATAGATTCTTGATGGTCGTCCTCTCCTGGCAATTAACCGCTTAAGACTCTTGAGGAACTCTGCAGTCTCCATACTGGGCAGTAACTCCAGGAACACTCCGCGAGTTAGGCTGCAGGAGTACAACACCACATAGGCTTTTTTCTCTTCCTTGCGCTTGTCACGGTACTTCACAGGTCCAGCAAAATCCACGCCTATCACGTTGAAGGGCATGTTACCTTCTGTTCTTTCTCTTGGCAGAGGTGCTGGTGGCGGATTTACAAAGGCGACGGCTTGAAAGCGTTTGCATCCGCTGCATTTTCTCACAACTCGCTTTGTCAAATTCCGAAGACGGGGTATCCAGAACTTCTCTCTTACGCTCGCCATGGTTAGACCAACTCCCCCATGGAGTGTAGTGACGTGAGCCCGTTGCACGTTGTACTCGCCCTGGATCCGTCCGCGACATTCCAACACACCCTCTTCACTAGGCTGCAGGTTCAGTTGTTCTTGGTCTTGGTCAAATTTGGCATGGCTCATCCCCTGTAGCTGTGCTCTCTTGACTAGGATCATCTGACATTTCTCAACCTCAGCTGTATTCAGTGGCCCCTTGGTCTTGCTGGAGGAGTTTCGTGAATTATGCAGGAATCGCATGACCCAAGCACCAATCCTCAAGGCCTTACGCAGTTTGAACTTCCATAGCACCAAATCAAAATCATCACGGGTCTCGACTCCAACCGCAAACACTTCTTGCTGGAGCTTTCGTTCTGCCATACTTTCAGGGCTTGGTTCCGGCATGATGTCGTCTGGCCACTTGGCAGGTTCTGAGAGCCAAGCAGGTCCATCCCACCACAGTTCTGCGCCTACTACACTACCACCACGGCTCCCTAGGTCGGCGGGGTTGTCGGTTGATGGAACATGACGCCACAACACGTTTGGGTAAGACTGGATTCTACTGACACGATTCTGCACAAACTGACGGTACTCCCCTTTATCGGCAATCCAGTGTAAGGCAACGGAACTGTCCAACCAGCAATGGTCTTTAGTCGCAAGGGTTAGTCCCTCTAGTGCTTGGCGTACATTGGTGATTAGATTTACGGCCATGTGACCTGACACGAGCTCCAACCGAGGAATCGTAAGACCTTGTTTCGCTAGACGGGACTTCGCAGTAACCAGCCCTTGTGATATGCCCGAAGCTTGCTTGACCACGGCGTAAACAGCAGCACACACCCCACGTCCGCTAGCATCACCAAATGCATGGAGCTGAATCTCATCGATTTCTTCTTGGTAGAGAGGAATACTGCGTCTCACCGACACTGCCTCGGGTAGACTTCTCTCCCACTTTTTCCATTTCTTCATTGTCTCCTCTGACAAGGGGGCATCCCAAGCGTACTTCTCGATACAGGACTCTCTATACAGGACTTTTCCCTCAAGCATGGCAGGTGACACAATTCCAAGGGGGTCGTACACTCTAGCCAAGTTGGTCAGGATACCACGCTTCGTTTGCTCGGCTGGGGTTGCAGGAAAACACACATGCAGGGTATCTTCGACCTTGTCCCAACCAACGCCTAGGAGTTTGCATTCTCCCTTTGCCGGTGTGTTCTCTAACTGCTCCTTGGCGAATGATGGCTCGTAGTCTTCACAGGTTGTCTCAAGCTCTTTTCTGTTCGAATGCCACTTGTGCAGTTCGAATTTGGCATCAGCAAAGATCTCGGTAGCTTCTCGTTTTAACTGTTTCGCCTTTTCGATTGTAGGCCCTCCGGAAAGCAGGTCGTCCACGTACAGGCTCTTAAGTATCTCTTTCACAGCATCAGGATATGTGGACAGCAGATTCTCTAGGTGTTGCTGGATGACTCCGTTGAGAAGGAATGGCGAAGGGGCGAGGCCAAACACCACTCTAGTGAAACGCAGCGTTTCAACTTGCTTGGTTGTCTTGCTCACGATCCAGTGGAATCGTAGGGCATCTCTCTCGGTTTCTCGGATGCGCACTTGCAGGAATGCACGACGAACGTCGCCAGCCACTACCACAGGATGGAATCGGTTTCGCACAATGACACCACAACTTGTTTTGTAATGGAGGTCCAGCATGGAGGCATTCGTTCAACGACGGGGATTTCTCTTGTGCACGTGCAGACGCGTCGTACACCACAGGCCAGTCTTCCTCAGCTTCCGTACAAGAGTGTTTAATCTGCTCAAACTTCCTTCACGGTTGTTTGGTAAAGGAGGACAGTTTCCCTTCCAAGGTAGCCCAGTTTCGTACCATCCTTCTGGAGAACGAACTAACTGTTCCTTGAACTCGTCATACACAGCACTCTGATCTCCGGTTGCAAAGTCTGCCAGTCCTAATACGTCAAGAGCACACAACTTCTCATAGTCAGCATTAGAGTTTACAGCTAACAGTGCAGGCGATAAGCCACTATCAGCCCCAGGCGACATAATTGTCCATCCAAATCTGGTGAACTCAGGAACAGGATCTCCCCGGCGTCCTACTCGCAACCGCTCCCCAGTGCGTATCTTGGCAAAGTCATTGGCTCCCAAAATGATGTGAACGGGTAGCATTTTCTTCGTGTCAACATCATCCATTCGTACTCCCTTGAGATGTGGATTTGCTTCAATTACTTGTTCGTAGCCAGGATTCTCCAGGACCAACAACTCTCTCTTGTTTACTTTTGTAATGTCCACGTCGAGCCTAAAATCCCCGGCGACAGAACTAATGACCACATCAAATACTTGCATGGTTCTTGTTGTGATTCCTGTCAGCATGGCAATTTGTCGTAAACTCGTAGACTTAGGGCGTACCTTTATTAACTCAATTGCGGTTGATGAAGCGTACGAATGGCTTGCGCCACTGTCCAGTAATGCTCTGAACTTGAATCCACCAATCTTCACAACGACAACAGGCTGAATTACGGCGGTATTTCCGACGCTATTTGCTGTCATTCCAGGCTCACGTGTTTTCGATTTGTCGCATAATGACGTGTGATGCCGCGCGTTACAATTTTGGCATTTCGATTTGCTTTTGCAGTCTTCCGCTCTGTGCCTTGATCCTGTGCAGTTGAAACATAGACGCTTCTCGAGGAAGATCTTTTTTCTTTCCACCAAATTCACGATCTTATCACAATTGATTGCTTTGTGATCGGGGCTTTCGCAAAACAAACAACCACGGGAGGTCTTCGCGTCGCGATCATCTCGTTGGGAGTAAAATAAACTCGATTTTTCTCTCTTGGATCTTGGAGCTTCGGAGAGTGGATTATTCAAGGTCCATTTCTCTAGCGCCTCCAGGAACTGCGTAAAAGACCAGTCGCTCCATTGCTCGTCAATCATCGGAAGCTCATTCTTTATGACCCCCAGCTTGTCAAACGTAAATCTTACAGCGGCGTCCAATTTGTTTAGGCTTTCCAAAGTCCGCAAAGATTCGACGTTGAATAGCAGGATCTCGTAGAATTCGTGAATCCTCTTCACATCCCTCTCTTTGATCGTAGGCAGCTCGAGTATGCTCCGAACATAAGTTCCCACAACTTCACTGGTTTTGCCATAACGTCGCGCGAGTAAATCTTTAGCTTTTTGATAACCTTCGGCCGTGAACGGAAGTCCGTCGATCAGGTTTCGGACCTTCAAAACCAGCAATTCTTTCAAATACGAAAACTTTGTTACTTCTGGAGCAGATGACTTGTCAATCTGTGTCTCGAACTGACCCCAAAACCGCATCCAATCTTGAGGTGTCCCATCGAATTTAGTAATTACAAGCTTCGGCATTTTAACAACATCGCTAGTAGCTCCTGCGGTTTCCGTCGGCTTCTTTGGTGCTTGTTGCAGGTCGAGTTTCTTCTGCTCAAAAGCCAGCTCCTCAGCGTACGCACGCTCTTTCGCTTCTCGTTGTTGCTCGATCTTTTCGTTCTCTAGCGCGATGGCTTGTTTGTGTTCAAAGACGACGGCTTCGTGTTTTGATTTCCGATCGATCAGCTCTATTTTGCTTGCCAATTGTCGCATGCATTTATCCGCTTCGTAAACCGATTCTTCTAATTCTTCCGACCATTCTTGAACTGCTTGTTCGTCTTCACCTTCAGCAAACTTCTTCTCCTCTATAGACTCCTTCAGGGTCGTAACTGCGGTCACCACACTCTCAAGAGAAGCTCTGTGCCTCTCCAATGCCGCTCGATCATCCTTTTGGAGGATTTCGTCTGTCTTCTTAACTCTAAAATTCAACGTTTTGATTTTCGCGTTTAACTCTGCCTTTTCTTTTTCCATACTTGTTCAGGTCCCTTCGTGGTCGCCAGTTTGTCGAAAACGCACTAAAACACCGTTTCCTAGTTAATCAGCTCTTTTATTCGACGAATCACTCCACTTAACTCCAGGCATAACTATAACATCAACTCGACCGCATGCAGGATTATCTAACTAACAAGTTACATGATACCTAGGAGTGCAAAGTACATTCTGAAGATTGAAGTCATTTCCGGTCATACATAACTAACAGCAATAGCTAACTAAACGATTTAAGGCATTGTTCACGGTTCCCGACATGGTAACCTGTTATGTAAAATAGATGATTGCAACTTGTTCACTAATGATTGGGAATTTGTATGATACCATTATTGTAGCTTCACTTGTTAAACAGTGGCAGTATTCATCCCTCAAAGTATAGCTGTTAGAAAAGTGCTGGAAACTGTTGCCAGCCTCCTTAAGGCATCCTAAGCAAATTTGTCCACTTTGACTGATTGGACTGTCGGTCCAAAATTCGCCATTCTATTTTGGCAATCTAGCTCATTGCCTTACTCCTTTTTGGTAGATTTTCACTTGGGTAGGGAATTGGGGAAGGGAACAGAGCTATTCTTTTCGGTTGTTCTTAGTTTGATTGGAAAATGTCACATTTTGCAACAGTTGGTCATACTGGTCATTATCATAAGACACCCAGACAGTGCACAGTAACAGAGTTTTCTTTCTCTCATTTAGGACCTGGTGGAAGGTGAAGAGGACTACACTGTCGAGAAGCTCTGGGGCTTAGGACCTCTCAAGAAAGAACCACTAGTGGAAAACCCACAAGATGTTGTTAACCTTGAACGATACGAGGTAAATATATGAATTATTCAGCAAAGTTTGATTAGTTGATGTGGCAAGGTTTGTTATTACAGTATGGGTCCATGGACATCACCAATATGATGGAAAAATTATGTTCTGCCGGTTCATCATAGGTAAAAGGTAAAGTCTGCATGCAAGCCAAGCAGCCCATCAGGCTGGTGCTTATCTCTGGGTTCTGTAGCATGAAGTGACTAGGAGTATTTCTACTCCCCCCTGGATGGGAAGCTAGCCCATCGTAGGGTCGCCCCTACCAAGGCATTTTCCGACACCCATTTATACACCTGGGTGGAGAGAGGCACTGCAAGAGTTAAGTGTCTTGCTAGAGCCCAGACTGCTCAATCTGGTTTGGAGCACACTAACCATGAGGCCACCGTGCCTCCACTAGGTTTATCACACTACTATTTCTTCGCAACTCATAAACTCCTGCTTGCACTGAAATGAACACAATTGTACTGTATCACAAGATATGTATAGTACATGTACCTTAAGGTGGCTCAAAACAGTTTCCTGTTTTTTTTTAGACTTACAGAACTAGGTGCGATTTTTCAGGCTTGGAAGTGTTCTGTTTTAAATGGGCTGTTATATTTTTTAAGATAACTCTCCACAGTTCCTTTCATGGCATTTAAGTCATAAATTAAGGTAGCACTGTCCTGTTGCATAGCAACAAACTTGACCCACTTTTTTACCATTAATTGCATCTATCTTAAAAACTAAGCCGATGACCCCATTTTTTTTTATAAAAATCTTTTTATTACACACAGAAGAAGAAACAGGGAAAATTAGAAAAATTCTGCGGAGTAGATTCTGCTTAAATTAAAAAAAATGGAAATTTCCAAGTTTAAAAATTTCCACTCTGAAGTTTTTTTTTTTAATTTTGCATTTTGCTCTTGCTGTTGAATAAGTTTTTGCATTAAAAAAGTAGGGCCACCAAATCCGTTTTTGAGATAATTTTTCGCGCGCGTTCTATGTGCAAATTAAAATCTTGACCTTACAAGATCGCGCATTGCGTGTGCGTAAAGGCAGTCCGCTGCTCAGTGAAGCCCATAATTCCATGCGAAGAGACGTGAATACCCGCGAATAGTGTTTTCTTTTTCACTGTTGTCGTTAGCAGCACAAGCGGTAGAGGAAGAGTACCACAACCCGAAGGTGAAGGTGGCCTAGTAAAAAGAACGAGGAAAAGTTGAAAAGTATATTTTTCCTGCTGTTGTTTAGATTGATAGCCGGCACGATCGATCGTGAACTTCAATTTCGTTCACGTTCCAGCACAGCAGTTTAAAAGAATGTTTTTTCTCATTTGAAATTACCTGAAGGATGGATGTTTTCCAAGGTAAAAACAAGCGATATCGTAAACAGCTCACTAAATGTGGCGAAACAAAGTTTTACGAAGTAAGCCTCGGGCGCGCCGCCATGTTTGGGGTGAGTTATCTTGCGGGCTGTCTCGCAACCCCTCGGGTGATTTTGTCATTCCTCGCGTTGAAGTGCGCGTTAGAGCCCAGGCTTCTTACAGAAATATTACTGTTTTGAGCCACCTTAATTATACCTATAGTAAGTTACTATGGAACAAAAATATTTAAATATAGCCTGGGGACTCCAAATGGAGGAGCTAGTTATTATACTTAACACTTGGCTATTCAGATGAAAAATTGACACAACTTTGTTTGGTCCAAAAAGGAGCTGTGATAATGAATGTATTAGACGTAACAAGATGGTTGTAAGACAGGGTTCTGCTCTCCCTATCAACTTGTTTAAAGGGACTGTAATTGTACATGTGTGCATGGTCTTGAATGGCCAGTGCTTTACCTGCTCTTGATGCACCAGTGAGGCACCTTTATGTGTCCTTAATTAACAAAGTGTCTATATAAACAGGGATCAAGGATTCTGATGACTGAAAGGGACTTGAATGGGACACTGAGGGTTGCTGTTGAGGGGATGGCAACAGAAGAGCAGTGTAAGATGTTGATAAAACTAGCTGAGGTATGCAGTTTGTTTTAGCTGCTTAAGAGAAAATATCTATGCTTCTGTAAAACCACCATGGAATATTCAAGCCTGATTGCATACATCACTGAGGTGATCTGTCATGCCTTGATGTCTTTTGCTGCAGTTCAAGTCCAAATTGGCATTCCACATTTTCGCTTGATATGATCTACTGTATACTTAATTAATACGGGACAGGCACAACCAGTGAATCTTGAAAACTATCAAAACTTTTAATGATCTTGAGGAAAATTACAGTGTTTATGTCTTTTACATGTGTGGAATTGTTTTGTTTTTCATGTTTGTATTTTCGGGAAATAATTTTTTACCTACCTGATATACATGCTGAAACCTTGAAATAAATAAAATTATAACACTTACAAATGTAAGTTATGCTGCATAAAAGATAATGGCAAACAAATTATTAAGTTTTATATAATAGTCATAATTTGTTATAATTTGGTAGAGGGGTTTTCAATTGAGTGTCAAAAGTAATGAGGCAATTACTTTCAATTGGTTTTCGTTTTTTTTTAGTTTGAGATTGGCTAAGTAGTCTAATTGGTCAGTAATTGGTTTTACGACACTCAATTGAAAACCACTCTATCTTGAAATTTTTTGTTTTTGTTTTTATTTTTTGTAACTTGCAGTTGTTTTGCAGGAGATGATATTGGTTTTAACACTGATTGTGCTTATAATTTATTTTGCTTTAGTGTCCACACAGATTTCCTGCCAGCTTTTAAGTTTTAATCGTAAGCGGTGATAAGTTTAAATTACAAGCTGGCAACTTCCATTTGATTGTAGTGAGTGCGCTTATAAATTAAATCCCCATATCAGTCAGGTCACCCCAGTGAAAGCCAGATTCAAATGTTTCAAACACAGAAGAGGAAACTTGAATGTGCAATCAATTACTCTACTACCAAATCAATAATCAGTATTTTGGTGTAAATATGTAGGAAATGACCATGAAGTAGAATCTATCCTGAGAAATTGGACATCTCTCTTGATAAACTGGGAAAAATTGATATTTATGCAATTCTACTAACAGAGATTGTGTAGTGGTTGTTAATTACTTGCAAACTAAGCATCATAACCAAGAAATATTTCTAAGAAATCTGCATTCCTGTCCCATAACTTTTAATGATGGGGACCTCAAAAGTATTCATTTGTTTATTGTGTAAGAGGTCTTACATGTAAGGCTAAAATACCTTATGTGAATGGGAGGTACGGAATTGCTTTGGGTCATTAGGAAAGCGAGGATGGCAGTTTGGGGGCAATGCTCCTCTCCCACCAGTGTGGGATTCCAGCTTTGTGTCATAAAGGGTTGAGTTTTTTTGTTGATACTCACCTAAATGCTTAGCCCTGTTTTTCTATGCATACTCTGGTTTTTGGTTTTCTCCCTACTTAAAAACCAACATTACCAAATTACCAAATACTGTAAATTCAATCTGGATAGAGAGCATGCATGAAAACCAACTAGGGCTATTGTGGCTTCCTCACTAGATATTTAAAGAATCATATGTATGAGAATTTTTTTGCAAACTGCAGGTATTTTCTGCAGGTATTTTCATTGGTTAAGTGCAGTCATTATTTCAACTGAATGTTGCCAGCTTGTAAAAAAGATAAATAAAGTAAAAATAAAGACATGACCCTCCTAAATGGTAAATTAATGAAGGCAGATAAATAACAAGTACTTGTCAACAAGTGAAGGGCAAAATACCTAACAAATAACTTCATGAATTAAATCATTTTATTTGGTTTCCAGTCATTCTCAGAGACCCAGGGACAGTTAGTAGGGGCAAGAAATAGTCAAAGTGGTAGGGGAACAATTTGCCAACTCCCCCCCCCCCCTTCCATGTTTCCCTTGTCCCCACCAATTGCCCCTGGATCTCCGAGGATGGTTTACAGTGAAACATAATGCTTCAATAACAGCATAGTAAAAAATCACAACAAATCCATGTTAAATTCAGTTCTTTTAAAAAATTGAAAATGAATCCCCAAAAGTTCATTCAAAAATCTTGTAACATTAAAACTGTGACAGCGGTGCAATATAAGAATATTTACACCAACATTGTGAAAAAGCTTATAGCAAGAACTAAATTTTTTGGTTGTAATTTTGTGATATGCAGTTACTACATGTAAATGTTAATTTGATATTATTATACGTTAAAAGTACTAACTACCCAACCCTTTGATTGGCAACTGTAAAAGAATTTAAGTTATTTTACACTCAGATATTCACTCATCTGTAAATTAAACACTATTGTATCCTTTAAGAAATTCAATTTCTACCATAAACCTAAAGCTTTGTGAAAAGTAAATCACAATAAACTCGGGAGTTGTACTCTTCATTTAACTTTTAATCTTATTATTCCGGGGTAAGTGCCTCTAATAGCAGTTCTTAAATTTTGTCATGTATCTCGATTTTACCAAGCATAGTTGACTGTTTCGCCATGTATTTCTTTCACTCTTTCCAAACTACCAGTCGTGAGTCTATTTTTTTTTTTCAAACGGAAATGCAGTGGTTTGTATGTGTCGTGTGGCTAATTCACCCATAGGCACAACCCAGCAAACTAAAGTAAGAAAATCTTAGGAACCAGGGTTTCCTGGAAGGGATGTTAGTAATATGATATTCTATGTCAGTGATTGCATATCGTGAAATCACAGCTCTTTCATAAATTCCAATTCATGAGTTAGCTTCATGAGTGCGATATTGATTCGATCACCTGTAAATTCTGCCATGAAACGAATCCTCCGTAGGAAAATAAGATGGCGACTGGCACATTTATTGTACCCATAATTTGTAACAAAAGTGAAACTTGGCAATGCTCATAAAAACGTATAGAAAAATTCAAAAACTTCAACTAGCGGACACTTGTCGCAGTACAGAGACAAATTTGCAAAAAAATATAGCTTTCCTTGTACCTAATCGGCTGTGTTCTGGAGGTATCCGTGTAAAATGTACAGCCACCATCTTTATTTGATATGGAGGATTGGTTCAGTTTTACCAGCGAGGGTCATGTCATGCAATACATTTGGGTCTTGATCTCTTTGGTCTGTTCCAGAAGACTGCAAAACTTGGAGATGGATATGATGACAGAAACTCCCGGGAAAAGCCATTTTCGTTTACTGAGAAAGAAACATTTTCAGGCGTCAACATCCTGACTGCTTCAGAGGTATGCATGGATACAGGAATACTGTGTCCTATTCGCTCTTTGAACCCATATGCAATTCGGGTGCAAGACTACACTTCAAAACCATAGTGAGCCAATGGGGACTCGTTGCAGAAAAACGTAGGGAAAACGCACTCAACCAACTGCTTTTGGTTTGTATTTGGATACGCTGAATAGGTGTCATGTTGTGAGTTTTTTAGAACCAATCACAGAGCGCAGTGAATGAAACCAAAGCATGCCAGAATTCTTTTGACGCTCTAAGTTAGTAAGAAAAACGACTTGGTTAGGGTCAATTTATTGCTCCATTGTATTACGGTCCTAGAAATATAAAAAGCTGAATTTGTGGGGATAAACAATTTTATTTTCATTTAACTTTTTTACGGCAGAATGCTGTTTTGGTTATATTTTTGTGACCGAATTCTAGTCTTCTAAACTTGATCTTTAACTCGACCAGGCGGCTCTAAACAAGAAAGTACCAATAGAAGAAGCAGAA
The DNA here is from genome assembly GCA_964020085.1 of Micromussa lordhowensis. Taxonomy (NCBI): domain Eukaryota; kingdom Metazoa; phylum Cnidaria; class Anthozoa; order Scleractinia; family Lobophylliidae; genus Micromussa; species Micromussa lordhowensis. Next base: position 2,730,494 of record OZ026602.1, read on the forward strand.
CTTTACTTCAACTTGAGTGATAAAGTGAGACAGTTCACTGAAGACTACTTTCAATTGGACACGCCACTGTACTTCTCTTATTCTCACTTAGTATGCAGAACCTCACTCCTTGGTAAGTTAGACATGAACCTTCTGACTACACTTTGGCGAGACTCCACAATCCAAGGCTTCTTAATTACGTTTGACCATTAATTCACCATTATTAAACAAGTTAATTTATTCCACCCCAGACCCCAATGGACCTGACCCAGGTTTCCACTTGAGCCATCCAATTCACTCGGACAACTGTATAGTGAACGCTGATGGACTGGGCACTTGTCCCAAGAGGTCACCAGCTTACACGTGGAGAGACTTCAGGTATTGTAAGACTGTTAATTGATCATGATGCGAGTTCGAGGCTCAGATGTACTGTCAAGCCTTGAGACCTGTCAGTAGTTGAAGAAATATGAGTATTGAGTTTTATTGAATTAAATTCTAAGCCTTGGATAAAACATTTCCTACTTTCGGATTGGTTCATAGACTCTCAGTTATCAGCCAATACACCTCGGTTTGACCTTATATGAAATATGAGCGTGGTCATTTTCGGCTAGTGAAGATTTTTTGGCGCGAAGCCAAGGTTTTGTCAGAAAAAATGCCAGTAAATTGTGGTAAGCTTTCTACCATGGTAATTAGGGACCTTAAGCAATGACGACGGCGACGCCAAGGACAACGCCTAGAAAAAAATAAATTTATATTTTACCGTCGAATTTCGCAGATGCCTAGATCTGTTCAGTGCGTCTATCGGTCTCAGAACTTGCTCAAGCTTAATATGTAATGCCAGCGTTCAATTCCAAATGAAAATACGAAAAATAAGCCGCCGTCACTCACGTTCTCCAAAATACCCAGAACTTAGTCTTTTCACGTTGTTGTTTTGCAGAGGACGGCGAAGAAATGTACAAAGAATTATAACGCACGTGCACAGCTATTGTTCTGCTCATTAAACCTTTTGTTTTGTGGCGTTCTCGTTGCCGTTGCCGTCGTGGTTTGCTTAAGGTCCCTAATATACATGTAGAACAAATTGAGAATTTTTAACTTGATTTCGTTAAAAGAATGAAACATCACCCAGTGTTTTATAAAACCTTGTTTCGATCACCTTTTTATCACAAATGCTTTGTAACCGCGCGGGCTCGTTTCCTAATAAAATTTGATTAGCATAAAACAGAACGTAATCATTTATCTTCTTTATGACTGTGTTGATAACTGCTGACTATCATTGTTTGGTTCCTTTTTAGTGCTCTGCTATATCTGAATGGTGATTTCAAAGGCGGAGAATTCCTGTTTGCTAACCCTGATGATTCTATTCAGGTATAGTTCAAATACTCAGCACCAATTGAATGAAGCTTCGCTAAGCTTACAATTGGCCTTGAATTAATGAATTAATGAACGAACGAATGCACACTCACGAACGAGCGAACTTAATTGAAATGTCGGAGTATTTAGCTTAAATAACGACTTGTGGACACAATAAAAAAAAACAAAATAAATGAATATATAAATAAATAAGATATATAAATCTATACACAGATTCCTCATGTATTTGTCTGGTACATCCCTTGAGGAGATGTCCTGGTCATATATGTGTGCAGAACCTCCACTTTTGACCGTATACGGTAAAGACTGTCTCCTGTCGTAAACGTGTGATGCGTCCGGATATATTACGACACAAATACCTTAACCCTGCATCAAATGAAACATAGTAAAATTGACTACAAAGGAATAAATAATTTGCTTGTTTGATAAATCTACGAATTTCTGCCTCTCTATGCGAGTGTCTTGTTCAAAAGGTCTACCTCGAAAAGTAGAGTTCTATATTTCGCTGATGTGATCTCTTCCAGAAAGTCGCCATCAAAGACACTAGAAACTGGTGTTGGGGCTTTTCTATCGTTGTTTAGAGTAAAAAGATAGACCTTATGTTAAGAAATTAAGAGTAAAATAACCCCAGCGATGTCACGCGAATCGCCATAGTCGTGAATGTAATGGGAATTTGGAAATTCTCCGACTCTGTTGTTTCCGCAGATCTACCGCGCCTCAAAATTTGACGCTTCGATTCGCTCCGACGAAGGGCTAACGCACGAAACGTCAGCTTTCGAATCTCTTTACGGTGGACAATTCACATTATCAACTCAGTTGATAAAACCAATATCTTGTAATACTCCCCACCGACGCAGCACCACAGTTTCTCTAGAAACTTACCCCCTTTGGTTTTACTTTTACTTCTGATTGGATGAAAAAGTGGGATGAATTTTTCAAGGCAATCGTGTAACGTAGTAATTGTGAAATCAATTATTTTTTGACACTCAAATGAAAACCGCTCTATCATGCTCTTGATTCACAGGCTAAAGTGAAACCAGAATGCGGACGAGCCGTGGCTTTCTCAGCTGGACTGGAGAATCTTCACGGTGTTGCTGGCGTACTGGGAGGACGCAGATGTGCTCTGGCGTTATGGTTCACTCTAAGACTAAAACACGACGAGCAGCAGCGAAAGGTTGCCTGGAAAACTCTAAAAAAGGCCAAGGAACTCAGGCGCTTGGAGAAATCACCACTGTTTACGCCAGAAGTTGCTAGTCACGTTGAACTTTAGCAAAGGCTTTCTTCATCGTTCGGAGGAACTAGTTCGGTTTTCGGCGAATCTTCGTTGAACCACTCGGGCGTGTCCGAATCTTATTATCCAATCAAAATAAAGGGCAAGTACTCATGAGTATTAAAATTGCCATGCTGATATTGCGCAATGGAAATGCCATTTCGATGTTGTTGCTGAGCAACGTATATTTCGAAAACGAGCCGGAGTTTCGCTGTCAACTGTTAGTTGTTCCTCCGACGGTCTTTTAAATTGTAAGTTAAGATATTTTAAAATCCTTGCTGGAAGGAACTTTGGTATTATTTTTTAGAAAGTTATTGTGATAATATGGTCAGTCTTGACCAGGTTATATGACAACAGTTTTCGTAGTCGGTATAGTGAGGATGTGAAGAGCGGGAAAATGAGCAAAATGGCCTTCTTTGCCATGTTTTTTCTTCTCTTCGCAGGCTGTAGGTTTCAAACCCGTAGATCAGATCAGATTGGGTAGCAGCTTTCGAAAGCTCTCACATTTATGGCTTGATACTCTTTAAAAAAGCAATAGAACGAACAAGAGAAACAATGCCGCTAACCCACTGCACTATGACGACAAATAGCATTACAAGCTTACGAGAGCTGCTACACTTCCCGCGGTCAGTTGTGCGAAGCGAGGTACCTTGATACAACACGGTATCTACACAGTTCGTTCCATTAGAGTCTTTATTTTACCGGAGCAAAATTAAAGAGGACGGGAAGTATAGAAGGCTCTGGTAGCAAATTCGACTACTTACTTTGCTTATGACGCCTTCCAAGAGTTCCCAGACTTGCAAGTGCCAAAAAAGCTTCCTCACTGTTTTTAATGTTGGATTATTTTTTTTTCTTTTCTAAGAGCTAATTCGGGATTTAAGTAATTTTGATAAATTTGTTGGCGAACAAAACTACGCCAAAATGTATTATGCAAGAATATCTAAGATAAGTATTTGTTAGAGTACGAAATAAGCGATAACTCGTTGGAAGACTAAAATTACAAACTAAGGAAAAATTAGTACTAGTAGACGGAAATTTAGTATTTGTGGGAGAAAGAAATAGACATTTTTATATTTTCTTTAACGACATCAAATTTACAAACATTTGAAGAGTCATAAACATCTTTAAATGTTTTGAAATAGACTATAAACCAAAGCGAGAACTTTGGATCGGCGTCCAAGAAAAGAGCAATCAGACGCAACACACGGGTGTTTGTAGGCTACTCGAGAGAACCAAAGCCTTGCTACGTATTGGGGAGCTTCCAGCAAAATAAGTAAACACGATTTATAAAACTATCCATTTACAAATCACTAACCTTAAATTAGAAGGTAGATTTATATGCGTAAAAGTAATTTAAAATAAAGTTGGGCGAATAAAACTAATAGTAACTTTGTTTCCAGACAGTTGTGTTGCTCTCGCTTCTCGATTGAAGTGGATTACAGTACAGGAAAAGTAATTTTAATTAAAATTCTGCCATTCTGATGAAATCTTTTAGTCAATATTTTTTCCTCTGTTGTGATGTCTTTTCTTTCACCAGTCTTGGCGTCGTTTTCTTTCTACGTACATGCAAGGTCCGCGCGAAACTTATTAAGCATGCAACCTTGGGCCAGCGCGGTTCTTGAAATGAGTAGTGCTTAGTCTTGTCTCCTATTTCCGACGGAAGTGGAAAGAAAACTTGAGCTTCTTGGGTTGTAATGTTATGGCGAACTCGTATAAAGGTAGAGGAATGTGTAGGGGAATAACAAAATTAGCCGTTGGGTTTGTGATTTTTTTTTTAATAAGAAGAAGATGAGCGACAAGGAGTCCACAAAATTGTAAGTCTTTTTGGATTGATTGACGAACTTGAACGACTTGATTAGATTTAAAGATAGAATAATCTACCTATCAGGAGATACCAGCAAAAGGCAGCTTAAAAATATCTTGACATTGTGCGTGAATTGCTGATCACAAGAACATTAACTGACCTTGTTCAGCATTCTTCTGGCCCACACAAGTTTCTTCCCATCGTATTACAGTCCCAATATTGTCACCAAACAGTCCGAGCACGCCTTCAGCCTTGGCCGTGCCTATCTATCCGTGCAAACACCCGACACCTTCAGTTCATACGCCTTGGCTCCGTAAAAAGCCAACACAACTAAGAATAAGACGCGTGCATTTGAACGCGGTGAAAAATTTCAAGCTCCCGAAGACAAATGTACAATTTTTCGTTGCGATTTTTTTAGTTATATCACAAAAGACTCGACTTCGTTAAAACTATTCAACGAATTTCATTCGACCTGTGCCTTTTGTGGAAGAAATGTTGTGTAATGTAAAGGTGAACTGGCGTCTTCGTCGATATACTCCTCTTCGCGGATAAGTATACCTTTTTGTTTTCTCTTTTCATCGCATGTTAGCTTTTCGCTTCGTTTCGTTAGGTCTGACCTTTTGGGCTGTTTAGCGGTTTAGTATAGCCATTGTGTTGAGAAAGGTGTTACGTTCACACAGTAAAGAAATTGTTACTAAGCACATCGGTACAGTAGGTTTGAAAGTTTCTAACCCAATTCCTCATTTCAAAAGTAAACCCTCGTTCGTCGTTTTTGTAACTGTTTGGTGTTGTCCATTGCTCTGACGCTCTGAGTTGCTAAGGTCGGGTAAAAGGATCTTGAAAACTGAAATATCAACAGTTTTAATATTACGTCAACAATATTCCCTGAGCATTTAAACTATTTTCCCACGCAGGAATAGTTTGTTGAAATACAACTGCTGAAGTTTCGCCTCGTGAGGTGCACACATGTATAACGGGGATTCTGGGACACCCTTAGAAAACGGTTCTGTGGCACTGACTAACCCCCCGAAAGGACTAACCCCCCGAAAGTTTTCCAATAGTTGCACCCAGAACCCCCGTTATACATGTGTGTGGGGGTTCAAAATCATTGCAATTTTGTGCGCGGCGCAATTTTGCCCAGAATTTATTGCTATTGAACAAATGCATTGCTTTGGTATAATAATGGGACGCGGCAGAAATGGACCGATATTGATCAAAGCCAAAAGAGACCAAAAATTCCAAGGACAAAGAAAGAGGATTTGTAAAGTGGTGGCATTTTGATGGGCTGAGGAGGAGCCTTTGTATCGGTAGCCACCTGGAACGGCCATTTTCCTTACACGAAGCCATTCATTAAAATTGTTTCTAACTATTCTGAAATCAAACTCCCTCCTGGGTCTGATAGGATGCCTAGATTTTTGATTCTCCTCGTGCGAGATCGGTCCGTATAACATCTCCAGCAAGTCGGAGGAAAATCTTGAAGTGGCCATTCTTGTAATACATAGAGCGCTGCATTTCTTCAATAGGAAATAATTCTGGGCACATTGATTTTACCACGGCGCATATGTGCACATAAACTAGCTTTTGCCTGATTGTAGCGTACGCCGCCGCCCCCGTGATACCCCGGTTTTGGGGCGCCCCACACACGTTTTACCGGGGTTCTGGGTGCAACTATTGAAAACCTTTCTGGGGTGGGGGGAGAGGGTTAGTCACCCGCCGACGCTTTGGAAGGATACATGTGCGAGAGTGGTTTTTAACTGGACTTTAATTTAGTAGTTTTTCTGTGGTTTTATACTTTGGGAGCGACTGTGTTGAGATGTTATACAGCCATTCTTGTCCTTTACATTTTCGGGTGAGTTATAAAAATGTTTCGTAAGAATTTCAGACATTAAGGCAGATTTGAGCTACAATTACCTTGTGATTACTGTTTATTTATCCTCGTGTTTTTATAGTATATGGTACAAATTTTCGTGAAATCAGAGCGAAGGACTAGAAGTCAGATAAGTTCGTTGTAATTTTCTTATTTCTTCTGTTTTATACCATTTACAGTCTCAGTCCAAGAAAGAAGGCAATTAAACGTTTCTTTACCACGGTAAGTATATCATGAAGAAAATATCAAAGTAAACTGTCCGCTTCATGTGGGTTGGGTTTACCTCGGTGTAATAACCTGTGAAGTTTATCTTTGTTTTGTAGCTATTTGGGTTAGGGTCTATTACCTTGACTTCTTTGTTTTCTTTGTTTTACGTCACTGGTGAGTGCTACAAGTTCTTACACCGAGGATGAGCCTAAACACTGCTTTATGCGTTCAAAAACCGCCTGAATATCACTGAAAAGTATTGATGCTTCAGTTAAATGTCTCTGCAAACTGCTGGCTCTGTAGTGTTTTTGACCAAATTTCTAAAGTTAACGCAAATTTAGTCAATATTTCAGAGCTTCCTGTTTTCTTTTTTCAGGTTTTAAAACAGATATGTTGAGAGAAGGCGAGGCCATTTTGTATGACAGTGCCTGGCTCTTGTACATTGGCACAAGTGAAGGCAGGGGTAAGCATGAAGGCTGTTTTGAGGAACCCATTTCCAAGGTTTACCCATTATAAATACCCAACTTTTTACGGGCGACAGAAAGGATATGAGTAGTAGAAGATAACGAGAATAAAAGGGCAAAGAGAAAGGAAAGGAGAAGGGCAAGAGGAACAAATCGGAAAGGGCCAGCAAAAAAGTCCACATTTTGGCTTATGCGCATGCGCCCAATTAAAATATTGTACATTTATGTTTAAGGTGATTCCCGGGTAAAAGAATCCGCCATAGATTTCCGATGAAACTTGGTATGGTGTCCGATTACAAAAAAGGAGATGTTAAAAACGTAATAAAAAGAGGGGGTCACCGTGCTTGTTTTCATGCCACGATGCTGACAAATATGGTTATTTTGGTGACTTTTGGTTATCTCAGTGCGCAACAAATAAGCTCGATTATTTTTCAATGCGGCGTGTTATATCACACAGAATTCGACTGTCTTTGATTGCTTATTCATCTACGTCAAATACTTCAAATACCCTGCATTATTAACTGATATTTTTATCCTTTAAAGGAAACATAATTTGGACTTGCTCTAATGGGCCCGTTACGTCTCTATCTGTAGCATTTATTTCATTTGCCAAAAAAGTAGCCATAGATTTCTGCCAAATTTTTTCTCAGTTATTGCGGATATTGCTCTCATTGAATTTATAAAATAAAAAGTGGGGGTCATCGTGCTCGTTTAAGAGGAAATTAGCTTTTATCTCGCTATCGAGCTTAGTTTGAAGGAAATCTCTTATATTTTGTACGCGCGCGCGCTCATGTGCGCGCGCTGATGACGCAAAATTCGTGCGCAGTAGGAATGCGCAATGCAAAACTCGGGAATCACCTTAACACGGCCTTTCTGACCTTTCTGCCAATATCTCGGTCACGTTTCAAGCGACACTAAATCTCTCTGCTTATCTCATCAACCACTGTTTGGCGGTTTTGTGTAAATTTTTGGGTGATTTTTGGGCATTTGGGAAAGAGATATTTTTTCTCAAAGGATAGGTTAAATTGAGGAAAATATGAAATGTTGAAGATTTGATGGATTTGGAAAATTGAAATTTGGAGTGAAGAATTAGTAGACGGATACCAAACAATCCCCTAGGAACCTGGGGCTCTCTTTTGCGGGGGTCAACTGTCTGGTTTTGTTTCCAACCCATCTTAATCCTAACAATTTCCTTTTTCATATCACTTCAAATTTCACGCCTATTTATGTTTACCCCCGTCTCAAGTATTGTTAACATATCTTGCATCTGGTCTCAGATAGACCAGATATTGTAATCGCAGTTTTCTGTTCATTAACTGCGGAATGTTGTCTTAATATACCACCAAAAGCTCAGCAGTAACACGTTCATAAAATATTTTTTGTCGATTTTAGAAAACTATTTGTAACTTGCCTCTCTTGGTTTCTGGCAAATTTATGAAATGAAACTGGACTGAAAATTTGCTAATGAAAAAAAAAGAAACTTTTTTCCTCCTGTTTTCGAAGTCGACCAAAGTAGATTGTAGTGTGCAGCTCTTGGACTCAGTAGTGTTCATCAGTAGTTCACTGCTAGCTAATGGATGGAAACGCACGTGTTACTCACAACAAGTCCAGCACCCTAATTAAGTTTTCAGCGTTTTCGGTTTTAGGTCCAAGAGTTAATAAAACATCCCTTCATATCGATACATTTTCAATTATCTTCCAGAGAATATCTCTAACTATTATAATATTCTCGGCAGAACTAAACAGCTCGGTGGATAACACAAAAATAAAGAAAATATGGACTTTCCTGAAGGAAGCAAAGCGACTAAGATGTCTTCGTCCTTGACTTCAATGCAACGGCGACTGGCGCTAAAAGAGCGGGACATTGGGTTTTACAGTATTGCCCTATCAAGCTTTTTTTATGCGGTATTTCAGTAATTTAAATCTTTAAGTGCTGTATCGCGGTATCATCTAGTCCGGCATTATGCGGTTTTTCATACTTTTAGTTGACGGTATTCGGCAAAAGAAGGTCCTATTATAATGGGGTCTAAATGCGGTATCGCTTTTTTGTCGATTTTCGACACGGTATTTCGGGGAGGTATGTAGGCTAATTTTGGCTATGCCGCTGGTTTTTTAGACCCATAATAGTCTATTCTGTGGCCAATTAAATATCTCTTCTTAGCAACTTTTGGGCAGGTCTAATTTTAGCGATCCCAGCTTAACCAGTTAACCGCGCGACCTAGGGCGAGCGCGGTCCTTACAATAAGAAACGCTTTTTTGTCGCCTATTTCCGGGGGAAGTGGAAAGAAAATTTACGAGCTGTGTTTGTCAACTTCTTGACCAGTACTTTTACGGGAAAGTGGTTGTGAAAGAGGAGGTGAAAGGTGTAGTGGAATAACAAAATTAGCCGTTGTGGTACAACCCATCCTCACCTCTGAAATTACCGATTATCGACAATTCCTAATTTCCTCTGAATTATTGATTATCGTTAATTTAGAACACTCACAGTTTGATAGGAATTCTGGGAGATGAACATATCTTGTTTAAAAGGAAACCCAAGTGTCTGGACGCGGGACTCGAACCTGGTCTAACCCTTAGACCACCACGTCGCTAGTTGAACAAACCTCGATTTTTAAACAATATAATTCATGCGCTTATTCTACATCCTGCAGTAAGCATATGTAATTACCCCGCTAAAAAATAATTTTAGAAAGTGAATGGAAAAGGTCGATCACCAAACCTTAACAAAAAGCTAACCATTTGAAATCTGTGCTTAGGCCTAATCACTGTAGATCAGTGATATTCTATGCAAGATTCTATTAAATATTTAGTTAAACAGCTTATCGTCGTCTTGTGCTTCAGTGGTCTAGTGGTAAGTAGTCGTTCCTAGCGTCGGGTAGTTCCGGGTTCAAATCCTGTCCAAATAATGATTTTTTTTCTTTTCTGCCGTATCCTGGGAAACAGTGTTCTAAATAAACGATAATCGTAAATTCAAAGAGGACTTTACAATTAACGATAATCGTTAATAGGTCAGTTTCGATATATTAAAATTCAGCCTAAAACAATAGACCTCAGTACGAGGCTCTGGGGAATAAACCCCACAAACTCTGTAGTTATTCCCCGGAGCCTCGTGCTGAGGTCTATTGTCTTAGGCTGAATTTTAATATATCGAAATTGGTCTATTCGAAGAGGAGGACATGTTGTGTGGTAACAGAGCGTGATGAACCAGAGGCCCTGGAAACAAGTCGTAGTGAGAAGGCTTGGATCTGGGCAGGATTTAATCAGATGAAAGCAATAGTTCTCGCCTTTATTAAAAACAATACCACACTATTACAAGGTATAAAACTCTGAAAACAATATTGACATAACAAAGTTAATTCTTCTCGATAAATAGTTTGCACACATAACAGAAGTTTCAAAAATGGTTGACAAGTTTTCGTCTTTCTATGACTGCAAATGCTCTAATTTCGCTTTACAAGAGCTTCAGGGATTATGGATCTAAAAATGTTATCTTAAAAGTCTGTTGTGGAAAACTAGAGGATGGGGTATTAAGAGGTTGTGTTTCATTTCTATTCTGGGTGTTTGCTAAGATGACCTCTGATACGGCGCGAAGCACGACATAACGAACCACACAGCCGTAAATACAGTCGAAACCCGCGTGTTAGAACCTAGTGGTTTAAGACCCTGCTGGCAGACATTTGCCATTTTAATACCCCCAAATATAAGAGCTTGTTTACAACTCTTGCTACATAGACATTCTCTTGTGTTAGGCTTATCATAATACAATTGTGAATAAATACTCTATATTTAAGGACCAAATCCATGTTTAGTTATTTTGCTGGTAATTAACTAAATGTGCTTCATATAAATTAAGAAACTAATTGAAAACCTCCTTAGCCTAAATTACCAATAACTTCCCCAAAATACAAGGACCTATTTTTTGCCAGACATCAAAAACTATAGCGTTTTTACTTTAACTCGACTCAAATAACCCATCTCTCAATAATTTACCACCAATAATTAACAATTATTCTTTGAAATCGAGGTAAATATTCTGCCACTATTCACCGAGATTGAGAAGAATAATTGTTTTAGTATATACACAGGAAGTGATCTCAACAACATTTTCAGAAGGAAACCATTAAAAATGATTTAATTGATCTCTCAATTCATGCGTGGAAAACGTGCAAGCGGTACAAAGCATGCGCGAATTCGCGAAATGCATTATTCACTCGGTAGGGGGTGAATAATGCTCATTAGCCAGAGATAGCGAACCAATCAGATTGCTTAAAACACCAAGATCACTGAGTGTGTATATACTAACATTGATTGAGACCGCGAAACTTACAGGGAGGAAATCCTACATGGTATGACCTCACCTGACTGTAAAATAATTTGACAACTCGGTTACTTTTAAAAACGCAATTGCCAAAACAAAGAAGTTATTTCTCCCATTGCAGCTGGACTCCTTCAAATGGTAACGGTCACAAATATTGGTGAACCCTATTTACAATACATTTAGCATTCAGAGGGTACACACCTCTTCAAAATACACGGGCATGATGACGAACACGTATTAAAAGTCTTGTTTCTGTACAACGGCATAAAAAAATGCTCAATTCCGGTTTTTCCACACAGAACACCATTCAAAATTATTAATTTAATATTACTACCAGTTTTCCTTTGACTCATTTATTTTAATTTACATTAAGGCACGTCTCTGTCCTTCCATCCAAGGCCTGTGATAGATACATTTGGCATTTACTCTCTGCTTCACTCATCCAGTAGATCTACAGATCAGCAAGAGTGTTGTGTTTGTTCGCACAGGGCTTTGCTGTGTTACGACCATTAGCCTCTAAACCATATTACGAATGCCTGCATCAGTTATCTCTTTATTATTTTTCATGCCCTGCAATCATAAAAAAAACATTCGCATTACCTTTTCTTAATCTTGTTAATTGCTTTTTTTAACATTTCATCTGTCGCGTTATAATTTAAATTACTAGTGGTGAGATCCAAGTTAACCTTTCATTATTTATTACCACACAGGAGGCCAACAGGCCACCAGTATGCTTATCATGTATGAACGTAGTAAATGTCCTAGCTCACCAAGAGTCTCCGCTCATGCTCAGTTCGAGCGCCCACTCAGTGCTAAGGAAACCGTGGGGCCGGAACCCAGAGCTCTTGAAGTTAAACAATTAATCTTCTCCATTGTAATCACTTGTTTCCCTCGTAAAAGCTACTTTTTGGCTCTGTAAAAGTAAAAGTAGCCGTCTAGACTCGTCACTTACATGTCTGAAGGTGAACCAGCTGAGTTTGCAGTAACAAACAATGGATATCTCTCCACTCTGCATCCTGAAATGAGACAAAACAAGAGTGTTATACAGAGTGCTCAACAACACTTACTCAGAACAACAACAACTTTAGTCACTCGTACATTTACAGTTGTGCAAAAAATATAGAAATAGAAAGAGAGAAAAACAATGTACATTTGAGTCTGGAGGCTAAAGTAACCAGAAAGTTCTCTGGTCAGTCTGCAGTTACTGCAAGGTTTCTATGGATATCGAGAGAATACAGAATTCTTAAGAGTAGAAATGTGTTCATGGTGTAACAGAATGGAGAAACTAGATACAAGTTTTCAGAATGTTGTTAAACGGTAAATAAAATTTCAGTTGTTTAGAGAAGCTGAAGTTGAAGAACTCAGCTTTGATGCAATCATCTATTCCATTCTCAAGATGGAGAATGTATTTCTACGCATAATGTCAAACAGTTATTACCTTACTAAACAACGGATGCGTGATTGTTGATGTTGTTTACTTTTTGCTCTGTATTGTAGCGCATGCGCTCTGTTGTAATTTAGAGGGTATGCGCAGTTGTAAGGAAAACAGATCGACAGCGATTAAAAACATTGACCTATATTCTTGTGTGTTAACGTCCTATTTTGAGCTCAAGCAGAACACTACAGTATGACGCCCAATTTTGAGGAAGAAACAAGCAAAAAAAGAGCAGATAAAGTAACTGATGATAATTGAATGACCGACAGAATTAAGCTAACGTCATAGCTAATATACAGTGACGTAAAAAAAACTTACCATAGGCAATGGGCGTAAGTTTGAAGACCGTGTGAAATGGAATACTAAGATTTGGAAGTTCTCCTGCAGAGAAAAGAAAGATTGTTAGAGGTTCTATGTTATTCCAAGTAAAATACAAGTTTGTTGTGACAGAATGAAATAGAAGCGGTCCCAAAATCTTGGTTAGTTCTTTGAAGCACACCACGCAATTTGTTTTTCTAGTAATTTAAGATTTTGATTGCATTACAGAACGTGTTAATCCTGCCCCATATATCAGAACATCTAAGTTCTCCACTCCTTCCTAAAAGAACACAAATTGCGCGCAGTTCTGTGAATTAAATTTGATTCTAACAACTAACCTGAACTGTGGTCCAAAAAGTACGCCATGAGACACTGCAAGATAGCCTACATAAACACAAGAGCAGAGAGGACCGATTTTATAATACATAGATTTCAACAGCGTAAGATCTCACGTGAATGACTAAAACCCTTTCAGAGGACAATTGAACAAACAACAAAAACAATGCCCCTAGCCCCAAAACAATAACAGCTGCTGCAACGACGACAAATAGAATTGTAACTGCTACAATACCGTTCAACAGAGGAGGATAGCACAGGGAGAGGAAGGCGCGGTGGGCTCATGGTTAGTGCGCTTGTCTCAGGATCGAGCGGTCTGGGTTCGAGCCCTGGCCGGGGACATTGTGTTGTGTTCTTGGGTAAGTGCCTCTCTCCACCCAGGTGTATAAATGGGTACCAGCGAACTTAATGCTAGGGTATTTTGATAGTGTGACATTACAATAGACTAGCATACCATCCAGGGGGGAGTAGAAATACTCCTAGTCGCTTCATGATTCAGGAACCGGGATAAGCTCCGGCCTGATGAGCTACTTGGCTCGCATGAAGACTTTTTTTATTATGTACATGGAGACTGATGTGCAAGTTATGAAAATCTTACGTTACATCACCCACCTCGTGACAAATAACCAACACGTTGGACTGTCTTTCCAGTTCCTGAACAAAAGACATTGCAATTATTTGTCAGGTAACTAAAGACAGAGCTCATTGCAATTGAAAGTAGCTTTAAAGGTCAATTCTTTAATTGCCACTATTTCATATCATTTGACTTACCATTATTACTGGTTCAAGTCGAGCACACACATCACTGTATGACTGAAATAAAGCAACACAAAGATTACAGATTACAGCAATGTCTCCTTCATGTTATTAACATGACAAATCAACACAAAAATAGTCCATACTGTAAAGCCAAAATGAATATGTTCCATAGAAAATCAAGTTTGATTTCGTCTGAAAAATTTCCTTGTTCCGGCCTCTTCTGTGCCCCATTTATAGGTAGAAAATAATTAATATTACCTCTCCCCTGGGGTATCTGTAATTGAACGGATGTTCCTCTATAACCTTGTGTTCTTCTGGATCCATCTTTTTTATTTCGTCTAAGGTCATACCATCATAGATGCCCTGATATTTATCACAACAGATATGATAACTACCACTGAGCTCATGGCTGCTAATATCTGATACCAGCTACACTATTGACAGGTACAGACTACTTATCCTTTTAAAAATTCAGCCTAGAACAATAATCTAGGCCTGACATGCAACACAGGAAAATATCAAACCATAGAACAAGCTGAGAAACAGGAATGTCTTAGATTTACATGTAGAGCCCCAGGTCATGCGTCAAACTTCACATGCGACAAACTAAACTGAGCGATTTAAGATCATGATAATCAGTTCGACGTTTGACTCAACTGAGTTCATCTGACTCAATTTGGTTTGACCAACCCATTCTATCCGTATGAAGAAGATGGATTGAACATGTTGGTCGATCTAAATTTGAAGTACAGTAAATTTAAAGACATTTGACCCAATGGTTGAGTTCGTCCCATGTGAAGTTTGACGTTTGACTTGGGTCTTGATGTTCTCAGAAATACCCCTGACTGTCTTAGGGTTAGGGTTAGGGTAAATGGCTTTAAGAGAACTTTCATCAGAAAAAATAGAACTGATGACTGTAGTAAATGTTTGGATCTCAAGAAACAAGCTTAACATATTTTAGAGACATTCTTAAAGAGCCCTAGTCAGCCACATCTTTGTTTTTGTTTACCTGCAAGAGTTTAGTTATTGTATTGTATGTCGAAATGAAGGATATCACTGTGAAACTACTAAGGATAATTATACATACTTTGAGGAACACAACTTACAGTAAAGCAATAAGATTTCACTTCACCATGTAATGTCAATAATTTCGATGGCATCGAAAATGGCAGAGGCTGACTAGGATCCTTTAACTGTGTTAAAAACTGAAGGAAAAACTATTTTGTGTTCATCATTTTATCCACTAACTACAATAACTTACATGATCCATTTCATTGAGAGCTTTCCATCTCTCAGTTGAGACGCCTTTGAGATATTGTGCAGTGTCCACAGCTCTTTTAAGTTGACTTGTCCAGACCTAACAAATAGCACATGTACATGTACACTGTACGTCACAAAGGCTCAAACACTTGGTACAACAAACATGTAAATAAAGATCAGATTAAATGCAACATCGCACCTTTAAATCTTTAAGTTTTTCATCGTCAATGAATCTTGCCAGAGCAAATGAGAACTGCAGGAAAGAATAAACTTGACCATTTCATTTAGTTGTAAAGTTGCATGTACATGCTTGCATAAAAGATGACTAAGTACAAGTACATCTACTGATGCTTGAAAAATGCAAAATCACGTATAATTTGTAGCTTGGAGGGGAGACAATGTGGTGGTTGTTCATTTTGAAGGCTACAAACGTTTTTCCGTTGCAGAACTTTTTAAACAGTGGAATGCCTCTTACAAAAATTTCTGCAGCAATCTCACCATTTGAACATATGTTATACTACATCGAAAGTAAAATTAAATTTGTGTTAAGTCCTTTATGAAACTAGCAGGTTGCTTTCAACACTGATTACTTGGGGCTAGGGACGAAAAGCTAGGGAGTAAAAGCATTTTCTGTCACCATGGCAACACAGATTATAGGTATTAATAACATTTGATTGATCATTCATGAAAGCGACAATCAAATAGACACACCTCTTCTCCTCTGACTGTCAGATCCGAGTCTCCTCCAAGTCTCTTTTGAACATTAAATTCGCTCTCTCCATGCTGAAAAAAAATTCAAAGGAATTTATAAAGATAATTATAGAAGTTTATGTCTTTTTCTTCCAATTACATTTTTCTAACTCCAGTGCATTATTCTGAGTCTTTAACTCCCACCTCATGAATACAGATACTTTCTAAGGCCTGGATGCTGAGATACCAGAATGAGAACAACGTTTCAGAAATAACATACATGTATTAGGGCTGATTTTAAAAGGTTTAACATTGTCCTTCATGTCAACCACTGGCAGTCTGTGCTGCTTGTGTTGGGCTCTTTCTATCATCTGATGCTATGATATCCTATGACTTTTTTAATGTTCAGTTGTATGCGAAAATTGCAAGTAAACTGTACACCTTATTCCAAAATGGCTGTCATTTTAGTGTTCTTTTGTTTGCTTGCAAATTAGCCCTTGTTGCCTCGTTCAAGGGAAAAATTAATATTTTGAGTTTAAGAACGAGGCAACAAGGGCTAATTTGCAAGCAAACAAAAGAACACTAAAATAGTGGCCATTTTGAAATAAGGTGTATATAGGCTTGATGTACAATAAGTGATTAATCATCCACAGTTACAAACTTGCAGTAAGCTGTTCACAGGCAATAAAGCTGCATTCAGGTTAAATTACTTACGAGTTTATTAACTGTTTAGGTACATACAAGGAGAGTGCACATTTCCAAATGTCCATCCAATTTAAATACAGCTTACCCTTGCAAGATATATTGACCTTTTCTTGATATGTGAGTTCATAAGAAAGTACACAGCTCTACTCTGAAGGTAACCTAGGAAACAAGGGCAAAACTAAAAATCAATTCATTGATAATAATAATCCAGGTTATGACCAAAACATGATTCTGACAGGTAACACAATAAAGCACTCCATCTTAAAAAACATCATTAGCTTCTTTATCCTAAATAGGAACACTCGTTTTTCTCACCCACTCTTCCATTTTCCCTTCCTTTTTCTCCTTTCCTTTCTTGGCCTTCTTCTTTGTTTACTTCCATGTACTCACTACCTTTCTTTATAACTACCTGCCTTTTTTATCTTTCTCACCCACTTCTTTATTTTCCTTCTCTATCTTTTATTTTTTCTTTCGTTCGTTTATTTATCTATTCATTCATCCATCGTTTCACTTCTTCCTTCACATACACAAAACCACACCAACAATGAATGTTAACTACTTGATAATTTATTGGTACCTGATAATTTACATACACACTTCATTATTGCTAGATGTTTATGGGTTAGAGACTCTTGTGAGTGTTTTGTTTTCAAATACACGCACACGCTTACTGTAAAATGAACAAGAAATTTTCAATACTGCACGAAGCGAAGCTAAGTGCAGTATTGAAAATTTCGAGTTTATTGTACAGTAAGCAAGTGCGTGTATTTGAAAACAAAACACGAACTAACAGTCTCTAACCCTTTTAATATTCAATTTGAGTTCACTGCTGGCGATAGACTTACAATCAGGGCTTCTGACAGGGTGCGATAAAAAAACAGAAATTACGCAATATTTTCGGGGCAGGTTACGCGATAAGAATGGGCTATTATGCGATAAATTATGCAAATTGTGCAATTTTTTCCTCAGCTATTTTGAGCATATTTTACTAGGTTTTAGAGGAAG
Source organism: Micromussa lordhowensis (assembly GCA_964020085.1). Classification (NCBI taxonomy): domain Eukaryota; kingdom Metazoa; phylum Cnidaria; class Anthozoa; order Scleractinia; family Lobophylliidae; genus Micromussa; species Micromussa lordhowensis. The sequence continues at coordinate 2,748,282 of OZ026602.1, forward strand.
AAAACCACTTTGGAGCTGCTCAAAAGACAAATTGAACATCAAGGGACAAAAATTAAACATCTACGGATAAATTGCGATAAAAAAGACTTGAGGTGCTTGCCTATCACGGACTTCTGGCTGCGATCGAAAGATCATCGATCATAATGTTGCATCTTCAGCCTATCGTCCACGTAAAAATGGTATTCTCTTGCTCTATCTTTGGCAGTTAAATCTGGCAGAAGGTGTGATTTAACCTTTTCAGTCAAAGAAATCACTACAAACTTATCCTCGAGGGACGTTTGTTTCGAATTCAACGAAAGAAATTACATTTTGCCATCAGAATGGCAATTCTGATTGGTCAAAGCAAAGAAAGAGATCGTTTGCGTTTCACCAATAGGCAACTCTTTTAGAATGACACTCATACCAGGCCCCCGACATGCAAAATAACGCCTTGAACTTTGAATGTTTACGAAATCAAAGGTGACAGACATTTTTTGGGCTTTTTTCAAGGTAAACCATCTTAAAAAAAGGCGTGTTTATGCGCGACTTTGTAATAAAATTGTTTATTTATGGTTGATTTTGTGAATAATGTGCGATCTTTTGGTGAATTATGCGATTTTTTGTGAATTGTGCGATCGGATGCGATCTGAGGTCGATTGTGCGAAATCGCACCATCGCGTAATATCAGAAGGCCTGTACAATGACTTCCCCCCCCCCCCAAACCTGTTTGAATGAGAAAACAATGAACACTGCACAGTTTTTATGCGTTATTGTAATAACGCACTCTGTCACTTTGATGTCGCTAGGTAACTCACATGATCAATTTTAACCAATGACGCGTGCGGATTTTAGACAGTGAACGAAGATTGAATATTAAAATTTGTTATCAAGTATTGGTAGTCAGAGCTTTGTTACCATCAATGCTGTTAACGAGGTACTGCTCTCCTGCATTGATGATCTTGATAAATGAAAGGTTTCTTAAACATAAAACAGACATTTAATTTAATAGTTATTTAATAAATAATTTAAAGTAAGTTACTTACAAAAGCAGTCCATACAAAGAATATTATACATGTATGCAACAACCAACTTGTTAACATTTGTTGATTTTTCAATTTGATGTTCTATATTCTCAAAACCGGTAGACCTACAAAACAATCTAATGAGATTGTAACAAGAATTAGAATATTGATTTTGATCACTCTTCATAAAAATCACTCTTCATAGAAACAAGTTACCTTTGATAAATAATGGTAATTGAACTGAGTGGAGTGCAATTTGGTCTGAAATCATACGCGCAATTTCAAAATTGAACGGGCACACAGCACGAACCAAAGACAAACCAAAGACCAAAACTGCATGACCCAAAGTTCAATTACCACTTTATTAGATCCATTTTGAAATCGCACAATTAAATAGCCTAAATACAGGAACAAGATTTTGGTCAGGACCAATATTTATTGAACCAAGTTGCCAAATTTGCCAAACAATGGCTTTTTTGTCTTTTATTTTCCTGCAATGTGATTGATGAGTTTAACTCACCCTTCTTTCTCTAAAGAGAGTGGTTGATAAGCATCTTCATAGTGCTTGATCCGTTCCCTGAAGTCCTCAACAGCCGTGTCTCTATCCACAGTCACGTAATCAGGACTGAAGACCTTCACTTCCTGTTGGGGTAAGGATGAAGCAGGCGAGTCCACCCACACTTCCCATAACTTAAATTCCTCTTTTGTAACAAATTCATGTCCCATTACCTTGAAATTAAGATCAAGAACAAAACATTTTATCATTTAAAATTACTTTACTAACATCTACTTTGTCCTTACAGATACATGCTAGTGCAACATTGATTAGTTTTAGTGTTTAGTAAAGAAAGCTAAAAGCACTGATTCAGAAGTTCTGAGTTATCTCATTAAAAGTTCGGAATGTAATTTAATTATGTGGTTACTCTACAAGATAAACTGTGTACAGTGTTATCTCAATTATCAATGTTAGCTGGTTCCTAGACTTTATTCAAAGCTCACTTATATTCCTTGAGTAAATTAAACTGGCATCATGCCTTGAATATGTTACATGTAAATGCTGCAGCTTAACTTACTTCAAACAAAAGTTAATGAATGAAGAAATGAGCTCTAATTATTGAACAATGGAACAAATGATTGAATAAACTTGTAAAGGCACAAAAGAATGAATGAATCACAAATAGGAATGAGTGAGTGCAAGCAATGCATGAACAGATCAATAGATCGTTTTCACGTGACGTCATCACTTTCTAAAATCTTAAACTAAAGATCCACCAAAGTTTTCATCCTCATCAGGTATAAGAGGTGACATATTTATATCTGTTTACAACTTTACAGCTCAATAGCGTGCTTCGTTTGGAAACCAGAGCATTTTGAATTTCCGGGTTATGGGGGTGCGTGACACAAGGCTACGATCAAATTTGTTGAAAAATATATACTTATCTCATGATTTTGAGCCCTGTTAAAAGCTAGAGCATTAGGAAAAGTGCTTATGTAAATACTTGTCTTTTCAGTACTGATAATCAGTCGCCTAGAAAGCCAAAGTAAGTTCCAGATGTTTACACTATTTTCCGGCCGCCATATTGGTGTACCATGGAGGTACACCAATATGGCGTTTTCATACTGGGCTCTGTAAATTTCTGCGAAACGTTTCGACGAATATCTGAAGTTTGGGGTAACGCACAGAGCTAAAACTTGGAGAAGTGTCTTATTTTTTTATCTTCTATAACATCACAATTTCTCAGCTTTTTCCACTGGATAGTTTTCGAATTATTTTTTTATTGCGTGACAGTGAAAACGATCTATAGATGAACGGATGAACAGACAGACAGGTAGATAATTATGAACCGACCGATCGACAAGTGAACAAACAAACAAATGTAAATGAAAGAACAATAATTATTAAGCAAATAAATGGAGAGAGACACAAACAGTTGAAAAGACCAACAGATCAATAAATAAAAGTTTAACAAATGACAAATGAGCTCTCAAGAGTGAATGAGGGAAAGATTAATGAGCACTGGAAAGAACAAAGGTTCAAAGAAAAACCACATAAAGAAAGAAAGGAACAAATGATCAAACAGAAGAAGAAATGAATGAATGATTGATCAACTGCAACTGAACACAGGAGAGAACAAAGAACATATGAAAGAGAGACCACAGCAGAATAAAGGAAGAAAGAGATGCATGGAGAAATAATATTAAATATAATATTAAGGACAATACCAGACTGGCTTCAAGATCAATGCACCTATTGTAAATATAATACACACTTTAACAATCCTGCTGGGACTAATAAAATATTACAAGAATCTAATCTAGAGGAAACTGCCTGAAATGAGAAACGTTGAGCATAATGGTTTACAGTTCTTTTTAAGGAAACATGGAGGCTGGTTTATCTAATGGTCGGTTTAATTTGATTTACCAATCAAGTGTCAGTTTAGTTTAGTTTTCTTTTGTCTACTGATGGACCAAATTGACTTAATAAGTGAGCCTGTTTTGGTTGTCTATGTATCCTTTTAAAAACAATTATAGTGATAAATATTTAAAGATAAATAATTTATCTTCATGCTATCTACATGATATGTACATGTAAAGTCTCTACATGATTCAATCTTATTAAGCTTCTTGGCTTTTTTACTCTGCATGCCAGATTAGCTTTCTAATCCATCGTCATTCTAATGTTCTTATTACCTACTACAATCCTTAGTTATAATAATTTTGAATATAGCATCCTAGATTCATCATCCTGTATTCTGGGCTGGGTTGTTCAAAGCCCAAGTAAGCTAACGCAGGATTACAATGTAGCAAGAATTTCAATTCCTGCTTTGTGGCAGGGAAAGGAGTATTATAATATTAATTTCTACTTTGCACAGGATTGGAGCTAATTCATCCCAGGATGACCGTCTAGCTGAAGAAGGACAAAATGAGACAGGCCCTTTCTTGCTTGAAAATGATGTCAAACTAAACCCCTGGCCCCTCTCATGGTTAGTGGGCTGGAGTCTGGGTTTGACTCCCCGGTGATGGACACTGCAGTATTTTCTTGCTAGGACAAGACACTTTAAGTGTCAAAAACTCTCATGGCACCTCTCTCCATTCAGACATATACTGGTATATGCGAACCAGCTTATTAAAAGCCAGATGGTTATACTGGGATGAGGTAGCAAGTTTTCAAGTTGCAAGATCATCCACTATTGCAAATTGTTGTAAAGCGCTAGTGGATAGTAATAGAAATAGCGCTATATAAATAAATTATTATTATTATTATTATTATTATTATTATTATTATTATTAAATTATCATTATTATTATTACTACTATTGAAAATTAATCCATAAAAACATACCTTTATATTTGCTGCAACTATATCCGAGTCTTCACAAATGGATTCCATGAAAAACACCTCATGAAAGAAAAGTATAAAATATTTCAAATGTAAAAGGCTTCAATTAGTACCCCAAACCCTAACCTGGCCTAAACGTTCTGCGCAACTCATTCTCCACTCAAGTGTGTGAATGCCTGTGAATAGTTATCGAAAACACACAAAAAATAAATGCATTTATATATTATTAGCAATGATATTAGGCTATCGCTGACCAAGGGAAGTTTCAACACTCTCTTCACACACACAACTACATTAGTATAAAGATTTAAACTAGTGCTATCTACATTTTTTAAAAAAATCTGGCAATGTGGCTGGAGGTCGGGCAATGAATGACACATGACTGTAATTCACTATTTATAAAAAAACAGGATAATAACTAAACCTGTGGCCTTCTTCTTCCAAAACCCTGACCCAGAACCATGTGACCAAGACCCTTCGCACACTAATACAGAGTGTGTGAGAAATGTAGCTCTAGGTGGAAAATAGTGGTCCCTCAAAATCCATGTGTCTCCAGGGCAGGAAAAAACCCAGGTCCGATTGCCCAGGATAAGTAAATTTTTCTCTTGGGCAAGCAAAAATAGACGTTTGGTGGTCTGGTGGGCAAGTGAAATTAGCTTCAGTAGTCTTGTTAATTGATAAGGCATGAACACTGCACGTCTAGTGGGCAAGTAATATTTTACTGGGGGCAACTGAAGACTGAAATGTACTAGCTAGTCCACTGGGCAACTGGAGTCCAATTTTTTTTTCCTGCCCTGTTCTCATAGTC
>OZ026602.1:2758430-2778430 GCA_964020085.1 Micromussa lordhowensis
AATAGAAAACCTCACCAAAACATTAAAAAAAACTGAAATCAAAATTCTCGCTAATCCTGGGTTAGCTTAATCAGGCTTTGAACCACCTGGCCCTGTTGACTAGGTTTGCTATGTTATAAAGAAACCTCAAGCACATATTTATTATCTCTGTATTTTATATTAACTCTTAGATAAATCATATTTTAAGTTTAAGTTTAAATTAAACAATGCTTTGTCATGCTAATATATGTACAATAGAAATAAAAATTACAAAGACACGACAGGACAACAGTTGGGGGAAACTAAATTCCCATACTAAGAATATTCTCCTCGATTAAATATCTATAAAAATCAAAAGAAAAAAAGAAAAAGAAAAAAAGGAAAAGAAAGCTAACCAAACGTATCACACCTTATTTTAAAATTGACACAAATGATCTAAAAGATAGCATTTAAAACTACTTAATGAACACGCATGTATAATGTTTGATGGAATACTATTCCAGTCCATTATGTAGCGATTAAAAAATTTAAAATAATTTTGATTGTTTATGGGCTAGTTTTAATTAATCCATTACTTATATGTATTTGTGTTTATTTTTTATTTATTTGAAGGCCACAGTCAAGTTCATCAGTATTTTATACTGTTAAGTGTCACCCTCGAAAAATATAGTTGATTATTATTATTATTATTATTATAAATAATTATAAATAATAATAAATAATAATAATAATAATAAATAATATTAATAAATAATAATAAATATATACTCAAAATATTCCTAGAATACTATAGTTTATATCAATGATCTATATCTGTGATATAATAATTGTTGAATTTTAATAAAAAAAAATTATTATTATTATTATTATTATTATTATTATTATTATTTATTAAAGAGGGGTCTGGATGATTTCAATCTTAGGGGTACAAAATATCAAAATCTGGGATATTAAGATGCCAAGACCTTAATTTAAAATCTTATACTGGGACTTAAAAATGGGCGTATTTAAAACACGAAATGACGAAATGCCACTCCAGTTACTATGGGTTAACCATATCCCACAATGTTAAGTGGCATTCCGTCATTACGCCACTTCATGTTTTAGACACGCACCTTAAAAATAACTATAACTATAACTAACTGGGAAGCTGTGATTCAAAAATCTGTTGTTCATATGAGTACTGCTGGTAGACATGTCACATGTTTAAAAGCAGTTAACAAGCAGAATTTTTTTTCAAGCCAAGACATGTTTCACAGTTATGTAGCAAGCAATTGTGTTGAAGTTGTTGCTTCATGGCAGTTTATTCACAGACTTAACTTGAATACCAAAACTCCCAGACTAAAATATCAAGACTCTATCAACAGCTTAAATATTTTCAAGTTCTAGATTCCTAGACTCTCATTTGAGACACCAAGATTTCGATACTTGACTCATCAAAATTTTAAGCAACGTTCTTTACCACAAATCTTTAAGAGGCAGCAAAATTAATACCTCCTGGCAACCATCAATATGGTCAAACTGCCATTATCAAACAAGCAAGCACACAGATTTCAAACTAAAACAATTATTTTGTAACAATGCTCAGGCTCATCAATATGAATTTTATGCAGTCCTTCATTTATGGTATTATTTTGATGGAGTGGTGGAGCATAATTATTTAACAAATAAAGAAGCCTAAGCTGTGTATTACACTGTGACGAAACACGACAGGCATTTGAGAACTCGAGGGAAATGTAGAAAACACGAGCGGCAGGCAAGTGTTTTCAACATTTCTTGAGTGTTCTCAAATATTCGGAGTGTTTATAACAGTGTAATACACAGATTAGGCTTCTTCGTTTGCTTTATGATATAGATTTTACGCGTGCAAAACAATAAAACACGCTTTTTCTATGTTTTATACTCTGATAAAACATGGGTTTTTGACCAATCAGAGCATGCGCAGGGTCCTATCTATGTTATAATATCATTTATTAAAAACTGGATCATTGGATAATGCAATTCGAGAGTTTTCATTGGCTAAGCCATCATGGTATATGAGCCATTATACCATGATCTACAAAAATGGCGAGCGTATGCGTGATTTTTTGGGGCCTTTTTGTTTTTATTGTAGTCTAGTTTTCTATATTTTGGGAGCGTTTTTAATAAAACAATTATTCCACTCGCGCTTGTTGGATATGAGATGATTATAGCCAACTCGGCGCTACGCGCCTCGTTGGCTATCTATCATCTCATATCCAACGCGCGCTCGTGGAATAATTGTTAAATAAAATATCATTATTAACATTTTGAACATTTATACGCTGTATTAGTGACTATTTCCAGTCAAGACAAAATCATGTCAACTGACCTGAGCAAAAGCGCAAGATTCAACTAAAGCTAGATCATTCTTGCATACATGTAGGCTCGGTAACATTAGCCACTAGTATGCACTGTTAGAATTACAACTGATAAATGATAAAAAAAAGATATGACTAATACAATGTATGTCTTAAAACCCAAAATCTCACTAGTAATACTTTATTTTAAGCCCCTGACTGGATGAGACAATTAAGTCTAACTCTATCACAAAATTACAATGTAAACTTCAACAATCCAACAGGCAAAACAAATCCAGAGCACTTTGGACTCTGCTGTGTATACATGTATACACTGTTAATGTTAATATTTACATGTCAAGTGCTTGACAGTTTTTAAATGATCAGGAAAAATGTCTGCCTTCACAAAGCTTTTTAAATTTGCCATGCTACAGGTGAACAGTTGCATGCAGGTGTAAAGTACCGGTAGTCTATTTGTAAGTTTATGTGCTAGTCAAAGGGTAAATTATCAAGGGATTAACCTTAAGGACATTAAAAATATTTTAGTTAAAGATTGAAGCACATGTCAAGGACTGAAAGAAAGTTGGACTACAAAGAAAACCTGCATTCTTGTACACAACATCATGGTTCAGGGTTTCCATTGCTGATGACAGTAGAACACAATTCTAAAGTTTGTAAGTGTAATATACTGCTGCGTAGAAGTAACTGGTTAACATGCAAATCACTAAACAAGGCAGAACAATTAGTATGTAAATTGCTGTCATCCCACGAATATCATCAACCACAAATTAGACAGTGAGGTTTTCATTTTAAAGGTTGACTGATGCATGAACATTCTGAGCAACGCCTGAAAAATACCATGGAATTGCTATTAATATTAATATAATAGTAGCCAAAAGACAATAACAATGGCAAAGAGTGTTTCATTTTCATTAGTATCTCTTAGAATAAAAACTGAAATAAAAGAACTTTACTACTAACACTTTACTAGTATTTTGTTCTTTGCACATAATTAATCATTCAGTTTGTGAAGCTCTAATACCCCTTGACAGCAACTGCTAGTTAAAGAGACAAATCATTAAACAGGAACAATTAAGCAAATATGCAGTGATGCCTAGAAGCACACAATATCAAGAAGGTCTTTAAAAGTCTTAAAATACATGTACCATCCAATTGATGACTGACATCTCAACAGAAATTTAAATACAGATGAACTATTTTTAAAGTTCTGTTTCCATAATTATTAGAAACACCAAAGCTACACAAATCACATTAATTATAGGCTAAAAGAAAGACAAAAATATTGCCCGTAAATATACAGCCAAGTATGCTGTTTTTTGACAAAATATTACTTGGATTTACTGACAATTTCTATCAATTCCAAACTTTACTAAATTTGAATTTTTGACTTAGTCACTAAACTTTAAGGTCCTACCCCTAAGGGGCTAGCAAGCATTAACTTGCGCTCACCCAAACTTTTGACTCAGAAACCTTTGACTCATATGAGAATACCTAATACACAGGTGAAGTGGTTAGAACAGTCTGGACTTCTGAAGTGATGGCTTCACATCCCATACAATCTCACCACAGCTGGCTGGTGTTACAGTACATCTCAGACCACAGTTTTACAGCAGTCCCGAGTTCAACTCCTCAGCCATAATTAAAATAAAATAATGTAGGCTAAAAGAGCCTACCTGTACGTCTTTACATTGGCTCTGAAAACAATCAATTTTGAGATGCAAAATAAATGAACTTTTAGTGGCCCAGAACAAACTGGCACTCAATTTTCTCTAGTCTAACACAAAAAATACCAATTGAATTAATTTGATATTTATTTGAACAAACATCCCAAAACTGTAATGATTGAAAGAATAGCACAAGCTACTTCTGAAATGAACAGTAAAGTTCTCTGTGGAAGTCAGAAAACCATGAACACTTTGATTTGATTTTGTCAAATTTGACATGTCCATTGCACAGACACCAATCAGAGGTGACTAGAGACAAAATTATAGCTTTATGGAAGAGTGCAGTAACATCAGATCTCTTTTTCGGGGGTTATATTCCAAAATTTAGTCTCAATAAAATATTGTTAAATGTTTTCTAATAATGAATTAATACAAAAGTAAGTCACAATGTCTTTATCTTTCCTGTATAACCCATTTTTATCTTCAATGTCCAACAAAAATTTAACCCAACTTCATTTATGCTCAACAGACAACATAACCCATACTTCTACAAATCACCCTTATGAATCCAAAGGAATTTCATGCACATACATGCACATGTACTCCCTATATAGACATTATCAACTAAATAATGCTGTTTTCCCTAAGGGATACCTTTTTGGGGCTCTAGGCATATCGAAAAAAAGTAGAGACTTTTGATGTCGAAGAATGTTTGGACCTGACAAAATCATATGAGAAACTGCCATGGCCCGAATATCTAAACTGAACCTTTGAGCACATGTGCCAGCGCATGCAGTACACTGTACATACATCAAGGAACCTAAGGGCACATGGTGCACCTTTTTGTGCAACTAGATTGCGAGCAATAAGTTGCAGCATGTCCACCTTTGCAATGTGGAGCACAATGGTGCACATGACTAATGTACACTGTCATGTTGAGCGCCCAAATTTTAAAACAATAGTTTGCAACAATAATACTAAAACTCCATGACTCTTTTTGCACCATATAAGTGATTATTCACTACATTCAGTAAGGTCATGTCCTCTAAGAGGGATTTTGTTTAAAAAGCCCGGCTGTTAATGTTCATCATTGATCTAACTTAAAGGGCCCTAGTCAACCACACCTTTGTTTTTGTTTACATGCCAGAGTTTGGCTATTATAATAAATTCGGAGCATATCAAAATGAACTAAACCACCATGAAACTATTAAAGATAATTTAACATACCTTTAGGAACAAAACTAACAGTAAAGCAATCAGATTTCACTTCACCGTGCTATATCAATAATTTCAATGGCATAGAAAATGGCGGAGGCTGACTAGGGACCTTTAAAGATCGAGAGTTTTGACAAAACAGATATTTGGCAATGCTCCATCTGCCAGTGTTGGCTAGTCAAAACTGTATTTGTCTGGAAAATATATTTTCCAACTGTTCATGATCATCTGAAATTGACTTTTGAATTATGCAAATAGTTTAAACAATGGAAAAAATATTTCATCCAGTGCAAGTTAATTTTCTTAAATTAGTATAAACACTATTACAGGTCCCTGTAGCAGCCTTTATTATTTATTCGTTAGCAGTTCAACTTGAACTGCTGCATGTGCAGACTGTTAAAACTGCCATTCAATCATTTTTATTCGCAGTGGAGTAATAGTTGGAGTCAGAAGTGCGCAGTGATACAATCTCGACTGGCGAAAGTCAAACAACAGTCTCTTCTCAGTCCAAGTGTGCAGTTTTGAGCCTAACTTTGTTTAATAAATCCCTCAGATTTTTCTTCCCTTTCAAGATGCTAAGGTTAAAATTTTTGCAAGATTTAAAAAAGTTCTATCAGGAGATGTTCAGAGCAAATTTCAGGAGGCTTTTAATATCCCCCCCCCCCCCATGCTATGAAACTAAAACAAATAGGATCATGTGTACTTAAGGCATCTGTCGGCCGAGTGTCGGTCGATACTATCGGCCGATATGGCGACCGACACTCGGCCGATATATCGACCGACACTCGGCCGATATGTCGGCCGAGTGTCGGTCGACATGTTGTTTTAGTTAAGAGACCATCGGTCGATACTCCTATCGGTCGATATGTCGGTCGACACTCGGCCGACACCTCGGCCGATATGTTGCGATCGACAGTCGCTAGTGTATCGGTCGACTGTCGGTGAGGTATCGGTCGACTGTTACCCTTTGTTTTGCTGAAATAGCAGCAATCTCCTTACCAACAGGTGATGCGAAAGAAGAGTCCATCGCCTATGCTCGTGTGTTGATAGAGCGAGGATGCAGCTCAAACTGCCGCCATTTCGAATACATATGTAACGCAACTTCTCGACAAGCACTGAGTAGGAAAAGAAGGGACTCACATGAACATATCCCGGAGTGTCCAATCGATGGAAAAAAGCAATCGATAGATCGATATCAGTCGATACTCATGGTATCGTTCAATCGATGATCAATCGATAATCACAGAAAAGCCTTTAATCAGGAGCACACCCCATGTGTAAGGATGGAGAGAGGCATGGTGAGAGTAGAGTGTCATGCCCAAGCACACAACACAATGTCCGTGGTTAAACTTAACGAACTTAGGTGGATTAACTCGCCAATCGAATGAAAAGGCAGACAAACAAATCAAAATTGTGGAGGTGGACGTACAGTTTGTTGATTTTCCTTCTTTTTAACGCTGGGTCCGGTAAGGAAAGAAATGCAGTTCAGGCAATGGGGCGACTTTTCCAAAATAGATGCTTCTACTCTCTCACTCTCAGATATAAATATTTCCGGATCTTTCCTGTTCATTTACAAATCACACTTTGAAACGATGTTCATTAGTCATTAATATTCGTTTTTGTAGGAACGCTTGTTTTCGTTACTTCGTGTTGTTACATAATCGCTTGTCAAGCCTTTTTAGAATAAATAGGACCTAGATCTTCGTTTTTTACGCCACTTTCAAGTTTTTAAGCAGCAAGTATTTTTTTTCATCTCGTGAAGTCAGAACACCGTTAAGGTAAACCTTTCTTCGTATTATCCGTTCCTTCTTGTTTGTTATTTTGGTTAGCTATTATTTTCTATTACTAATTTTTTTATTTTTCTGGTTTATATGTAGTACCGTACGAGTGCAAGTTATAAATAAAGGGTTTGGTACACGACTACGGGTAACTTCGGTTACATCAACCCTGAAAAAGCAATCGCAGTTGACAGCTGAAGCAGCGACTGTTACAACACCTAACGTAAACTTGCGAGACAACCCCCCCCCCCCTCCCCCGAAAGTATCATCAAAAGATTGTGGCCTCAGTTAGATCCCGAAAGTAGCGACTCCCCAAAAATAACAGCTCCTCCGAAATTAGGTAGCCTAGCCTCAACAAGCCCACCTCAATCAAAGACAGAGGCCCAGGTTTTATAGCATATTTAGTTCCCAATGATCAATATTCAGGTCAAAAACGTATGGAAAAACACGACTTGTATTTGAGAACCGGAGAAACTGAAATGTAAAAAACAACGCGATGTAAAAAAAAATGCAAAGGAAAAAAAAAAACACCTCAATCAAAGACAGAGGCCCAGGTTCTATAGCATATTTATTTCCCAATGATCAATATTCAGGTCAAATACGTATGAATACGTATGGTAAAACACGACTTGTATTTGAGAACCGGAGAAACTGAAATGTAAAAAAAAAACGCGCAGGTGGGTGTTTACTACATTTCTCGAGCCCTTTTTCTGTGTTTTGTACTCTGATAAAACGCACTCTGCAACAGGGAAGGTCTTGCTTATGCCACGAAGAGTTGTGAAATATCACGGGGTCTAGAACTGAAAAATCAATCTATGTGGCAGGAAGAGAGCGCAATCGTACCAACTTTTTATATCATCTTTTGCTCCCCTAAAATAACGAGCCTCCAAAAGCAACAATCCCCAAATGCTGCTGCATCATAAAGTAACGAGGGTCGTATATAAAAGCGATGACGAGGAACAAACAAAGCTGGAAAAAAAAGACATGAATATTGCCGGAGTTAAAGGCCAAAAAAGGACGACGGCCACTGAAAGCCTCTCTCAGTAGAGCAGGGAAGATCTCGGTACCAAGAGCTGACCAAGTGAGCTTAGTGTTGGCCGAGTGTTGGTAAAGTATCGGCCGAGTGGCGGCCGAGTGGCGGCCCAGTGGTGGCCGAGTCGCGGCCGAGTGGCGGTGAAGTATCGGCCGGGTGTCGGCGGACATGCTTGTCGGTTCATGTCGACCGACACTCGGCCAACATATCGGCCGAGTGTCGGTCGACATATCGGCCGAGTGTCGGTCGCCATATCGGCCGATAGTATCGACCAACACTTGGCCGACAAATGCCTTAAGTACACATGATCCAACAAATATGCCGCTATATAAATGGATCATGTTTACTGCGATAATTTGGTTTTATCAACTGGGTTGATAATTTGAATTGTCCACCGTAAAGAGATTCGGAAGCTGACGTTTCGAGCGTTAGCCCTTCGTCGGAGCGAATCAAGGAATTGTGGGTTGTGTGTAGTTTATATACAGAAATGTGGAGCTACGCTATTGGTTGGTGCCTGGCAACGTGAAAAACAGCAGAATGAATTAGTTGAATGAAAAGCGTTCGTTGATACCGTGAGGATTAAGAGTGCCGATTTGAAAAATAAATCTTTGTTCAAGAGTTTTGCGGCTTTCTGTGCTTCCTTGATGTAGGGAGAGGCCGCAGACCGCCATATGTTGCTTAGAATGATTAGGCAGATTAAAGTGTCTAGCAACCGGTTTAGAAGCGTCTTTATCGTCTTATTGGCTGAGGTACAGGTAAAATGATCTGTGATCTTAATGGATCGCTTGGGTCCTGACAATTTCTCAACGTTGTAAATGAAAGGACATGTTTTACATCGCGCGCGTGCGCATTTAAAAGTTCCAGGTTGTTCACTCGTTTTGAATGCACTTCTAACTAAAAAGTTACCTATGTTTTGGTCGCGTTTGAATGAAATTAATGGCGGTTGCGAAAAGATTCTACCAGTATCGGGATCATTTTGAAGTAATTTAAAGTTTTTGAGAATGATGGATTTTACTGCGTGATTGTAAGGGTGAAATGTGAGGGTGAATGGAATTCTTGGCCAATACATGGTCGATATATCAGCCCACACGAGAGACTGTGTCGAGTGTCGGCTGGGTATTGGCTGAGTATCAATTGGGCAATTCGGTCTAGATTTGGTCAATATGTCGGCAGATGTGAGTCAGTCAAGTATCAGTCAAGGGAGTAACTGCAGAATACCCTGCCACTCCATGACCACCTCGTTTACATGTGTCGGTGTGCTTTGAAGAACGAGGTATATAACAATAGTTGCTATTCTTATTCAATGAGATGCAAATAAGTGGCAGGGTATTCTGCAGTTTAGCCCAGTCAAGAAATGGCTGACAGATCGACTGATACTCGATCAATACTGGGTCAACATTCAACCCATATTCAAGCCATAATTAACCGGCACTTGACCAACTGTCGGCCAATACGCGGCCGATATATCGACTGAGTGTCGATTGATATATTGGTTGCCAGTGCTGACACTACCTACAGTAAACAGGATCCGCAAATTAGCGTTTGATAACACATTAGGTGTTCATGCAGTTATATACAGGTGTCACTGGTAAAAAGACCCAAGGTTCTGGGTTTTTTTTACATTAACATTACAATTAAACTGTCCTCCCACTTAAACCACACCGCTGCACTTATCTTCAACTACTTCGCCTCGGCTGGCTAAACGAATCTCTAGTGATGCGTATGTAGAGAGAACAATATTACGCTTATTGAATTAAACTTACCAACTCTATATTTGTAGTCAAGCGGATAAATAACGCCTCTCTTTTCCCGCAAAACGAATACTCCTTTATGTTCGTGTTCTTCATCTTCTTCGTCAGCTACCAAATCCACATCTGGATCAGAGGAACCCGTACTATTCATTGAATGAAGAGAAAATGGTGGCTCCATCTTATCAAGCTCGACCGCCATATTTTGGTTCGGAGACTGTCACGCACGCTCTTGTTATGAAGAAACACGTGATCAGTGAAGCGTTGAGCCCGTTTAGCACGTGTTGACAGACTGATCGTCGATCACGTGGAACGAATTTTTTCGCTACGTGCTCCTATCGCCGCCCGTACCGTATTAATATATAGATTTAGGGCCTTTTTACATGGAGGTGGGGAATGCGTGTACCTTAGTGCCAACCGTTTCCTGTGGGGCACCCCAGGTAGGTGAGGGTAAACCGCCTAGCCTTGGTCGAAAAGTAGCCCGCGTGTAACAAAAATTAAATTAACTTACAACCCCAGGGTCCCGGGGTGAAGATTCTGGAGGTTTCTGCGTGGTCGCTAAGCACGTAAACAGTCAGTGTTCTTTTCCTCTCACTAGCTGCTCTCGCTGCAACATTACATTGCTGTGTCTTTTTTGTCTTTTTTATTGATTTTTGTTATAATTTGGCGCGCTTGCAAATGTAACAAGAACTCGACCCCGGCTAGGCGGGTTACCCGACCTTGAGACGTTTACATGCCAAAATGCGACCCCGGCTGACAGGGTTACCCTACCTGGCAGACCGGTCAACCCGCCTAGGAGGGTTACCCCGCCTATCATGTAAACATGATCAAATAAAAATGAGAGATTATATGGTGAGACGGGTTACCTCACCTTGTAAACAGGCCCTTAACGAGGCCTAAAAGCGGAGATCCTGATTGCAATAATTAACCCAAGAGGAAAAAGGAGATTTGTTTTTCTGGGATCAGAAACTCAAAAAATGATCAACTGTGAGCATTGAATTGTTCAGCGTAGGGTTTCACCATTTTTCCAGTTAAATTTTACAGCACGACTACTCTAACCAAGGCCACCCAACAAAACCTTTCCACAAATTTGACGACTAAAAATCGTGGAGGTTGACAATTAATAGTTTTCCAACAAATTATCCAAAATTATTATTCAACTTTCATACACCGTACGAATTCCGATTTTATGATTGGCTGACTTGTACCACGTGATACTGGGTTGTAACGAAACAACCTCCTTGACGTCATTATCGTGGTTTATTATATGGCTACATAATAATAAAATAATAAAAGTATTTATATAGCGCTTATACTTTGCAGTCAGTAAGCGCTTTACAATGCAAAAAAAGAAAAGATCTGGTTAAAAAGTAAAAGTCTAAAAATCATTACACATATATGTACATAATCACAAAATACAAAATAAAAACCTAAGATAGTTCATAAACTCGCTTAAAAAGAAAGGTCTTCAATTTGCATTTGAACTTATTTACATCATCGATCAATCTAATGTCAATAGGCAAATCATTCCAGAGTATTGGGGCAATGACTGAAAAAGCCCTAAAACCGTATGCCTTTAAGTTAAAGGGCTTAAAGGTCAAATGCAACGAAATTTGGACAATTTTTCTTTTCTCGAAAAACCTTCGTGAAAAAGTCAGTTGTATCAACAGGAAGCAGAATCAACTCTTAAAAATAAGTTTTGTGCGAATTGTAGCGCCCAAGACACGAAAATCCGACGATTTCCGAGAGCTTCACGAAAACGAACCAGAAATGGCCGCGCTTGGAGTGGAAACGAAATTATAGGTTTTGTGACGTCATATTTGGCGAGCTCATTTTCGCGACCAAATAGATAATTCCCTTGGAATTACCGAGTTTGTTTCAAGGATTTCCTGGCGTTTATTGGCTAGCCGATGTATAAAATAGATCAAGACCCTGATGTCTTATTTGGAAATGACCATTACAGCCGTGTAAGTTCGAACCATTGGAATCAGGCAACGATTCAGGCCATATAAACTTGAGTGAATCAGACTCGTCGAGTAAACAAGATGGCATCAGGATATCAACAACTAGACGAAAGAATCGATCACATGGATTGGTGAGCCTTTCTGAATATGTTGAAAACTGCTGTTCAAAGATTATTAATAAAGTTCATGTTCGAGTCTTTGCCTTGTGTTATTTTGCAAAAGATGATGTTTACAATTGTCTTTCTTTCAGTATGAAAGCCCTTACCGATAGTTGTTTTGGGCGAAGGTTTAACGTTTAAGCTCATCTTTTTTTTGTCGTTTTACATGACATGTAGTCCTTTTTTTCGTTTTTTTTTTGCTATGGGTTGCAGGGTTTTCACAGGTCAGAAACTGTTTAGGGAAAAGTTCATCAAGATTAGGGATCGGAATTTTATTTTGTGTCAGGGAATTGACATTTGGAAGGAAAATCAGATAAAATTAAAACATTGCCTGAATCTCAAAGATTATTTCCTCAACAAATAAGTAAATTTGTTGAAAACGTATCAGTCATAAATGGGTGGAGATTATGGCTGTTAGGAGAGGCTGGAGGCTGCTACTGCATCCGACATTTTAATTTGTGATTATTTAGTCAGTCAGGGATAAGTCAGAGAATTTTTAAACCTGATAACTGTGGTAAGTATGATTTGTGAGAAACACTCTCATGACCAGTAGAACGGTAAAAAGTCTACATACGCACCGAGTGGCTCATCGGGCCGGAGCTTATCCCGATTTTGGTAGCATGAAGCGACCAGGAGTATTTCTACTCACCCCTGAATGGGATGCTAGTCCATCGCAGGGTTACCCTCCAGCATTGAATTTGCCACTACCCATTCATACACCTGGGTGGAGGGAGGTACTGTGAGAGTAAAGTGGCTTGCCCAAGAAGACAGCACAATGTCCCCAGCTAGGGCCTGAACCCAAACCGTTCACTCCCAAGTTGAGTGCACTAACCACAAGGCCATCTCCCACAATGGCAGACCAGTACTGTAGGATTATATACGTAAATTGCTTTTATTCATCCTTTGCTATACTATTCCCTGCATTTACAAGCGCTTACCTGCCCATTTAAAATATGTTCATGTTTTTAATTTGATAAATAACTTACTTGCTTACTGAAGTATTGTACAACATGTAGCTTCCTACGGCTATTCTCACCACATCAGCTAAACATCAAACTATAATTTATAAATTATATGACGTACAGTACATGTACTGAATGTAAAGATCCTGGTTTTGGTTTCCAAGTAAGCACTCTGGCCTCAATAATTTATTAGAAACATGAGAGATGTTCAAAACAAAAAATATTCTGACAGAACAGATGAGAATTAACCCATTGACACCTGAAGGGTCATGGCACACCAACCTCAACATGTTTCATACAAGAGCAGATAAGGAACTTCTTCAGTTTCAACTAGACATGCTCAAAGACAAATAAAAAGCCCTTTTAGGATTTAATAAGAGGTTAGTGACCTTTATTAATTTATTGCAAACACCTAGTAGAGGAAATCCCATGTGAAAGTGCTGTGGATGCTTGTTGTCTGTCTTTTTGCATTGTAAAAAGATGAGAATTGTGGTATTATCAGTCCTCATTAGGAAGTACCATTTATATCATGCAAGAAGGCTTGAGATTTTTGCATTCAATCCTTCTATCCAGCAAAAAGTTGATTTATCAACAAGCTGATGAACAATGAAAATTTACACAACATTATAGCATTACTTACAGGGTGATAGCCAGGAGAAAAAAATGATTGAGGCATGTCCACAGTAAAATTCTCTCTACAGGGCGACAGCCAGACAAAAAAAATATGACTGAGGCAATGTCCACAGTAAAATTCTCTGCCTAGATGATTAGCAGTGTTTTTACAATAACTGTCTAATTTCTTGTGCGCTGATTGGCTCATTTTTATCATCAATAAGAGTATGGACAGATAAAATTTTAATTTATGCAAGCTGTCAACAGTTCAACGTTCAGCTGTCAAACTGTCAACTTTTTAACCAATGGGATTTTATTGACTTGCTTAAGTAGCCAATCAAAAAGCGAGAAAAGCTATTGACAATGCTCGCGTCCTTTTTTAATAAATTTCACATAGCTTTGTTTATGGCAAGTTTACAGCGTCTTTTCCCCACATTTATTCCTGGCATTTGACCACTTTGGGGTCTTGTCATTGTAAAAGACAAATTGATGTCAGTTTTTTAAGTGTCTGTCCTCTTATTGAAGATAAATTTCGCCATAACATTGTCAAAGTTTACTGCGGAACCACTCGCCTGCGGCTCGTGATTCCACAGCCACTTTGACAATGTTATGACGCAATTTGTCATCAATAAGAGGACAGACGTATAAAATAACTGACGTCAAGTTGTTAATTTACCTTTGCCATCAAAAACGAAACAACAGAGACGAAAAAAAAAAAAAATGGCTGAGGCAAGTGGCTCGGTTTGCCTTACACTAGCTACGGCCTTGACTAAGGTATTCCGGGTGAAATGCCTTGTCTTCACTCACCAAAGTATTACTAAGGGTTGCAAGTGAGAGGTAAGAGAATATTGTCATAGTATGTTCTTGGTTTAGGCCTATCAGTAATGAAATGAAATACAAATTAAGGCAAGATTTCCGCATAACCCCATACATTTATTATGCATACAGCTCTTTGTTCAGCTTAACAATAGCAGAAACAATAGAATCCCTTTGAGACTTATCCGCTTTGAATAACCATACAATTTGCCATTTATTTAGCCGGCATTTTCAAAGAATTAACTCTTAATTAAGCTCATTTAAACCACGATGGCAAATGACACTTTTCTATTTCCTTTTTTTATTTCAACTAGGCTAAGTTAAGAAAATGAGATTGTGAATCTAAAATGTTAAACTTGATATAATAAAACACGAAATGGTTTTATAAACCGCGACTTTACCCCGGGGCTTTACCTCGCTTTCTGCTCTTGACAATATGGCTGCCGAACAAATGCATTCCGTGTTGGTACAGGTAGAGTGTTTGTTTCGAGGATGTTCGTCGTCAATGCTTGGTTTTACGGCATATGGTACAGCTTCGAAGGCTTTTGGGCTTGAAATCGAAACCCTGCTTAGCGATTGCGAAAGATACCGCTTCAAGAGGTCTCTGCTGAAATGTTAGCTAGTAGCGCGAAGAGATGAAACTAGATGAAACAGTCGGTTAAAATCCGTTCTTGTGTCAATAGTTTCCTCCTTTTATCAAAGTGATCAATTCCTTACACCGCTTCTCGTCCTTTCAAGGGATGTAACCACAGATTTTTGAATGATTGCTACAATTAAGCTCCACAAAACACTCATATTCGCCCTAATACTTTGGGTAGCGAATTCCCACATCGACTCTGTGACCCCCTTCCGCAGTATGATTTTATAATGTCAGCGGTCACCCCACTGACAGACTGTGAACAATGTCGTAACTGGCATTTGATTAAACATGAATTAGCTGTTTACCAGCGGTAACTTCGCGCGCTTTTTCTGTGCATCCAACACCTCTCTATTTGGGATAATAACTCGCAGTTTTCTGAATGGCTTCCGACTTTTTCCCTTCTTCAACGCGGACTACAAGCCCTTGCATTGATTCGGATGTTTCCTGCAAGCAATCTACGCTTGTAAGAAATGAAATCCAATTCATTCGAACTAATCTCTCTGAGGCATGCATTGACGAGGATTTTGGCTACGGATTTTTAGATGGGATGGAGGAACAAAAGGTACCAGAACGATCAAAGGAGGAATAAACCTATACATCGAGCTCCAGAGACATAAGCTCGACCAGATAGCTGCAAGAAACATAAGAATTTCGCTAGACAAGCGTATAGCTTTCTCGAAGTACAGCTACGGTGTCTCCGAAGAAAAACGTACAAAGGGCAAATATGATACCCGTGACAAGAATCTATCTACTGTACTCGCAAACAGTTCTAATCATAGCCGGGCCCGGCGTCACAATTTAGAATGCAAGTTAGTAGCACGTTCACAGTAAACGTCATATTTTGTCCCTCAAAAGCAAATACTTGGAGACTTAAAAACATATCTTGCAATATAAATGAGCCGAAACAATACAATAGCACATGGCAAATTATAGAGGTGTCAAACACAACGAAGCGACATGCAGATAACAGCGGAAATCATGCAGACCTATGACCTCTTAAAATTTGCCATAGCACGATCTTAACGGCTCTTCTTTCTCCTTATAACACAAATTATACGAAGCGACAAAAAGGTCGAGAGACCGAAAAGAAAACGGCAAATGTATAAATGCCACGAACCGTAGGAGTCGTGTAGGCCTGTCAACCCCATTTTACACACTGATATGTTTTTAATGGACAGGCCCCGTTCTACATCGTGCTAGACATACCAGCACTCAACCAACGTCAAGGAGCATAAAGCAAAAATTACGTACTCAACATATAGCATCAACTCCATTTTAAGACGGAGTTTGCAAAACGATCATGTGCGTTTATCAAAATAGCTCCATATTGTAGAGAACAGCCATCGAGTGCATGAGAAATCTAGAAACATGCCGTCAAAGAAACACAAAATAACGAGGTCGAGCTTCAAAAAAGTAAGGATCGAAAAGTACATTACGCCATTGGCTGGCTAAGGACCAATGGGAGTCGTGTTTGGCCTGTCTATTTTATTAACCATCATTGCTATTTATTGTACAAGGAAGTACCGCTGGTTCCCCGCTGGTTAACTGCAGGCTTCGATAGTTGAATATTAATAAGGTGCGGTGACCGCTGACATTATAAAATCATACTGCGGAAGGGGGTCACAGAGTCGATGTGGGAATTCGCTACCCTAATACTTTGTTGTTCTGAACGGGGAGCTCACCAATTATGACGTCACAAAATCCAGTTCCGACAATTTTCCGAACTTTCCACGAACTGTTCCGTTTGTGAAGCGAAGAAAAATAGCTGTTTTCAAGGTCGAATATCTCGGCAGGTTTTTGATTAAATCATGTAAAACTTTGGATTATGATTATTTGGATTAGTATCTTTTATTTTAACTTATAATCAAACTAGGCCAAATTTCGTTGCATTTGACCTTTAATAGTAAGACGCCATTTCTCTGAAGATGAGCGGAGGTTCCTCGTAGGTTCATAAACATGGATTAGGTCAACCAAATAATCAGGAGCTAAATTGATGAGTATCTTAAAACAAATGAGATTAATCTTAAAGATTATTCTTTGCTCCACCGGTAGCCAGTGCAACTCCTTGAGAGTACCACTTATATGATCAAACTTGCTTAAGCAGGCAATCACACGTGCTGCAGCATTAATATTTTGAACACTTTGAAGTTTGTTAATTTCATACTTGGGAAGACCATGTAAAAGCGAGTTGCAGAAATCCAGCTTTGAATTTACAAATGCGTGCACAAGAACTTCAGCCGTTGTGACATTAATGTACTTACGAATCTTAGGTATATTTCTGAGGTGGTAGAATGCCCCTTTAACTACGTTGTTAATATGAAAAGACATCGTCTCAGTATTATCGAAAAATGACGCCGTTATTACGCGCCTTATTTGTACTATGATATCAGTTCCTATTTTAATTGAAGGTAGCCGTGGGGGGAGTCTAAACCTAAGTACTACAATAGTACGCGCGCTCTGATTGGCTGCTGAGTGGGCATTATTTTCTTGTAGTGACCGGGCATTATAAAAAAATTTTTTTCAATGTTAAATTTGACCTAGATCTTGGCGTAATAAACGAGAAAAGCCTCGTGCGGTATTGAAATTTCTCGTTCATTGTTAGTGAAGTCGTGTAGGTAAATCCCGATAATTCACTCGCCGAGGGCGTTTACCTGTAATTACCACAAATGTATCGCCTTCGTAATGTAAAGCTTGATTATAACTGCAGCTTCATCACGTCACAGGCGCTGAGTTAGAAAATTCAAAGAACGCTTTCCGCAATCAGAAAAAAACATAGTGCGTTCAATGTTAGCTAAAACGCCACTCGGGTCGGGAGCGAAGAAGGACGGCTGTTTTCGCAGGCTAGTTCAATGTATAATAACAAGGATTACTATACATTGTAATCACCATCTGTCTTCTCATTGGCTAAAAGCCTACCGTTAATTCTGGGAAACAGCGCAATCTACAGATCAGTGGAATTCTGATTTTTCGAACCTCCAAGGGAAACGAAAATTGATTCGAAAAATCGGAGTGTTAGAGAAATCGGGGGTAAAATTGCAGTGTTTGACTGAGGAGGGGAAACAACTTTTGGTTCGAGTTATCGGGAGGTTCGAAAAAAAGAGGGCTTGAGAAATCGGGATTCCACTGAAATAGGTTGCGCACGCAATGCATGATTTCCAAGAGCAATGTCAAGTGCTCACGGGTGATGTGCTATGGATGGTCGAAACGCTTCTTCAACACAATGCGTTTGTCCTTATTTTCTTTAAAACAATAGATTCGGTTTTTGTGATATCCGCAACCTCGTTCCCAGAGCCGTTTCCCTGGCTTGGGGGTGGGAAACGGCTCTGGGAACGAGGTTGTGATATCCGGAATAATCAAGGTCTCAGTAGGTGTTATCAGCCGAGGCCGAAGGCTGATAACACTTACCTCGACCGTCCAGTAGACGATTGTGTAAGGAATAGGTCGGAAGAAAAGTCAAAAACGCGCCAGGCGATAATTTGCGCCGAAATCTTGCCTTTGCATGTACTCCCTCCGCTTGAGCCTGCGATCAAATCAAACCGCGGCAAAAAAGTAAAAAAAGAGTCGTTGAAATTTAAACGTATAGCGAAGATATCAGTGACGTCACGAGCACTGTTACGCAATATTCATGGTTGGCAAAAAGTGATCAAAACGACAGAGCTGAAAAACGATTGCGCATGCGTCACTAGCGACCCAGTCGGCGAGTCGTCGGCGAGGCAGTTGGCGCGAAAATATCGACTTGAGCAACACATTTCGAATGAAAGACCCTCGAGTCTCTTGACTTCGCAGTAAAATTTCAGTTGGTGTTCAGGTATGAAACTGTGGTGTTCAGGAGATATGTCTTATCACTCTTACTGGTCGTTCTTTTGCGAAAGTTTGAAGCTTATCTAGTCTACCTAAGTCTTATCTGAGGTAAATTCCCTCGGCGTTTCTCATGTTTTCAAAAATTCCGCCATTTTGTTATATGTTTTCCGGTTTTCCCGCGCGAATTAGTGACATGCGCAATCGTTTTTCAGCTCTGTCGATCAAAACAAAAGAAATGACAGAAAATTCGTGTACTTCAAACGACTGTCGCTTCATATACATGCCAGATTTCATCCTGAAACCTGGAGGAAAGTTAGAATATCAGGATAATGCTTCACTGTTAAAGTTTAAAGGAAATCCGAGTATGGACACCTGTCGAAAATCGTCTGTGAGTAAAGGACTTGATCCACACTTGAGTGTTCAAAGTTGTTAAAAAAGCTAACGCTCGACTTCAAATGCAGAAACTTGTCTACTTGACATCGCTCGCCAGTTTCCACGTGAGTACGTGCGTTAAAGCAGTCTGCGGCCTTTCCTTACATCAAGGAAGCACGGAAAACCGCAAAACTTTTGAACAAAAATTTATTTTTCAAATCGGCATTCTTTATATCCCTCACGGTATCAACGAACGCTTTTCATTCAACTAATTTATTCTGTTGTTTTTCCCGTTACCATGCACCAACCAACAGCGTAGCTCCATCTTTCTGTACATAAACCACACACAACCCTCAATTCCTCGATTCGCTCCAGCGAAGGGGCGTATGGGAAACCAGGAAAACCGGAACCGGATCCGGAACCGGAAAAATAAATGAGTGCTTTAACTTGGGAACTGTGATTGACATCAATACTCCTCCTCCCTTCTCTGCATTCCTGGCAAGGTGGATGATAATACGCAGAGCCCTGTCAAGAAAAGTTACGAGTACAAAGAACACATCATTCTTTTCAGTTAAACTGAGCAGCCATAACACTACTGGAAAAATGACCGGAAAAAATTCAGGTTTAGAACAGTATTCGAACCCAAGGCCCTTGCGTTACCTGTGCAATGCTCTACCAACTGAGCTAACACAGAGTAACGAAATAACGAGTAACGAAGTAACCACAAATTTGTTTATCTCTACGGTCAGTGACGCCATTCCTTAGAGGTGCACCCCCTCCTAACAAAAATCGTGGATCCGCCCCTGAAACTTACCCGGAAGTCAAAATTTTACGAATAATCAATACACTCAACATTCACTAAATATATCATTGAAACCTCCCGAGAGTGTTTCAGCATTTCCATCTATGGTCGGAAACA